>CM031244.1:379569912-380009912 GCA_018340775.1 Taxus wallichiana var. yunnanensis | reverse complement strand
CCAATCATTAATTGACATGTGGCATCGTTCGAGGAAGTCGGAGGTGCGGGCTATTTTAATCCTTTGTGCTTTTAACCCTAAAGTCTAAGATCTCTAAGTTTCCCAAGTCCATTTCTCCCACGACCAATCAACGCTTGACACATGGCGCTTTGGGTGTTGGCGAGAGGTGCGGATCGTTTGATTCCATAGCGCTTTTCGGCCAAAAAGGTTCATTGTCCTAAAATCCTCCGACGACCCGATTTTTCGCCAAAGTTTAGAAATGCCGACGCGTGTTTTCTTCAAGCTAGCTTGGTGCGTGGAGGCGAGATCAAACTTTTGTTCCAAAAGGGAAAATGTGCTAAAACTCTCCTCGCTCATGCCGCCCACGCATGGGAAAATTTTCTTCCCTGGCCCATGAGACCTACTCTTGGGAAAATTTTCCTCCCAAGGTCCGTCGGCCCATAACTTGAAAAATATGAGGAGTTAGGAGGAATTCTTTATATCACCTAAAGGTGGGGAAATTTCCTATCTAACAAAAATGTTTTGGGAAGTTTTGGGTGTGTTAATTTTGAGAAAAAAAAGCAAGTTGAATCTTTTAAGCCTAGTTAGAGAGTGGTATAGTGAGAAATTACCCTCTTAACCTAATTGATTAATCTAACCCTAAGTTTGGACCTTGTGATCTTTTATAATTGTCGTATTAATAAAACTATAAGCTATTATTAGTATTTGGCTTTGAAACTTGCTTACGACAACTGTTGTCTTGTAACTTTAGTTGTGGACTCTTTTAAAAAAAAATTATACCATAATTTTCCTAACTAATCTAGGCTATTCTTGGGTCTCAAGTGGGTTGTTTTTAGCGGGCATCACATCGTCTAATCCCAATCCTAAGCGAGCCAAACCGTCATGTGTGCAAATACTATCGAGTAATTAGGATTAAATGGAACATGCGGCCAATAAGATTTATTCATGAAAAGAATGCATGTGAAAGGAGTAATCGTCGATGTTAGTTGTTCATGAGAATATGAGGAAGATGGAATGACATCCATGTATGAGCAGGACCCTCGATAAAGTACCATAGAATTAGTAGAAGGAGGGGGTGAGCATGAAGCGAGACAGGACGATGTCTAATGCACAAATAATTTCTTCGAGTGGAGGCAAATTGTCTAGATAGTCTACGAGTCACAGATCAACAATATGATGCATAGTAGCGAGGAAGTGGGAATAGGCAATGCAATGGTTGGATTATGGAGGAAATATTGGAATGAGTTATGATCAATGAAAACTGTATACTCAAATCCCTCATGTAAGAATTTAACGCACTGAGTGAATCAAAAAGTGTTGCTTGCATGATGTGAAGCCATGGCCTACCAAGTAAGCAATTATACTTGAATTGGGATATCAATAACAAAGAATACTTTAAGAACCATTTTTGGCCCAACCGTGATAGACAAAGTAATAGTGCCTGTGCACGAACGTGTAGAGCGAATCATATGCTTGAAGAAAAATGGATGTTGGGTTAAGATAAGTTGTAGAAAGGCCAATATTCTGAATGAATGATAAAGTGCAAAGATTGAGCTCAGATCCATTATCGACTAGAGTTCACTTGATACCCATGTTATTGATGCATATCTATATGTATAGGGAGGATCATTGTCATAAATAGAAAGATTGGTAGCTATATCAAATGGAAAAGTAAGTTGTTGAGAAAATGCATCTACGAATGTATGATATACTTTGTTTGGATGAGTAGTAGAAGGAATGCAAGTATTATCCAAAAGAGTAATGATTTTAGTGGGACAATCAAGATTGACTAGCAAGAAATCATGAATAGATATATCCATGACGAGAGGATCCTAAGAAAATGAAAGAAGCGATGAAATAAAGACTCAAGAGTGTTCGAATGAGATAGGTTCACCAAATGATTTAACAAATATGGAATGTGTGAAATCCTAATTTTAGAGTCACATGTGATAAATATAGCAATAAGGTACAACTATAACCTAATCAACAAGCTAAAGAGATATAAAACCACAGGCGCGAAAGGGAATATGAGACTTAGCGATTCTACAATAAATCGTGAAGCATACCAAATCG
Organism: Taxus wallichiana var. yunnanensis; assembly: GCA_018340775.1. Taxonomy (NCBI): domain Eukaryota; kingdom Viridiplantae; phylum Streptophyta; class Pinopsida; order Cupressales; family Taxaceae; genus Taxus; species Taxus wallichiana. The sequence continues at coordinate 380,007,839 of CM031244.1, read as the reverse complement.
GAGGACCCATGAACAGGGAGGAGGAAACTATCACAACCGTACTCGAGAAAAATGCAAGATTATCGAATATGTTGGACCGGGATGCCTAGGCTGGGTCGGGGCACCTAGATGGTAGAGACCTTTGATAGGTGCCTCAGTGGCGTGAAAATACTCGGAAACTAATTTTTACCATGTCGCAAGATGTTCACCAATATTCACTATTGGTCACTTGTATCTTTACTTGCACTATGCCCACAAAATTTGCCTTTAATCTGCAAAACAAAATACCTACTGCAAAATCCCAAAACACATCAAATCCTAAAAAGAAAAAAATGTGCAAATGGGGAGTCTGATTGACCCTAGCGTCACCCGATAGAGTGAACTTACAATTGAGCATTGCGGTACATCTCGGACTCACCGTAGTTATATGTGTGTGTGTGTGTGTCTAGAATTGTACCTAGGAGGCTCTTATGCAATATGCGATTGATAGCAAGTAATAGATAGATGTAGCAATGTAAGTAGATGTGTGGATGTAAAAATGAAATTCCCCTCCTATGAAGTGTATGCAGAAAAATGTAGTCCCTTGTCCCTTATATGAGTGCTAAATGGATGTTTTAATGCTCTTAGAATGCCTTTGGATGTAACCTTAGGTGGCATAATAGATGCTTAGAGATTGGTCCTTTATTATGGTCACATAGCTTTATATTTATATGATTCCCTTGTTTGAATTTCGTAATTGACAACTAAAAGGCCAACCCATAAGAAAACAAGATGCCCAAAAGATAAAAGAGGCCCAAAAAGGGGTGAGTAAGATACAAGGAGGTCGAGGTGCCAAAAGGGGATGAGGGCATTTGGGCGATGGTGTCCAGAGTCAATAAAGAAAAAGTAACGAAGATTGAACGAGGTTGTGGGGTGTGCAAGACCAGAGAGGAAACAAGAAAGACTGCAAAGAGGCCAAAGATAGATGGTAATTACTAGTTTTCTCGCTTAGGAATCATATGAATAGTAGTATGTGATTAGGACCTAGAAATATACCCAAGTGCGAGATTTTGTCTATACAAATGGGGTAAATCTTCACGAAGGCAATAACGATCTTAGTTACTTACTTGGGACCAATGAAGCTCATCTCTTATATGAGAATATACTCAACATATTTGATGGAATCTTGAAAAGATGATAGTGTTTGGTCTTCAAAAGGTTTGATATCAATAAATGGTATGCGCATGCAATCATGTACAATAGATTCAAAAATATTGAACGCGATCACTCTTATAGGTCTAGCAAAAATAGAGATGATTTTTTTAAAAGGACTGTAGATGAGAGTGTTGACCTGATAGTATGTATGAGATATGACTTGTCAGTCCCTACAATACCTTGAATTATCAATTTCAACGGTGACAATGGGTCTGCGTGCATAAAGTCGTAAAGAATAGTATCAAAAGCCAGTTGTTGTTTGGTAGATAGAGCAAGAGAAGATAAGGTGGAGGTTGATTTATTAAAAGGAACTTTAGTAGTACCCTTGCACACTTCAATGAAAGATGGGTTGGCATTCTGTAAAGCAAGAGGAACATGATGTTGAAACCAATTGTTATGTATGTCAAATTCTCGATGACCTAACATGTCCAAACTATCACCGGCCATGTGCTTTATAGGATGGAGTTAGGAAATAAGTTCACATTCATGTATTAGATTGGAAGAAACACTCATTTTATCATCAACATCATATGCCTCTTCTCAAGATTGGTCAAGTACATTGGGCTCTCGATGATATGTCAATGTTTATAATGGTTCATGAGAAGCTCCCAATTTAAAATAATCTGCTCACATGTAGTTCCTATGTCTAAAGAAATGTCGTGGAATGGCTCATATAAAATGAGTTCACTCCAATAGAATATTTCAAAACTTATGGTTTTGGAGCAGAAATTCGACAAAATTTGGGCGAGACATAGACAATTGCAGCCCAAGGTGTTGCTTCTATTTCTCCCTAATACATTGTTTTTCGAAAGACCAAGACCGAGAAACCTCAATGAGTGAAATATAATTCATAATTGATGGTCGCTTCATGTATGAATTGTTGTCCAAAATTACACCCCATGTAATTTTGAACAAATCATCAAAAATGGACTTAGCCATTCTTCGCTCGAGAAAGTCATGCAAGACTAAGTTGGCCTTTCATGGAGTGCGGTCAAGTAGTGTTTTACGGGTTCTCCTAACCCATGGAACAAATGAATCAAGATCGCAGGACTTAGGGGTGGATTTTAGCGAGTTAGTGTTTCGTAAAGATTTGTTAGGATTTCGCATAATTGAGGAAGTAAATCTTTCAAGGATACCAAATCAATATCTCACGAGTCAAAGGAAATTCAAAGCATAGTGGGGTTTCATGCCCATGAAAAGGCTAGAAAATTAGTTAATGATAGGATATACAAAGTGAGCAAAATAATTGGAAGCTTAGTGCTTAGTGGTATGGAGAAACATAGTGTTACATGGAATTGGAATACATAGCATTCCACGAAGTTTGTCAATTCCGTGAAACCAAAGATGAAGTCCGCCAAGATAAAAGTTGCTACACAAAGGAAGAAGGTGTCGCAAGACACCACATGACAAAGGAAAAACATGATCAAATACAAATTAGGTTAGAAACAACGAGACACTAACTTAGTGTATTGTGGGTTTCCCAATTGCATTGTTGTGCAGTTCTCATAGAGTTGTAGAACAAAGTAACATAGTCGTACATAAAGTGTTGCACATGAAAAAAATGAGACCTTCACGGCGTAGCAATAAAGTGTGAAGGTAAAGTGCGGAATTTTTCAAAGCCATGATGGAAGCCGTGAAACATTCAAAACCACATGCCAAGGAATAACCACGAAGTGATGTCGAGGCCACAAAACATAAAAATAATGTCAACACTTAGAAACTTTGTGGGTGAACAAAGGAAAAGAGTGTGAGTGGTTTAATGTTTTACAGGGTCATAAATGTTTCTCTATATTATCTTGAGGATGTGAAGGCCACGAGAAACCATGAAATATTAAAAAGTTTGTGGATTACACATACGAGTCGCACCTAATTTGAAAATTAAAAACCAACTACTCCACCAACCAAAATTTAATGGAATATGTGTGTCGTTCTCTTCGACTGCAAATACTGATGGCGTGTGATTTGAGCCATGTTAGGCAGCCACACTTCTCTGTAAACATCTATGTCAATTAATCTTTGGTGGTTGAATCTCTCTCCTTTTGGTGCCTCTTTCTCCTTCTCTCTTCTTCTCCTATTTTCTATAAGTATGTAACTCATTCCATTAAAAATGGATCCCTCTTTGTTGTTGCGACGCCATGCCAAAATGGTGGCCGACTTCACATGAGTTACAAACCTTAGATTTGGTCTCTGGAATGTATTTTCACTTTCTATCATGAATGTAACCATCTCATGCATACCATAAGAAATAAATCTTGTGTTTGTGGCTATTCTTTTCCATATACTCGTGTTTTTGTGTTTTTGCCTCTTTGTTCTTCCTTTGTCATATTGTGTGTGTTCCTTACTTTCTAGTTTCTATTTGCATGTGTTCTCAATGCGTGAGAAGGGTTAGTCTATGTGGTTTCAAGTTTATGTCATGTTTGTCTCTGTCGTATCTCTCTGTGTTTTCTCCTCTTACTTCCCCTCATGGAGAGTGATCACCCCTTCTTTCTTGTGTTATCATCGCCCCTTTTATCTTATAATCCATTTTTGTATCTCTCTCTCTCATTGTTCCTTTAGATGATTTAGAGTAGGTTAGATTCGAGTATTGTTATCATTAGTTTAGGTTGTGTTTGTGGGTTCCCCTAATCCTAAAAATAGAGGAAGTCAACCTTCTCCAAAGGTCTATCTCAAGACATAAGTCCCGCACTTGAAGATAGTTCTATGTTGCTTCAAAATTTTAGATCTCTCGTGATTCAAAGCAAGGTGCAATTTTGAGCTCCAACAATTTTGCACACACCGATGGGATAGGTTTGAAGCACCTTATAGCTACATTTCACTAAGTTTGATGTGTTCTAGGTGATAATCAACCTTTGGAGTCATTTCTCAACCCATCTAATAACTCCACTAATCAAAACAACCCATTTATATCATTTGCATACCCATTTCCTTTTTCCATTCTCCCCTCCACCTTTCCACTCATTTTCATGTTTCCATTTCATTCATGGCTCTCCAAAGAGCTCTTCCATTCTCCCATTTCAGTTCTTCCCCCCTCCATTTACAGCAATGGGATGATATCCTCAAAACAACCCTGATAAACTTACCTCTTTTCCATGGAAATGGAGATCAATCTCCTATTGATCACATTCAAGATATAACCAACCATTGTGTCATTCACAACATCAGAGAAGAGAACATTTGCCTCAAACTTTTTGTTTCATCATTTAGAGGTAAAGTAAGAGATTGGTACAACAATTTGGATCCTCAATCCATTTCCACATGGGATCAGTTGGGAGAGAAACTACATAACCGATTCAAGGAGGATGTGAATGTCATTTCTCTTATGGAACACCTCAGAAAAATACAACAGACTTCAATGGAATATATCTCAGACTTCAACATAAAATTTTCATGGAAATAACTCAAAATCCCTCAAGAATTCAGACCCTCACAAGGTATGGCATTCTTGTATTATTTGAGGTCCTTGGATGTTGATTTAGCTGTATTGATCCAAGCTCTAGGAGGCAACACTCTTCCTCAGGATTTTAACATTTTCATACAAGCTGAGAAGAGTCTCATTTAGGATGGCCAAAGGAAACCCATCCCCATTGCTCCCATTCTTGTTAGAGTAGGTATTTACCTTAGCTCATGTTCACCATGTGTGTGGATATTTCTTTTTATTTATTTAGATATTAGGAGATATTATCTAGTTATTAGGTATAGTTCTTTCCTTGATCTATGGTATTGACTAGTTCTTTCCTAGATCTATGGTATTGACTAGATCCTTGATGTCTAGTTCTCTCATAAATCTATGGACTTGACTAGTTCTTTGATGACTAGTTCTTTCCATGATTTATGGCTTGATCTACGACCTTGATTGGTTCTTAGATTGTTATTCCTTGCCTATATAAGCAAGGCCATTCTCATTGTATTTCATTGAGTTCCATAATAATATATGATATTGTTGCTCATTTGTTTGCAAAGGTTTATGTAAAGTTATTCTGGCAAATTGCTTTCATCTTATTGATCGTGATGTTTGATTAGCATCTGTGTTCTTGGCTTGGTACACGATCTGGTTATCATTCCTTTATGGTATCAGAGCAGAGATTGCTATTGACATTTGTCTGTAAGTTTTATTTTGCAAATAAATTCTTTATATATTCATATATTCAAGATTTGCTCGTATTTTGTTGTTGCATGCATTTTTATGCAAAACAGAGGCTTCCATTGGATCCGAAAGGTAGAAAACCCTAAGATCGACTATAAACTCGACCATTTTGGGAGGCAGTCATTTTTTTTTTTTTTTTTGTTGTGCAGAGAAACATACTGGATTCACCTCGGATTCATGCCATACGGAAAAAAATATGGATTTTTTTTGGGGTTTTGCTGGATTTCTTGAGATCCGATCTAGGTTTTTTTTTACGGTATAGCATTTTTGGTTTACGCATAGGAGGTCTTTTTCGAAAGATGTTTCTTTCCTTTTTGGCAGGGGTCCACGGATGCTGTGCACGACTATTACTATTTCGGGAAAATCTGCAAACTACTATTTTGGGTGGCGAAGGTCACTTTCAACACAAATCCAAAATAATTTTTTTTACTGTAAAGAAGCTTGAAATCCTTAGCCCCTGGTCATATGGTATGGTCATATGAGGGCTTAAAGCTTGTGATTCCTACTAGTAGGTGCTTAACTCCAGCCCCTTTCATTTTATTTGTGTGGTGAAGGCAAGAGCATTTTATTCTATTTTAGTGGCAACTAAAATAAATAGTAGAGCATAATATTGAAAAACTTGTATCTTTTGATCGGTAACTCGGTTTTGAGTGCCATTTTTTTAAAAAGTGTGTTTTTTTTGCTCTTTCCATTGGAAATATTTATTTTGAGAATCACACTATAATTATAAAGTGCCATATTGTAACACACACTCATTATAAAGTGCCAAAATCTGGGGGCTCTTGTTGCATTGTTTGGGGGTCTTGTTGCATTGCTTGGTTCTTGCATTTCTTTTGGTGATTTTTTTAGGATGGCATCTTTATCTACTTCTACATTAGATCATGTTGAGCCATTAACAACACATAATTACCACACATGGAAACCAAGAATGGAAACAATAATTAAGCGGAAAGGATTATGGGCTTTAACTTCTTCAAGAACAACCAATGTTCACTAGAGAATATGAGAAATTTCAGTACCAATGCAAATTTGATGAGTGTATGGGTTTGATAGGAACTTATGTAAGTGATAGTTTTTTTATTTCATTTGGAAAAGTGTGACTCTCCTTTCAAAATATGGGAGAAATTGAGGATTTATTTGGTAAGGTGGATCATATGAGAGCCATGCAACTTGAAATTGAGATCACCTCTCTTAATCCTAAAGATTTTCCAACAATTATAGACTATCTTACCAAGTTCAAGCATTTGTTGACACAATTGAAGGGGAGTGGAAGAGATAAGAAAGATGAAGAGTGTGTTTACTTGATTCTATCCAAGTTGAGAGGACCATTCCAAATTTTTTCTTCTACCTTTTTCTCTAGCATGGATGCCTTAGGTGACACATTCAAAATGCCTAACTTAGAAACATTTTGTGAAAGACTTACTAGGGAAGAATCCAAATTATCTCACCTTGAGTCTTCCACCTCTCAAAAGGCATTAGTTGCATCTAATCCTAAGGGCAAGGGAAAACCAAATAAGTAAAACCAAATCCACACCTTCTCCATCTCAAAATGCTCCTAAACCCAAAGAAAACAACTCAAAACCCAAGGAGTCTTCTAAATCCAAGAATAAGTCTAGCCGTTCATGCTCTTTTTGGGGGTAGTAATCATGAAGAAAATAGGTGTTATAAGTGAATGCAAGCCTTAGAGGATGCAATCAAGAAACACAAAATTTCTATCTCCACTCCACCTCCTTCTAATCAACATGGAAAAGCACTTAATGTTGTTGGGAGATCTCAATCACCACTTGCAGATAATTGGGTTATAGATTCTGGTGCTTCTCATCACATGACTTCTTCCAAGGAGTCTTTTTGTTTCTCTAGGTTTGAGTTCTACTTCCAAAATTGAGGTTGAGATTCTTCCTTTCTTTCTGTTGAGGGAAAAGGTGATATACAACTTGATGGTGGCAATATCCAAGATGCACTATATGTTCCTAACATCACTACAAATTTGCTTTCTGTATATCAAATTTGTCATTCTGGTCAAGGGAAAATAGTGACTTTTACACCACATGGGGCAGAAGTAAGAACTTTGTTGAGCCTTATTCACTTGTTGCTCAGGGTATTGTTGATCATAGTTCTAGACTATATCACTTTGAGGGTTTTGATGACACTTCTTCTATAGGGACAAGATTGGTTTCTCATTCAAATTCAGAGAGTAAGCTTTGGCATGAAAGATTTGGACATCTCAATTACAGATATTTGAAGGAGTTGAGCACTCATGGTATGGTAGATGGTCTTCCTAGAGTTTCTTGTCTTGAGGGAGTTTGTCATGGTTGTGCATTAGGGAAACAACACCAAGATCCTTTTCCTAAGAATTTGTCTAAGAGAGCTTCTTCACCACTTGAGCTTGTGCATAGTGACTTGATGGTTTTTCCTACCCCATCTTTCAATGGAGCTAAGTATGCACTTACATTTATTGATAATTTCTCGAGGCGTACTTGGGTTTATTTTCTCAAGTACAAAAGTGATGTTTTTTCACACTTCAAAGTCTTCAAGGCTTTGGTCGAGAAACAATCTTCTAGTAGCATAAAGAACCTTCACACTGATAATGGGGGAGTACTTCAACAATGAGTTTTCTAAATTTTTGGCAACTCAAGGCATTATTCACCAAAGATTTTGTTCCTCATACTCCACAACATAATGGATTAGCAGAAAGGAAGAATAGAAATTTGAAGGAAATGGCTAACTGTATGATGCATTCTAGAGATATACCTCCTATCTATTGGGTAGAAGTAATTAATTGTGCTAACTATATTCAGAATCACACACCACACAGAGCACTTGAGCATTTGACTCCAGAGGAAGCTTGGTCCAACACTAAGCCAAATGTCTCATTTTTCAAGTCTTTGGGAGCCATGCTTGGGCCTTTGTGCCAAAGAAGAAAAGGAAAGCTTTGGATAAGAAGAGTAAACCCTTGATCTTTGTAGGGTATTGTGAGGACATGAGAGCTTATCATCTTTTAGATCCTGATACACATGATGTTCTTTTTCAACACATGTTCAGTTTGATGAGAGCTTCACTCCTCATGATTCTTCATCTTCTTCCATGCCTCCTTCTTCTTCTTCATCTCATCTTGAGGATCCTTTCTTTGAGGAGATTGATGAGGAGGTTATAGATGTCCATTGAGGATCCTATTCCCACTGATGTTGTCACTATGCCTAAGTGGGCTCATACTACAGTTTTTGAGGCAACACCTTTCATAGAGGATCTTCCACCCACTAGGCATCATCACACACATTCTACAGGTTCTGAATTTTGTGTCAGTAGTTTCTGAGGATCCACAATCTTTTTCAAAGGCTCATGGGATACAAGAGTGGGATGATGCGATGAAAAATGAGTATTCTTCTTTGATGAAGAATCATACTTGGGATTTGGTATCTCTTCCTAAAGGAAGAAAGATGGTTAGGTGTAAGTGGGTATACCGAACCAAATACACAGCTGATGGGTCCATTGACAAGTATAAGGCTCATCTTGTTGCAAAGGGTTTTTCACAAGTCAAGGTATTGATTACTCTGAGACTTTTGCACCCATTTGCCAAGATGGATTTTGTACGCCTTGTACTTGCTATTATTGCATCACAGGGGTGGCCCATATACCAGATGGACATGAAGAGTGCCTTCTTACATGGAGATCTACAAGAGGAAATATACATGGAGCAACCAACTGATTTGTTTAGATTCTTCTCTTGTTTGTAGGCTCTGAAGGTCTCTCTACGGTCTCAAACAAGCCCCTCGGCTTGGTATGAGAAGATGGATTCTTTTCTTCTATCTACTAGTTTTGTTCATTGCCACTCGATCATACAGTGTATCTCCAAAGATGTTGGTGAGGATATTGTGATACTTGTCTTGTATGTTGATGATCTGTTACTTACTGAGATCTCTTCTTCCCACATTCAGAGTATTCAGAGGGCTCTTTCTACACAGTTTGACATGACAGATCTTGGGCTATTGCATTATTTCCTTGGTTTGCAGATTTCTCAGATAGATTCAGGGATTCATTTGAGTCAACAAAAGTACACCCATGATCTTCTTAGGTGCTTTGATATGGCTGATTGCAAGCCAAGTCCATCTCCTTTTCAATCTGGAGTTACTCTTACATCCACATGTACCACACCACTTTGTGATCCTACATTGTATAGGCAATTGGTTGGGAGTCTCATGTACTTGACCCATACTCACCCTGATATTTCATTTGCAGTAGGGCTTGTATCTCGGTTTGCACATTCTCCTCATAGTAGTCACTGGCAGGCTATGCTAAAAGGATTTTGTGCTATTTGCATGGCACTTCCCACTTTGGCCTACACTACACTAGGGGTTCTACTCAGTTGGTTGGGTATACAGATTCAGATTGGGTAGGTTCTATTGATGACAGACATTCCACTTCTAGCTATCTTTTCTGTCTTGGTTCTTCTCCAGTTGCTTGGGCATGTAAAAAGCAACATGCTATTGCACTTTCATCTTCAGAGGCAGAGTACAGGGCAATAGCATACAACGAGTCAACAGATTCTTTGGCTTCACCAGTTATTGACAGAGTTTGATTCCCACAGATTCACCGACTATACTTTGGTGTGACAACCAAAGTGTAATTCACATTTCTCACAACCCAATTGAGCACCAATGACCAAGCATATTGAGATACACATCCACTTCATTCATCAACACATTCAGGATGGAGTTCTTTGCTTGGAGTACATTCCAACTCAAAGCAACAGGTTGCATAGACATCTTTACGAAGCCTTTTGCATCACCTCGCTACCTTGAGTTGTGTGGAATGCTTGGGGTTTCGGAAGTTTTTTGGGGTGTTCGTGAGAACATCTTCCTTCTTCTTTCTTCTTTCTTTCTCTTTCCTTATAGCAGGATTCTTTCCTTCTTTTGGTTTGAGATTTCTTCATGGATATATTGTACATGAGTACCTCATCAGGCCTAGTTGTCGGACTCATACTATGGACATGCCACTTCTATTTTGGCCCCTAGCTTCACTTGAGGGGGTGTTAGAGTAGGTATTTACCTTAGCTCATGTTCACCTAGGTACTTTATTTACCTTTATTGTATTTATCCTCACCCACTTATGTGTGTGGATATTTCTTTTTATTTATTTAGATATTAGGGATATTATCTAGTTGTTAGGTATAGTTATTTCCTTGATCTATGGTATTGACTAGTTCTTTCCTTGATCTATGGTATTGACTAGATCCTTGATGTCTAGTTCTCTCATAAATCTATGGACTTAACTAGTTCTTTGATGACTAGTTCTTTCCATGATTTATGGCTTGATCTACGACCTTGACTGGTTCTTAGATTGTTATTCCTTGCCTATATAAGCAAGGCCCATTCTCATTGTATTTCATTGAGTTCCATAATAATATATGATATTGTTGTTCATTTGTTTGCAAAGGTTTTATGTAAAGTTATTCTGGTGAATTACTTTCATCTTATAGATCATGGTGTTTGATTAGCATGAGAATCACACTATAATTATAAAGTGCCATATTGTAACACGCACTCATTATAAAGTGTCAAAATCTGGGGGTCCTTGTTGCATTGTTTGGGCCTCTTGTTGCATTGCTTGATTCTTGCATTTATTTTGGTGATTTTTTTAGGATGGCGTCTTTATCTACTTCTGCATTAGATCATGTTGAATCATTAACAACACATAATTACAACACATTGAAACCAAGAATGGAAACAATAATTAAGTGGAAAGGATTATGGGTTTTAATTTCTTCAGAACAACCAGTGTTCACTAGAGAATATGAGAAATTTCAGTACCAGTGCAAATTTGATGAGTGTATGGGTTTGATAGAAGCTTATGTAAGTGACAGTCTTTTGTTTCATTTGGAAAAGTGTGACTCTCCTTTTAAAATATGGGAGAAATTGGAGGATTTATCTAGTAAGGTGGATCATATGAGAGCCAAGCAACTTGAAATTGAGATCACCTCTCTTAATCCTGAAGATTTTCCAACAACATTATAGAATATCTTACCAATTTCAAGCATTTGTTGACACAATTGAAGGGGAGTGGAAGAGATAAGAAATATGAAGAGTGTGTTTTTTTATTCTATCCAAGTTGAGCCTTGAGTAAATTGGTGAGCATCAATGAAGAAGACTAGACTGAGGTCGTTCACTCCTATAAATGTAATTTTCCAGAGTTTAAAATCCTCTTGACCATTATTTTGGTACCCTTATCAATAATATGACAAACGTTTAACAACTACCTCGACTTCAAATAATTAACCAACCTAAGGAAAGAGAAATGCACATCCTCCAATGAATACTTATGTATCGGGTTTTCATTCACTCATACAAATTATTCATGTCCATGTCCCTCCTAAGGATTCCTCAAGTGTGCTTAGTAGGGGTGACCTTTTTCATTCTCTGTATTCCTAATAAGCCAAGTCATTGAATTGCGAGAGGAAAAAATAGACAATGGAAACAATAGTGGTGTTGGGATTATAAGTCCCTTCACACATGGCCACCCACATGCCAAATCGTGTGGAATTATGACTATTAAATCACACAGCGGTGGAGATATTATCATGGAATATGGTATTTAAAAGGATTAACAATAGTGTTGTCCCTTCTCTTCCACCTTACTATTATTATAGTTTCCGTATTTTTAAATTTATCCACCCACAATATCTTTCAACTCATTATCTTGAAGGAATATTTTTTTGGGCTCCTTGCTTAGTGTTAAGGTCCACTCTAATATTATCAAGTTTATTAGCCACTATGTTAGTGCTTTTGCAAATGTGAGCAATTGAGAGTGTCCCAATAAGTGTTTAAAAATAATCCAAAATACCAATCAACTCAAGTAATGGTTTATTTGTCCTTTTCTATTGCATTGATGATGATATGAGAGGTAACCTCAATGTATAATTCATCCCAACCTTTTTGCTTTACAATTTTCAATCCTCTCCAAAGATATTTGGCCTCATAAAAGTTATTAGAACACTTTCTACGACTTATGGAAAGCCCATAATGGGTTGATCTATGCATTTCTAAAAATGCCACCAGATGCACTATCCACCCAAGATTATTTATAGCTACGCCATCAAATTTAAGCTTGAGAAAATCATCATTAAGATCCTTCCAAATTTATTCTCTAAATGATTTCAGTTTAACGGTTACCCCCTTATTAGAGATGCCAGCTAGAGTGTTGCTTCAACTGAAGAAAATGCTACCATCAATCGGAAGAATTTTACCATCCTTGGGAGTACAACCAAGAAAGAGTTCTCTGATAAGTTTCAGAATCTGAGAAACACTTATGTCAATATTTATTTTATCATCTTTAAATATTCTTTGGCTTCTTTAAAGTCAAATATTCCAAAGAAAATAAGGCTGGAATGGAAGACCAAATTTGAATAACTAGTATTGATTTCAAGTTGTAGTTCTAGTAGGCTATGAGAAATTTTAATAATTTGGGAACAAAAATCAAATATTAAACTTACCTAGAAGTTGTTGTTGTGGCAAATCAGCAATGACACCCCCGGATGTTGATCGATTTCTAGTTTGATCATACTAGCATCCAAAGTGTGATTACACAACATTGAATCCTTTCCCCAGTGTGGGACTTGCAAAATGAGAAAAGATCTTCAGTTTAGAGGTTGGTTCCTCAATTCCTCTAGTCAGATTTATCACTTACAAGTTGCAGAGGTCTATATTCCTAACCCTACCCTAAATTCCAAAGGAGACAGAGATAGAGAATGCAAAAAAGCTAAAACTAATGCTAATAGGTGATGAACCAAAGGAGTGGTGAGCATTTTTTACATCTGTAGATTGACACAGTCCATAAAAATGCAACAAAGAACCTCATGCACAAATTGATAATTGTAATGAAGGATCATAAATTAACCAAACAACACAAGCAGAGGATGAAAACTAATCACAGAGGCTGTATTGTTATTTTAATCATCAAAATCACTTGCATTACAACACCTGAGAGGCAAAATAAAGTTGCAGCTCTTAGAAAAGGTCTGATATTCCACCAAAATCACTTCCAAGGTGAGAAAGGGGACCTGTAATACACAAAAAATGTTCAACCCTTTGAAAATGAGCCAAATCTGGCTTTTACAGTGCAAGGGACGAGCCCAGGAGAGAGAAATGTGGGAAAACATGGAAGGGATTCAACCATTGACCAAAATGCATTCAAAACAACATGGGTATCCTTACAGACCCATCCCCTAACATTTTTAGCCATGCTGGGAGAGAATGCGAGCCATTCTTCATTAAAAACGGTGGTTGAAACGTCATTTTTGTCCATGACCACGTGCCAGAGGTGTTTTTCGATTTTCTCTCTCCAAACTCCATCAAAATGAAAAAAAGACCCCGGAATCTTGTAGATAATTTCACCAGCTTTCCATTGATATAAAGAACGTGAAAAACCGAGCTCTGGATCGAAAGATATGGCCATTTGAAGTTTTAGGGCAAAACAGGGCCAAATCGGGTTGGCAGGCAAAAATTCAATTTTTGCACCTTTTTGGTCATTTGGAAAATTTTCCAAAATTTCCCCACACTCCACCACTCTAGGTGCCACATGGCGGCATCTCATTGGCCGTGGGCCTTTCAGGGGAAATTTTTTTCCAAAAAACTCCACCGAGCCATAACTTCAAAAATACATGGAGTTAGGAGGAAAACTTTACTTTACGGAAAGGTGAGAAATAGCTCTATCCAATGGTGTCATTTCCAGAAGGTTTTGAGTGCACGAAAAGCAAAATATTATGACTGAGGCACAAGAGAGGAAAAATGAGAGGAGTTAGCCACAAAAATGAGCGGGGGCACATTTTGGATAACAATTTTGGCGACTCGGAGGGTCATCTCGCCTCTTAGATGAAGTTACCAGTTGCTGAAGCAATCCATTGGGTATGGAGTCATTGAATTCTCTGTTTGATACCCCAACTGACTAGAACACTGCAAGGAGGAAGATGGAATATCACCTGATGGAGCAAGGCCTGCAAACACATCTCCAGGAACAACAAGCTTGTGCCAAAGCACTTAGGGAAAGAAAAACTAATCTACAGCAAAACAATGTGCACAAGCACTTGGAGGAATGAAAAACCTAAACTAATATGTACAGGGTGAAGCATTTCCTTCAGTAGCAATGCTTCAGATGGATTCCATTGACTGGAATCTGCAATTCTTCGCCATCCAATGAAGACAACTGGAAAGCATTGCTGATCCTTACACTTTGTGACCATGTATGGGCCACTCCAAATGGCATCAAATTTTGAATGCCTTCCCGGTTTTGCTCTATCCGCATCCCATTTTAACACTAGATCTCCAACTTGGAAGGATCTATTCTTGGCCTTTCTATCAAAGGTCTTCTTTATCAAAGCCCGATCCTTCTCCATTGCTTGGGATGCCCGATTTGATTTCTTGGAGCTCCATCAATTGCATATCGACTTCCATGGGCTCAAACTCCAACAACTCCAACTGTTTCATGAGTTCTAATGTTAGCAACTCAAGTGATATGGGCAAAATTGCCTCTCTTCCATAAACAAGCTTGAATGGAGAGTTACTTGTAGATCTTTTAGGAGTTATCCTATCGGCCCATAAGGCTGATCTCAATTTGGTATGCAAGACCTCGATTCTCATCAAGAGTCCTCCTAATGATCCTTAACAAGTTCTTGTTTGTAGATTCACTGCCATTACCCTAAGGGTAATAGTTTGATGAAGTACTTAGGTAGATCCCGTTCTTGACACCCATTCGAGTCACCTTGGATCCAATGAATGCTAATGCATTATATGATATTATTGTAGCTGGTATGCCAAATTTGGTTACTATTCCCTCATAGAAGTCTAGGATGCTAGATTCATTTGCTTCCTTGAGTCTCTTTGCTTGATCCATTTGGTGAAGTAATCTGTGTTGTTAAAATCCACTTGTGCCCTTGCTCGAATGGGATTAATAACTCCAATGAAGTCTAAACCCCATTGCATGAATGATGGTCAATGAAATTGGATGCAATGGGAGGGCAACTAGCCTCTCTTTCCTTGTGAAAAATGCACAATTCTTGCACCTCTTGATCCATGCATAACAATCATTGAAAATCTTGGGCCAATAATAACCAGCCCTCATGATCTTTAGAGTTTGTCACTCTTGGTGCAAAATGACCACCACTGGTCTACCATGGAACTCTTCCAAAGACCTTATGAATCGATTTGTACCAATGCATCTCAAAGATACTCCATTCACATCTCTTTTGAATAAAACACCATCAACAAGGGCATATGGGATAGCTTGCAACCTGAAGTGTCTTCTTTGGGTCTTGTTCATCTTGGTGATAGGTCCGACAAGGGCTGCAAAATTTTCTTTAGCATCTTGGTGATAGGTCGACAAGGGCTGCAAAATTTGGGACAAACCTCCAAACAAAATTTATTCTTCCCAAGAAACTTTGAAGGGCCTTCTTGTGGCTTAGCAATGGTAGTGCTCTTATGGCTTCAACTCTTTAGGATCAATTGCTAATCCTTCTTTGGAGACAATGTGGCCAAGGAGCTTTCCTTCATGGGCTAGAAAAACACACTTTTTAGGATTCAAGGAGACTCCAAATCTTCTACACCTTTGGAACACTTGTCTCAAATGAAAGAGGTGGTCTCTGTGTATTTTTGAAAAACAAAGGTGATATCATCAAGATATATCGATCTGATGTTGTTAATCAAACCTTTGACGCCATGTCCATTGCTCGTGGAAGGTAGCTCCAGCGTTAGACATGCCCCAAATGGCATTTTCCTATATGCATAAGTTCCCCATTTAGTTGTAAAGGCTGTCTTGAACTAATCTTCTTCCTTCACCATAATCTGATTATACCCTGAATAGCCATCAAGTAGTGAAAACCTCTCAAAGCCAAAGAACAACTTGTAAAATCTGCTCCATGGAAGGAAGTGGATAATGATCCTTGAGAGATGCTCTATTCAAATCTCTGAAGTCAACACACAATCTGATTTCCCCACTCTTCTTTCTAACCGGAACCAAGTTGGCAACCCAACTAGAATGCTTGATAGAGAATATGATTCTTGATTCTATCAACTTATTCAATTCTTTTCTCATGAGAGGCTCCATGTGGGGTTGGTAGCCTTTGTTTATTCCTCGATGGGCTTAGTATTTGGATCCAATTCAATGCTTGTGTTGAGCTAACTCGGATTGAAACCTTTCAAATCTTCATAGCTCTAAGCAAACACATCGGGAATTCTTGACAAAGTTGTATGAACTCATACCTTTCTTGCTCGAGTTCTCATCTTATCAATTTGGAGTGATTTGCCTCTTTCTACCGAGATGGACACTGAATCTTCTCCCTTCACTTGGATGTTTGCTTTCTCCTTCCTAAACTGATCATTAGGATTGAAAATGGACTCCAAAGTAATAAGTCCCTTTGGTAGTTTGTTGGTTCTCACCGCACCACTTGGTCACCATCTTGCTTTTGCTCCAACTTTTCTGTTTTTAGTGAGAATTCACCTCTTCTTCTGAAATGGATGATTTCTTGATCATTTTCAAACACTTGCCAACTTACATTGTTATATGGCACTGAAGGCCTCACAATCACATGGATGTTTGGCTGTACCTTGTCCTTTTGAATGCTCTCCACAACGTCAAAGGCTGCCCCAACTGCTGTAAGCCTGTCAGTGGCTTGGTTCTCTTTCCTAGGAATGGATTTGATGCCAAAACCCTCAAAATCTTCAATGAGGTCCCACACCCTATTCTTGTAGCACTTGAGTAGATCATTCTTGACAACATGCTGCCCCTTGACTTGGTTGACAATCAACTCACTGTCACCAAAGACTTGCAAGTTCTTTATTCCTCTCTTGATTGCCCAATGCAGTCCTTACACCAAGGCTTCATATTCAGCAGTGTTATTAGAGCATGCAAACTAAAATCTAAAATCTGAATAATACTTAACTCCTTGAGGTGAAACCAGCATGGATCCCCCTCCTGCACCTTGTCTACTCCTTGATCCATCAAAAAACAACTGCCATACCTCATTGTCATCTTTGTGGTTTGGCTTGGTGATGTTAGGAATAGGCTGATTTTCTTCATGTATGTAATAGACTCCCACTCGATTCTTCTATTTCTTGATAAGGATCAAAAGCATGCACCTTGCTTGCCCATTCATCAAGAGTTAAATCTGGGATGCTTCCAACCTTGGTGTCAACTTCATCAGTGCTTGGATGATCTTCTTGATCAAACGCTGAACAATTGGCATTAATCGACTTGGAGTGTAAGGCTCAATGTGAAAGTTTGCAATAGGTTCGAGACTTGATTGTGGCTTTGGTTCCATATCTTGTTCTGAACAACATGTGTGACCAATCAGTAGATAAGTAACCTCCAATCTTAGCTATGAAATCCCTTGACAAACATAGGGCAAAGAGTGGTGGAAGGTCTATTACTGAGACATCTTGCAAAACAACCACGTTGGAACAAGCATGCAAAGTAAGACTCAAGTTTTTAATCACTCCAACGGTTGTTACTGCTGTCCCATCCAATTGCACCACCCCTTTGGATATGGTTTCATACTGAATTCCCAACTGATTAGCTATTTTCTTGGGCATTACTGAACTACTTGCCCCGGAATCAATCATGCAATTGTGTACTAATTGATTTCCAATAATCAATGAAACATAAAATGGAGGGGGCTTCAATATTTTACCTTCTGTCCTCCATGGTTCCCCTCAGTCGTGGCGGCATTTGTGAGCACCTTCTCTTGCATTTGGACTTGTTGATTTGAAGTTGACTAGTCCTTCATGGCAACTTGTAGCAAATCTCTTTGGCCTGGAATAGATAGTGATTCCCACATTGATATGTTTACATTTGTCTTCTTCATCTGATCAATGCTATTGAATGGAGATGAAGTATCCCTCTGCTGTCCCTTGGCCTACACATTCATTCCTTGCACATGGGCAGCAACAACTGGCATTTGGGTTGGCTTTAAAGGCTGCTTTTAGGCAATCCTTGCGTCTTGGGATTGCATTTTGCTTGCCAATAATTTGTGGAGTGACAGAAGGTCGTGAATTACTTGGGGCCAATGGTGTTCTTCACCCAAATTTCTTCTCTTTGACCTTGTGTTGGCTGCAACACTTTGGGAAATCGTTTGATTCATGCCACAAAAATCTTTTGCCTGCCAGTTTACAAGTGTGGTATCATTTGGAGCTGATTCTTTCTTTGGAATGTTTCTTGTTCTTTGGTTATTTCCTTACTACCTTCACCCTCCACACCACCTTGTCACCATTAATGCTTGATTCAAGGCAACATTGAAGCACATGGATCTGGTTATGAGGTTCATTGCATGGGAAAAACCAATCATACTCTTGAGCTATATTGTTTTGTCTTGACACTAATGCTTTAGATGCGAGATGTAGCATTGGGATTATAGGGCTAAAATGGTGCATTGGCGGGAGGCCTTGCTTGATTTAGATTTGCAGGTGGATTGGGTGGTCTATGAGGTTGATATGGCTGCTGTTAGGCTGAGCTTGAGGCTGGAAGGAAGGTCTAAAACCTTGAGCTTGTTGCCTTTTGAGTGTAACCAGCTCATTACCTAGATTTTGCAATTGCTTCATGACTGCTTGAAGTTCATTTGAGGCACTAGAAGATGAAGTGGAAGCTTCACTTGAATTCTTATTTCTAGGAGTGGGAATAGAAGCTAAATTAGGCACTTGGCTAGTACTTGGGCTCTCTAAACTTGGAAATAATGGCATTGGAGGCTAGGAGCCACTTTGCCACTTGAATCAAACAATTTTCAGCTCTAATGGCAATGCTATAAGCAATGGGGATAGTTGTGCCTCCCATGGACTGAATTAACATAGAAATATCAAATTTAAAGCTTTAAGGTAATAAAGAAAAGCACCTTCTACTGTGTTGCCCGACTTGCCACTGGAATTCTCTCCCAAGTCCTTTGAAATCTGAAATTAAAATCAGTCAGCTGCTCATTGGGAGCTCTCTTGATGGTTGTCAACTGCTCCAAAAGGGACAAGTTGTCTCCCTTTTCCCCAAACTGCTCATGGAGGGCTATACATAACTGATTCCAATTTTGAATAGAACCTGAGGCAAGACTCTGAACCATTGCAAAGCTTTCCCTTTGAATGAAGATGCCAGCAGTTTGAAACTTGCATCTCATTGATCTCATGGATTACACAAATGTTAGCAATATCCTTAACATGATCACCAGGTGAGGTCTGATTTTCTCCAGTGAAGTATGGAATGCTCTTCAATGCTGCAACTGGGATTAGATTATGTGCATTGAGAGCAAGTGGGTTCTACTGGTGAAATTAACATAGGGGTTGTTTTGTGCCATTCTGATTGGCCTTAGAACCCTTGTTGATTGAATGAAAGGCCTACCAGGTGGAGGAGTTGAGAGAGTTTTGTTTGGTGGAGATGGAGACCTTTGGATTCTCCTCCCACTTTGCCTTATTCTTGGAGATAACTGTAGATATTCAAACAACACCTCTTCCTCTCCAGCTCTTGACCTTGTGTTGATTCTTCTCATGAGTTTTCAGGTCTGCACTGCTAAAACCATCTGATTCTTCTTCCTTGGAGTCGCCAGATGTGTAATTTATAGCTCTTTTAAGCAAGAAACTTACAACAAATGCACATCAATTTTGTTGCAATGAAGATGAAGACCTCTAAGGTCCCACTGGGCGTGCCAAAACTGTTGTGGCAAATCAACAGCACCCCTTGGATGTTGATCAGATTTCTAGTTTGATCATACTAGCATCCAGTGTGATTGCACAACATTGAATCCTTTCCCCAAGTGTGGGACTTGTAAAATGAGAAAAGAATCTCCAGGTTTAGAGGATGGTTCCTCAATTCCTCTAGTCGATTTATCACTTACAAGTTACAGGTCTATATTCCTAACCCTACCCTAAATTTCAAAGGAGACAGAGAGATAGAGAATGCAAAAAGCTAAAACTAATGCTAATAGGTGATGCACCAAAGGAGTGGTGAGCATTTTTACTTCTATAGATTGACACACCCATAAAAATGCAACAAAGAACCTCATGCACAATTGATAATTGTAATGAAGGATCATAAATTAACCAAACAACACAAAGTGGAGGATGAAAACTAATCACGGAGGTTTTGTATTGTTATTTTAATCATCAAAATCACTTGCATTACAACACACCGAGAGGCAAAATAAAGTTGCAGCTCTTAGAAAAGGTCGATATTCCACCAAAATCACTTCCAGGTGAGAAAGGGGACTGCGTGATACACAAAAATGTTCAACCCTTTGAAAATGAGCCAAATCTGCTTTTACAACGGTCAAAGGGCGAGCCCGGGAGAGAAACACGGAAAACGTGGAAGGGATTCAACCATTGACCAAAACACATTCAAAACAGCATGGGCATCCTTACAGGACCCATCCCCAACATTTTTAGCCATCTTTGGGAGAGAATGCGAGCCATTCTTCATTAAAAACGGTGGTTGAAACGTCATTTTTGTCCATGACCACGTGCCAGAGGTGTTTTTCAATTTTCTCTCTCCAAACTCCATCAAAATGCAAAAATGACCCCATAATCTTGTAGAGAATTTCACCAGCTTTCCATTGATATAAAGAACGTGAAAAACTGAGCTCTGGATCGAAAGATATGGCCATTTGAAGTTTTAGGGCAAAACAGGGCCAAATCGGGTTGGCGGGCAAAAATTCAAATTTTTGCACCTTTTTGGTCATTTGGAAAATTTTCCAAAATTTCCCCACACTCCACCACTCTAGGTGCCACGTGGCGGCATCTCATTGGCCGCAGGCCTTTCAGGGGAAATTTTTTCCAAAAAACTCCGCCGAGCCATAACTTCAAAAATACATGGAGTTAGGAGGAAAACTTTACCTTTCTGGAAAGCTGAGAAAGAGCTCTATCCAATGGTGTCATTTCTAGAAGGTTTTGAGTGCTTGAAAAGTAAAATATTATGACTGAGGCACAAGAGAGGAAAAAATGAGAGGAGTTAGCCACAAAAAATGAGCAGGGGCACATTTTGGATAACTTGATTGTTCCCATATTTTATGTGCAAAATCATAGTGAAACAAAACATGACTAGTATCTTCTTGACATGGTGACAAATAATCCACCATCGGGGTCCATTTAAGCACCTTTATTTGAGATTTGATTGGGTTAGATTATTATCCCAATAGGTAGTCCAAAGTAAGACATTAGCCTTAGGAATCCCATATTTCTACCATATATACTTTGAAGGAAAAGGAGGGGCATCCCTTACAACCGTAGACAATATAACGACATACCCATCTTTAAAATTATAAGCTGCTAGACTTAGCTCCTAAGCTGGATCGGGACATCATTCTCGTTAGAAAAATTGAAAGGTTTCGGAGTATCCACGAAATTTTGCTTTTCATCCTCTAGGTTAGATGGAACTAGAAAATCCATCCATCCATCCTTAGATATAATATAGTAGCCCTTCATCGGATACCCAATTCTTTGAATGCATCGATCCATAAGTCTATTTTAATTATTAGCAGCTAGTGGAGTGTAAAGAACCTAGACATCTAACCAAAAATTAGCTTTAGTAAATGATAACCAAATCGTACCAAGCCAAGAACACATATTCTAATCAAACATTACGATCGATAAGATGAAAGTAATTTTCGAATAACTTTACATAAACCTTTGCAAAAGAATGAGCACCAATATCATATATTATTATGGAACTCAATGAAATACAATGAGAATGGGCCTTTCTTATATGGGCGTTGATCCTCGATCCTTGGTCATATAGTATGGTCATATGAGAGCTTAAAGCTTATGATTCCTACTTTTAGTAGGTGCTTAAATCTAGCCCCCTTTCATTTTATTTATGTGGTGAAGACAAGAGCATTTTATTCTGTTTAAGTGGTAACTAAAATAAATAGTAAAGCATAATATTGAAAAACTTGTAACTTTTGATCGGTAACTCAATTTTAAGTGCCATTTTTTGAAAAAGGGCTTATTTTTTATGCTCTTTCCATTGGAAATATTTATTTTTAGAATCACACTATAATTATAAAGTGCCATATTGTAACACACACTCATTAAAAAGTGTCAAAATCTGGGGGGCTCTTGTTGCATTGTTTGGGGCTCTTGTTACATTGTTTGATTCTTGCATTTCTTTTGGTGATTTTTTGAGGATGGCGTCTTTATTTACTTCTGCATTAGATCATGTTGAGTCATTAACAACACATAATTACCACACATGGAAACCAAGAATGGAAACAAAAATTAAGTGGAAAGGATTATGGGCTTTAACTTCTTGAACAACTAGTGTTTACTAGAGAATATGAGAATTTTAGTACCGGTGTAAATTTGATGAGTGTATGGGTTTGATAGGAACTTATGTAAGTGATAGTATTTTGTTTCATTTGGAAAAATGTGACTCTCCTTTCAAAATATGGGAGAAATTTGAGGATTTATTTAGTAAGGTGGATCATATGAGAGCCATGCAACTTGACATTGAGATCACCTCTCTTAATCCACGAAGATTTTCGAACAATTATAGACTATCTTACAAAATTCAAGCATTTGTTGACACGATTGAAGGGGAGTGGAAAGATAAGAAAGACGAAGAGTGTCTTTACTTGATTCTATCCAAGTTGAGAGGACCATTCCAAATTTTTGCTTCTACCTTTTTCTCTAGCATGGATGCCTTAGGTGACACATTCAAAATGCCTAACTTAGAAACATTTTGTGAAAGAATTACTAGGGAAGAATCCAAATTGTCTCACCTTGAGTCTTCCACGTATGAAAAGGAATTAGTTGCATCTAGTCCTAAGGGCAAGGGAAACCAATCGGTAAAACCAAATCCACACCTTCTCCATCTCAAAATACTCATAAACACAAAGAAAACAACTCAAAACACAAGGAGTCTTCTAAATCCAAGAATAAGTCTAGTCGTTCATGCTCTTTTTGTGGGGGTAGTAATCATGAAGAACATAGGTGTTATAAGTGAATGCAAGCCTTAGAGGATGTAGTCAAGAAACACAAAATTTCTATCTCCACGCCACCTCCTTCTAATCAGCATGGCAAAACACTTAATGTTGTTGGGAGATCTCAGTCACCACTTGCAGACAGTTGGGTTATAGATTCTAGTGCTTCTCATCACATGAATTCTTCCAAGGAGTCTTTTGTTTCTCTAGGTTTGAGTTCTACTTCCAAAATTGAGGTTGGAGATTCTTCCTTTCTTTCTGTTAAAGGAAAAGGTGATATACAACTTGATGGTGGTAGTATCCAAGATGCACTATATGTTCCTAACATCACTACAATTTTTTTATGTATATCAAATTTGTCGTTCTGGTCAAAGAAAAACAATGACTTTTACACCACATGGAGCGTAAGTATGAACTTTGTTGTCCGAGCCTCATTCACTAGTTTCTCAGGGTATTATTGATCATAGTTCTAGACTATATCACTTTGAGGGTTTTGATGACACTTCTTCTATAGAGACAAGATTGGTTTCTCATGCAGATTGAGAAAGTAATCTTTGGTGTGAAAGATTTGGACATCTAAACTATAGATATTTGAAGGAGTTGAGCACTCATGGTATAGTTGATGGTATTCCTAGAATTTCTTCTCTTAAAGGCGTTTTCTTTGGTTGTGCATTAGGAAACAACACCAAGATCCATTTCCTAAGAATTTGTATAAGAGAGCTTCTTCACCACTTGAGCTTGTGCAGGCATAGTGACTTGATGGTTTTTCCAACCCCTCTTTCAATGGAGCTAAGTATGCACTTACCTTTATTGATAATTTCTCGAGGCATACCCGAGTTTATTTTCTCAGTACAAAAGAGAAATTTTTACACTTCAAAGTCTTGAAGGCTTTGGTCGAGAAACAATAATCTAGTTGCATAAAGAACATTCGTGACTGATAATGGGGAGGATTACTTCAACAATGAGTTTTCTAACTTTTTGGCAACTCAAGGCATTATTCACCAACATTATGTTCCTCATACTCCACAAAAAAATGTCTTAGCAAAATGGAAGAATAGAAATTTGAAGGAAATGGCTAACTGTATGATGCATTCTAGAGATATACCTCCTATATATTGGGGCGAAGCAATTAATAGTGCTAACTATATTCAAAATCGCACACCACACATAACACTTGAGCATTTGACTCTAGAGGAAGCTTGGTCCAACACTAAGCCAAATGTCTCATTTTTTCAAGTCTTTGGGAGCCATGCTTGGGCCTTTGTGCCAAAGAAGAAAAGGAAAGCTTTGGATAAGAAGAATAACCCCTTGATCTTTGTAGGGTATTGTGAGGACATGAGAGTTTATCGTCTTTTAGATCCTGATACACATGATGTTCTTTTTCGAACACATGTTCAGTTTGATGAGCGCTTCACTCCTCATGATTCTTCATCTTCTTCCATGCCTCCTTCTTCATCTCATCTTGAGGATCCTTTCTTTGAGGAGATTGATGAGGAGGTTATAGATTTCGTTGAGGATCTTATTCCCATTAATGTTGTCACTATGCCTAAGTGGGCTCGTACTACATTTTCTGAGGCAACACCTTTCATAGAGGATCTTCCACCTACGAGGCATCATCACACACATTCTACAAGTTCGGATTTTTGTGTCATGCGGTTTTGAGGATCCACAATCTTTTTTCAAAGGCTCATGGGATACATGAGTGGGATGATGCAATGGTAGCTAAGTATTCTTCTTTGATGAAGAATCATACTTGGGATTTGGTATCTCTTCCTAGAGGAATAAATATGGTTATGTGTAAGTGGGTATCTTTTGAACCAAATACGTAGTGATGGATCCATTGACAAGTATAAGGCTCGCCTTATTATAAAGGGTTTTTCACAAGTTCTTTGGTATTGATTACTCCTTGAATTTTGCACCCATTTCAAGATGGATTATGTATGCCTTATACTTAATATTGTTGCATTACAGGGGTGGCCCATATACCGATGGATGTGAAGAGTGCCTTCTTACATGAAGATCTACAAGAGGAAATATACATGGAGCAACTGACTAGATTTGTTTAGGATTCTTCTCTTGTTTGTAGGCTTTGAAGGTCTCTCTACGGTCTCAAACAAGCCCCCGGGCTTGGTATGAGAAGATGGATTCTTTTCTTCTATCTACTTTGGTTTTGTTCGTTGACAATCCGATCATACAAAGTGTATCTCCAAAGCATGTTGGTGAGGATATTGTGATACTTGTCTTGTATGTTTATCTCACTTTACTGACAACTCTTCTTCCCACATTCGAGTATTCAGAGGGCTCTTTCTACACAATTTGACATGACAGATCTTGGGCTTTTGCATTATTTCCTTGGTTTGCATATTTCTCAGACAGATTCAGGGATTCATTTGAGTCAGCAAAAGTACACCCATGATCTTTTTAGGTGCTTTGATATGGATGATTGCAATCCAATTCCATCTCCTTTTCACTCTAGAGTTACTCTCACTTTCACATGTACCACACCACTTTGTGATCCTACATTGTATAGGTAGTTAGTTGGGATTCTCATGTACTTGACCCATACTTGCCCCGATATTTTATTTACAGTAGGGCTTGTATCCTGGTTTGCACATTCTCCTCATAGTATTCACTGGTAGGTTCTAAAAGGATTTTCCGATATTTGCACGACACTTCCCACTTTGGCCTACACTACACTATGGGTTCTACTCGGTTAGTTAGGTATATAGATTTAGATTGGGCATGTTCTATTGATGACATACATTCCACTTCCTCGGCTATATTTTTGTATTGGTTCTTCTCCAGTTGCTTGGTGTGTAAAAAGCAATAGGATATTGCACTTTCATCTTCGAGGTAGAGTACAGGAAATAGTTACAACGAGTTAGCGAGATTCTTTGGCTTCACCGATTATTGACAGAGTTTGGATTCCCACGATTCATCGACTGTACTTTGGTGTGACAACCAAAGTGTAATTCACATTTCTCACAACCCAGTTGAGCACCAGTAGACCAAGAATATTGAGATACACATCCACTTCATTTGTCATCACATTCAGGATAGAGTTCTTTGCTTGAGTACATTTCAACTTAGCGTGGGTTGCACACTTCTTTCTACAAAGCCTTTTGCATCACCTTGCTACCTTGAGTTGCGTGGAATGCTTGGGGTTTTGAAAGTTATTCTTGGGGGTGTTCGTGAGAACATATTCCTTCTTCTTCTTCTTTATCTTTCCTTCTAGTAGGATTATTTCGTTCTTTTGGTTTGAGATTTCTTCATGGATATATTGTACATGAGTACCTCATCAGGCCTAGTTGCGAGACTCATATTGTGGACATGCCACTTCTATTTTGGCCCCTAGCTTCACTTGAGGGGGTGTTAGAGTAGGTATTTACCTTATCTCATGTTCACCTAGGTACTTTATTTAACTTTATTGTATTTATCCTCACCCACTTATGTGTGTGGATATTTCCTTTTATTTATTTAGATATTAGGGGGATATTATCTAGTTGTTAGGTATAGTTCTTTCCTTGATCTATGGTATTGACTAGTTCTTTCCTTGATCTATGGTATTGACTAGATCCTTGATGTCTAGTTCTCTCATAAATCTATGGACTTAACTAGTTCTTTGATGACTAGTTATTTCCATGATTTATGGCTTGATCTACGACCTTGGCTAGTTCTTAGATTGTTATTCTTTGCCTATATAAGCAAGGCCCATTCTCATTGTATTTCATTGAGTTCCATAATAATATATGATATTGTTGTTCATTTATTTGCAAAGGTTTTATGTAAAGTTATTCGACAAATTGCTTTCATTTTATTGATCATGGTGTTTGATTAGCATCTCGTGTTCTTGGCTTGGTACGATTTGATTATCGTTCCTTTTAAGAACTTGAGACTACATATATAATGTAACAATTTGCAACAAGTGAAAGGCAAAACAATATTATAAATGTAATTTCTGAAATATTATTTCATGATTATTATACGGAACACTCAAAAATGATAATAAAATCTATAACGATCTAACTTTAAATGAGTAATTGTAAAAATAAACCACTCGTTGCAACACCAAAAAATGGTTTTCATCCTTTTGTGATCCATTTTAACTTGAATGTGGAAGAGAAATACTTGATAAATTTTATTTGTATCATTCATGCGAGCAATTACAAGGTAAGAATATGTTAGAGATGCAAGAATATAAATACAAATAATTGCAAACAATGCAACATCATCATTAATGCAAATAACCAACATACATGGAAAATAATTTCTTGACAAATAGGACAAATAATAAACTAATATGATTTATATGCAATACAAATGCACCAACATATTAAAACAACACTAAATACGCTTTTGTGCACCCCAAAGAACAATCTTGCATTGCATGGGAAATGCGCAAGCAAATGAAACAATTTTATGAAAGAATAACAAGGGAAGAAAACAAAACCTCTGTTAGGTAAACCATATGAATTGAAACAAACTAAAATAAAAAATATATACAAGTATACAAATTGTTCAAACATGGCATAAAATTACAAGTTATATACCTTTCTAAAAATGTATAAACTCATTAAAACCTATGTCAAATTCAATAATATAGTTATTGCACACTCAGGTATGTTAAATTTTAAGGATTGAAGCATATCATGTCATTGGATGTCTAAAATAAATGAGGACTTTGAATAAACCTATTTAATAAACGATTTTAAAGTCAACACATATCAATTTTACTTTAGAATGAGTTTAGTATTCATTAAAAATCCAAACATTCCATGCATATTCTTCAACATACTTTTCATGGCTTCTTATGGTATTATAAGCCTCAAATAATTTTTTCATAAAAATTATGCTCTTACACCAAACATTAATTAGCAATACTTCATCCTGTTACTTAAAACCAAAAACTATTTTGAGGAAAAACAAGGGATAAAAAGAGAGTTTTTATTAAGTGCAACATGTAAATCACACCCTTTTTCCACCATTTATTTGTTTCAATAAACATTTTTTGTGTACATTTATTCAAAATAAAAACTAGCATACATGCAAGAGCGAAACACCCAAAACAAAAGCCTTCTTCATTATAGTTCAATCTATACACAAGAATTGACCAGCAATAAAATCAAGCATTATCTACACACTTTACATTTTCTTTCCATTTTTTGTTGTTGTTCGTTTGACGGATTTTTTTTTGCATGGGTTTTTTTTTCCAAAGCATTCTTTGTCTTCAACAACTAGGATACCCATTTTTTAGTTTATGCAGAGGTGTGTATTTATTTTCTTCTTTTGTTGAATCATAAACCAAGTTGAATCCTCTAGAATGGGGTCCAATACTATGGAATTTTAAAAGGTATATGTTAGGCCCTTTCCTATTATATTCTTTATTCATTGATCATTCTTTTGGGGGTAGAAATTGCTAAGGACTCGCGTAGGAAAGAACTAGAGGAGCGCATGAAATGTTTGCACTAAGAATAAGAAGGAACATGCACGTAAGAGAAACAATAGAGATATGCAGGAGATAGTAGGAAGAAAAATAAGAAGAAAAGGGTAAGAATACAGAGAAGGACATGCAAGGTAGCAAGGAAATAGGGATAAACATGAGTCCGGAAGTGGACTTAGACTTTAATTCTTGATGATTGTGTAGAAAAGATAAAAGGGATGGATACAAATAATAGTATTTACATACTAAACAGAGGATTGACATACGAACACATGTTTATGACAATGAGCTAATTTTAGTAAAATGGGGTAGTTAACTGGAGTTGTGAACTCAAAGGCTATTCTTAGCCTTTGTAATACTGGTGAAGGGAAAGACCCCACTAGTATAAATAACTATGCACGAGGGTATGTGATAGATATACCAAGAGATAGAGATTCAAGTATATAGATGCACTTTGGGCTTAGGGAGGTATTCATCTATGAGAACTCTGTAATGAATATGTATGGCTTATGACTCAAATGAGCAAAAACTTATATATGAACAAAATGTGTGGAACAAGCATGGGTTTTTATTATGTTGACATAACAGAAGTCCAAGTATGAATTGAATTCTATATTAACCATTTGTAAAGTCATTTTATCTTTACTAACCTATGATGTGACCTAAAACCTTTCGTGTTTTGGGTGAGTGCGTTGTAGTCTAACTAGGTGTGGTATTCCAACATGATGATAAGGAAGAATAGTGCACAACTAGTTAGGGGAGGTTATGTGCATAAGGTAGAGGACTAGACACCCAATGGGGGATGCAAGTGTCATTGCATGTTTTCATTGATAGAAATTGATGGGGAAGAAGAAACGATATGTTAGATACGTTGAAAACATAAGCACATGATGCAAAAAAAGTTAAAGAAAGTACCCAGCGTATTAACCACAAAGAGTCATACTACAAGGGGCGGGAGGCTTTCTTTACGGCATGCAACTTTAATCACCTTATTGTAGCACAATATACCACACATCTTAGGGCATATTAAAGTGGCCTCATAAATGAATGAATCCCCTCGAGAAGACAATGATTTGTGGCCTAAACAAAGGCACATGCCCCTACATACTAGAACATATGAAAACAAGGTCCAAAAAAATAATTACAATTATGCTTACCATAACCAAATAACATTTACAAGTTCTAAAGCAAAAACTCAAAGAAATGAGGAGATAGTTGGCTAGATAGCAATGTTTCACAAAAATTGATTAGACCAATTTTCATATAAAATGTTTGTTAGAATTTAGAACTACTAATAGCAAATTTTCTGATCTTCCTCAAACATTACCATTAAATAATTATAATTATAAGAAGGAATTCAAGAAATTTTCACATACAACTTTACTTATAATTATAATTATTTTCTAAGATAGTAGAAAAGGCATACAATAGTAAGGGGCAACCCTCCAAATGACATTAGAAAACTTTAAATATTAAATTTTTAAGTCGGGCATTATTCATAACCTATAAGCCGTACGAACCGCTTGAGTTGATAATATAAACATTGGGTCTCTTGTCTATTATTGAAGATTAAGTGAAGCATGTAGGATAATTAGCTAGGAAAATATTTGTTTCGTAGTAACAAATATAATACTCTACTCTCTATTTCAACTAGTTATAACAAAGAGGAGTTGTTTACGTGCAAAATGAAATGTCTTTCGATAACACCAACTATTTGATCCTTGGAAGGGTTGAGCCCAACTTCAACCTATTTGACAAATGCAAAAAAGGGATCATGTGAGACATAAAATGTAAAGTAATATGAAATACCAACAATGAAGGATCCATATGATTGTAGTTTAACTCACAAGATTAAAATGCCTCCAATATCTCCACAAGGCTAATGTTTCCAATTTGCCTAGGTCCACCTTCTTGGGCATACATCATTTTAAACACATATTTAGCACCATAAACACATTAAGATAATGTATTTTTCATGCATGATTGTAATTAAGATTTTAGAATAAGACTTGACAGAATATCTCATATAATGTACATAATACCACTCACCTAAAATTTAACACCATGAAACAAAACTTTTAAGAAGCAACACACATGTCTGCAATGATTTTCTTAAATGGGATTATAAATTAAGAAATTTTGGAAATCAATGGAAGGCCACAAAGATAATCTTATATTTTTCTACATATTTTTTTACGACCAAGAGATAAGAGACCCAAACGTTTCATTTGACTTATCTCGCTTGAAATGTTTCCTTCTAATCCATTCCTATAAAAATATAATCTTTTTAGCTTATGGAATCTTATAATTCCAGAAGGAATATTGCCACAAAATAGATTATTGCTTAAAGCTAATAAGATTGAGTTTGTGAGATTGGTGAGAAAAGTCAATGTGCTAATTTTTACCACTAACAAGTAGATTGTGGTGTAAATAAAACCGTTTAAGCAGGTTTAATTTACCCAGATCCGTCAACACCATTCCACTTAGTTGGTTTATATTTAGATAAAGCATTGTGAGATTAGAACAACTTGCAATAGAATTTGGTATGTTTACACTAAGTTGACCCCCTTTTAAAGTAAGGAATTACAATCTCGTGAGCTTGGTACAAATTTCCCACGAAATATGTCCACTTAGCTAGTTTCGATCTAAATCTAATTCATTCAATTATGACATATTGGTTAAAAAGGGAAGAATGGTGCCTTATACATTATTTGTAAAAATATAGAGCAAATGTAAATGACTAAGCACACCCATTTCAATAAGAATATGGCCTTGAAGATTATTTTCACTAAAGTCAACATTAATTAAGGTGGGTAAATTTACTAAAGAGGAGGAATGTTATTCGTAAGATTATTTACTCATGCGTAAAGGTACTTCAAACTTAAGAGGAGTTTGAGATCGGTGAAATGTTATCATGTTGTTGGTTAAAGGAGAGTGTTTGGTAAAAAAATCATGCGACATCATGAGAGAGAGGCGAGATGGTTCCTTTTAATTGATTTCTGCAAAGTGAGTCGCATAAGTGGGTGTTCTTGGTTTTGATTTAATATATTTTGAATTAAATCTTATTTTAAAGTAACTATTGTAAAAAATGATATTCAGGTGATTACATACAACAATATTCAATTTACAAGTCTCTAAAATTGATTAACCCTAGGTAAATGCAAAGGAGATAGAGACTTGTCCGATTTGGTGATCTAGAAGTGATCGCAATTGCCTAAGTGCTAGATCTAGCTAGAAACAATGTCGAAATGGCTCGCCGAGGCCTCATGAAATCAAGATTGTACTAGACATTTGTGCCCATAGGAGGGAAGTTTAGTCACAAAATCATGCACGTTAGGCATTATTTAGCTGGGTCTCATACTACTATTTAAAAGGTTCTTAAGTGAAGAAATTACTAATTAATTCCACCTTTTAACCATCTTATTTTACCTTTTATTTCGTCATTCCCGTGACATTTCCATATACATGCCCAACTATTTCAGCACTTTCCCATCATTTTAACCTAAACTGGGGCACCCAAGCCTATACTTGGGCACCTCGGTCCCACCCATGGCACCTCAATCCTTGTTTCACTTTCCCACCTCTTTTTGGGCTCTTTCTAGCCATTTTTCATCCTTATCTTTTTCCTAGTCGACCATGTCGGGATTAATTATGAAATTAAAACAAGAGAACCATATAAATATAAAGTTATGAGACCATAATGAGGGTCCTAGCGTCACATAATACTATCACTCCATCTAGAGTTGCATCCATTGCATCACTTGCATCCACATAGTGTCATGCATCAAGGCTAGGAGATCTGCATCAACACACATAGCATAGGGGGAGGGATTCTATTCTATTCCATGCACACATGCTATTACATTTTTTTAGTTATTATTGCTCACTACTTCACAAAGTGTGACTGAACAAGAGCACCTACGGCACGACATGCCCACACACACCAGAACTACATTTGGGTCCGAAATGTAGTGCAATGCTCATTCTTAAGCCCATTTTTGGGCAAATTTGAGGTCGATCTGATGCATTCATTTTGTATCTTTATTTTTATGATTTTGATACTTCTTTGTCTTTTCGAGGTCATTCCTTCATCCTACATTATTTGATACATTGGGCGCAAATTCTCGATAGATCTAGTGTGACAAACAGGGAATATTCCAGAGTACCATACGACCCTGTAAAAATTAGATTATGAGCTTTTACGAGACCGGGTGCCTATTCTATAGAAAAGGGCACCCCGAGGTGGCCCAATACCCTCCAGGTACTCCACCATTCGGATCCTCCAAATCTAACCTTTACGAGACTTCATATAGTTGTTCCTGCCTCTAGAATCCATAATTAGACTGTGACACCTTGCGGCCAGTCATTGCAATCACCTAAGTCCCCTCCTTTCACATATTTACATACTTAGGGTTTTATTTTATTTTGGTATAATTATTTAAAATCATTTCATATTGTTTTAGCATATTTTACACTGTTTTAGTCCTCCTATATTATATTAACTAGATTAGCATTTACCCTAGGTTTAGTTAATTTTAGTTAATCATTTTGGTGAACCCCTCATTTCTTCATAACACCTTCTAGGGTTTACATTTGCATTTATCCATCATGAGTATCTCCATCAATGATTATTTTCTTACTCATCCTAATTTACTTCATCGTGTCCAACATCTTTTTGCTACTACAAATGTTTCTGTTGACATGCATCTAGATTCCATGTACAACACATTTGCCAATGCATTCTCACAACATATAACATTCAAGGCCAATCCTCCTGTTGACATTCATCCCTTTGACAATGACCCACCCCTCCATATTATGTGTCACATTTACAATGTTGGTGTCAAACACACTCTAATTGATAATGGTTCTGAGCTTAATTTGTGCCCCATGTCATTCCTTTAGGCTTTAGGTCTGTCTGCTCGTGACATTAGTCCTTCTTCTATTTCACTTTGTGCTTAGTATTGTTCGTCCATGTCTTGGTAATGTTACCTTGCCCATTATTGTTGGTCCCAAAACTCTCCATACAATTTTCTTTGTTATAGAATTTCTGTCTTAAACAATTGTTTGTTGGGTAGGCCATGACTCCACGCTATACTGAGGTTTTCGCTTTTACATTCCATCGTTGCGTTAAGTTCTTACATAAACACATTGATTATACTATCTTTCGGGACCGTGACCTATTCCAATACTATGTTCATGATCTCAATACTAGTCTCCCTATTCTGTGCATTGATACTACAGATAAGCCATAACCTATCGATGACCCACCTCATTTACCACCACTTGAAGGAGCTATTTGTTTACTAGATGTTGTCCCTTCTCCACCAACTCCCGCCACCTTGCTATTATTCTATATCGATCGCATGTCCCCTCCATGGACATTGCTTTCCCATCTTTATCTTCATTGTCTGTTCACCCACCATTCACTTGCATGCTCTTCATACCTACAGTTCATCTGGGAGCACATTCTATTAGATCCTACTTCACCCAAAATTGTATGTATGCAAGAGGGCTTAGCTGGTTAGGTTTTTCTATTACCGATATTTGTCCACCACGATACCACCCTCATTTATATCATGGGTTAGTCCATGTCACAGCCGCCTATGGGCTTTGTGTCTTTCATCTTGATTTTTTTCTTGCACGCACTCCTATTGCTACATCATTCACATTAGGATAGTCCTAGATGGACTATATTGGGGCACCCTAGATCCGGATCATACAGATATATCTTTTCCTATGCCTTTTGGATGTATTATCATTTGTAATAGCTCTTTCCTAGGTTATACATAAAATCTCACTCGTTGGTACACACATGGTTGCCCCCTCCCTCCATTCACTGATGAGGAATATGCTATGGGCATGTATCACTTACATCTCAATGGCTCATTACATGATCAACCTAACACTATAGCCTACCAAGTTACTAACACATATCCATTCAATTTCGATCCAGAGGATGACAACCTCCTTGATGAGTTTACATAGTTTCCTCGTAGATTACCATGGGGGTATTTCATTCACTTCATACATCCCCCTTCATTATCATTTTGGACACTTTTTTCATCTTAGCATAATAATCACATCCAACTCTTTGCATTCATATTTCCTCTACTTTCATCACTACATCCGTTGTGTGGGAGACCTTAGGTTCTCCTTCTTATTCGTTTGTTCTCTCATCTATTTACATTTGGGGGCATTAGAATCACATGTTCCCACCTCCCCCTCACATTAGTTGCATCCTCTTTCCAATGTATTCTCATCCCGCATCCTAGCATCATCTTTACCCGATGATACACTCTTGTGCTTCGGTTCACACATGACTATTGAGGGATTACCATTACAATGAACCCCACACCACACCTTAGGCATTACACATTACATTTCATCATACATTGCGCATCATACACTCTTCATTTTACATTATACTAGTCCCCATCATGCACACCACATACATTATAAGGCTATCCACGCATAACCTATACATAGTCACATCATACACTATGCATTTCTACACATACTCTACATACTATGCTAGGTTACATTACATATGAGTCTAGCTTTACATTTTATCATTACATATTCCATTTCTATCTACACCTATTATCGCATTTTACACATTACATAGTATACATCCTACACACCCTACACATCCTACATTGCATTGCCCACACCGCGCATTTACAAATCCTACTCATCATATGGTCACCTAGTTTCACCATACATGCTACATTTTTTCTACACACTACACTCACCACCCTACGATGCACTTTAGTTCCTCGGCCCATACTCGATTGCCAGGGTTTATTAATCAAATGGACCTTACACTCACCATGCGACATTTCATCATGTGACATTCCTAGGCCTAGTGACATATGCTTTAGGCTAAATCGTCACCCAGATTTATCATTATATATCGTAGTGGTATACGCTTTAGGCTAAATCACCACCTCCATCATATCATCTTGTAGTGGTATACACTTTAGGTTAAATCACCACTCCCTCCTTTCATCTTGTAGTGACATATGCTTTAGGCTAAATTGTCACCTATTCTATCATTTTGTAGTGGTATACACCTTAGGTTACATCACCACTCCCTCCTTTCATCTTGTAGTGACATACACTTTAGGCTAAATCGTCACCTATTATATCATTTTGTAGTGGTATACACCTTAGGTTACATCACCACTCCCTTCATTCATCATGTAGTGATATGCGCTTAGTCTTTAATTCATCACTTATTATTTCACCTTATAATGATATGCGCTTAGGGATAAATCAACACTCATCCATTCAACAAGTCGTGATATACACTTTGGCTATAGGGTTCACGCATATTCTTTATACATGTCGCATCTCATCACCACTACATATACACACTCATCACGATTGTGCTAAACATGCCAAACACTACTCGACCATTTATCGATGGCGCACTATCATTTACAGATTCATTCTTGAATGATGAGGGGGAAAAATTAACCCCATTGCATACACTTCCATCCACTCGGGGCACGCGACTCCTATCATTCCATCTTGCATTTGATTCCACTCATCCACAACAAATTGTATTGTCTTGGGGCATTTACTCATGTTTACTAGCATTTTGTATGATCACTTTGCTAAACATGTTAGATTGATTTCTTATATGTCATTATCTATATCATACACACATGCACGTTCCCGACTTTGTGTAGTGTGATTGCAGATACATGACTCTTACATGCGACATGGATTCTCGCCTTCTACCCTTCCTATACTAGTTGTTGGAGGCATCCAAATTTGCCTATCACATGTGTTCTTGTTTCATTTTGTACTTAGTACTTTACATTTGCTCATACACACTTTTCTATATGGGTTATTTTCTAACATGCTAATGGGTATTCCATGTGCAGCACTTGTTTACAGGATTATCCGTCTCCATGAGTCCTTGTTTGTTTATTTGACTTGTCTTCCATTGTATGTGGGCTTTGCCTTTTGCTTTCTTTTACACTACTTTGTTTGGTAGTTCCTACATTGTCTGAGTATTTTACATTTCTCTTATTTCATGCATGTGTTTTCGGACTAACACTTGTTTTGGCTAGCCATCCCAATTTGTGCACGCCTTGGTTTCTACCAAGTGCTTTCCCTTTCCCCACAGTGAGGCGAGTTACATAGGTTAGAATGTGGTCAGTCCTCTTTTGGAGCCGCATTCAGTATCTATATGGGGTTTTACTTTAACCATGCAGCTCATGAACCATAGTTGTATAGTTTTGCAGCAAGTAAGCAGTTGTTTAAGAAAGGAAATATTTATAGAAGAAGGAATAATAAAACACAGGGAAGAAATAGGGAAGATGTGCAACCCAATCAATAGATAACAGAGTTGATTGCATGCACATAGAAGAAACCAATAGATATCAACACACAAATTATAAGCAAAGGCAACTTCAGATCTAGATCTAAAATAACACAAAGT
Organism: Taxus wallichiana var. yunnanensis; assembly: GCA_018340775.1. Taxonomy (NCBI): domain Eukaryota; kingdom Viridiplantae; phylum Streptophyta; class Pinopsida; order Cupressales; family Taxaceae; genus Taxus; species Taxus wallichiana. Next base: position 379,970,698 of record CM031244.1, on the reverse strand, counting down.
TTATTAGAAGATCTAAGATAAAAAGCTAGAAACAAAATGCACCGTGACACAAAGTTCTCCGGAAATCTGCTCCTTTGTATTCCTTTGCTTCAAATAGCTATCAGGGGTTTCAACACAAAGTCTGGAACACAAGAATGTTGCTTACAAATTCTCGATCCTTTAACCCGTAGGTTCTTCCTCTACTTATAGCATGTAGAGGGAAATTACAAATAGGAAGCTTTTAGTTGAACTGGCACATGTGGAAGTCGGAAAGGAAACAACGGCAATCTCCCTCCTGGAATTCCTCTTTGCATGACATGCATGATTTGCAACTGAAGATAGAACCTTCTATTTTGCATGTCTGCCACCTATTTCCAAGTAGTTGACTTCTTCAAGTAATGGCTTTTAAACCAATCACTTAAGTTTTATAATTTAATTGATCGCTCAATTACTTTGTCGGAGGAAATAAGAGAAAGAAGAAGAAAGAGGAAAGCTGCAGTCTTGTCCTTTTCATATTCTACATGCAACTTGATTCTTTTGCCTTTGATTCTCACCAAACTTGGATCTGGAAGCAGTTGGATTTGATCTGGATCGGATGGATTTGGAAGTGACTGGATCTGAATTGATTTGCTTGCGGGTATTGCCTTTGACTTGTCTTCCCTCTTATCCTTGAAGCTTTTGCAGTTCTTCTCCAGTACATGCATCAGTGCAATGTTTGCCATAAATAACTCATCATTTTTATTTTTAATTGCATATGAGCAATTAAAAATTCTGGAAAGCACTCTAGGTGAATGCAAATTCAATGAAGGCTTCAACTGGAAGATTGGGAGAACATGCACAAGGTCCTGGAAGGAATTCTCCATGCACTGACTTCTTCACGGGCTGCATTCAAAACAAGATGAAGCCTTTGCAATTATGGATATGGAGAATGGATGAAGATCCTTGCAATTCTGAAGTGAATGGAAATGATCTTCCATACTTTTGATGGATTTCCACTTTGGATTGTCATCATTCGGAAAGAGGTTCTGATCCTAGATTTGTATCTCCAATGTCAACAAACTTAGAAGTGATGCATGACTCTATGTGCTTTCTTTTTCATCCCGCTTTGCCATGGCGTATCTTTTTTGTCTCGAGCAATTCTTTTTCTTTTATTCGGCTAAATTCTTCTGACAACGGTGCGAGATCTGGATATTTCTTCAGATTCGGAGGATATGTTCAATGTATTGGACATTGATTTAAGCTCCCTTTCTCTTATAAAAGCACCTGTAATGAATTCTACAATTAATTCAGACAAAGATGGCAACCGGAACATGAACACTTGATTTTAATTATAAAAATCTGCATATATCAAGCTGTTGCCCCAAAATTTGATGTTTTATTTGCATGCAAAGCAAGCATGAATTTTACCAACTTCACCTGAGCACCTGTACCACTATGCAGACAATTATTCAGACACAAATCAAGCTCCTTCAAACCTAGGCGCCAAATTTTGAAGCTTCCAGCAGTAAATACACCTTCTTTTGAGCAAAATTCCTCTTCAAATGGGGCGCACTTTTTGTTTGGGCTGCACTTCTTTGCTATTAAAAATTAATTAATTCATCCTTATGGCAGCCCATGCTTATATAATCCTCATCATTCTATAATTAATTATTGCCCCTCCTATTCTTGGCAATTAATTAATTAATTAATAAGCTTTTCTCTTCAAATGGGGCGCCTATTTTGTGCATGCTCATGGCTGCCATTAAATAAATTAAATTTATTTAATTTTAGCTCTCTACTTCCAGTTAACTTAAGCCTCACAGTATGCTTTGACCTCATCCACTGAAAATAGGAATTAATTAAATCAATTAATACTTTAAAAAGTATTATTCTTCTCCCAAATGGGGCACTTTTTGACATGAAGGGGCTGCATTAAATAAATAATATTTATTTAATTTTAGAATTCTAATTCTAATTTCCTTTATCCACTTTCCCTTTGTTGACTTTTCCACATGCTTGGGCACCAAATTTGGAGAAGAAATTAATTAATTTAATGCATTTAAAGCTGCCCTTCTTTCCCAAAAGGGGTCGCACTTTTTGGCATGAAGCAATTTCTATTTTTAAAAGCCAATTAACAATGGGATTATTCACCCTGCACCGCAGCTCCAAAAATCCCATGATCCACTTAAGTTGTTTGACTTTCATAATGGGATTATTTACCTGCAAGGCAAGTAATAAAATCCCATCAATGCCTTAAGTGATTTTCTTTTATTTCACAATGAGAATTTTTACCCTGCAAGGCAGGTAAGAAATTCCCGCCTGCCTGTTGCCTCTAATTTTCCCATTGTGACTTAAGTGGCGTTGCTTCCATGGGAAAAAGTACCTGCTAGGCAGGTACAAAATTCCCACCTGCCTGCTACTTCCAAAAATCCCATGATCCACTTAAAACCCTCTTTTTCCAAAAATGCGGCCTGCCCAGAAGAAGCTTTTTGTGCACGACTTCGTCTTTTCAGAGAGAACCAGACCTCCGGTGGCGAATTCCTTCTGGCATAACGTCATAGGTGATCTCCAGATACTCCAAGAAAGAAATCAGACCAAACCGCAAAGGAATTGATCTAGAGAAATTTCACAGAAAACAAAACGGAAAACACCAAAAACACAAAACGTTGCCAGAAGTCACAAATAAAGCCCAGATTCATTCCTGGTTAAAACCCTACTGGTATATGGGAATATTGACATGTAAGATCACAACAGGGTTAAACCGGAGCACAATTTGCCTCAAACGGGCTCAAAATAATTAAATACAAATTTCCCACAGGAAAACCCCAGCAACAAAATATAACAATTTTGGCATCTAGGTATTTGGCGAAATTGGCTAATATGGCTCTCTTGGGAATATCTTGACACAATACAAACACTTTCTGGCAATAAAAACACAAAACGACCCATTATTTTAAAAGTACAAAATTTTTTAACATGGGGTAGTCTCAGATTTCAGGGTGAAATCTGGGGACACCAGTCGGCTCCGTCTGTGGACATCTTTTCCTCTTGTCAAAATGACAAGGGTAAAGATGAGATCCCAACATCTCTGGTTTCGTATCTTGTCCATTGGGCTCGGGGTTAGGCAAACAAAAAAAAAAACAAAAAAAAAGAAAAGGAAAAAAACAAACAAAGTTTTATTTATATACATACAGGTTTTACCTACTTTTTTTATGTCTGGAAAAGCTTCAGATGTTGCCCATTGAAAGGCAGTGGTAACTCAATTCCATCCCGGTAGGCAAGGAAGAAAGTGTCCATTCCGGCATCTCTTTTGATCATGAAGGGCCCTTTCCAGAGTGAATCAGATTTGTCGTGCATGCCCTTCGGTTCATGTCTCTTGTCCCACCAGAGTACCCAGTCTCCGATCTTAAACTTCCTTTCTTTGGCCTTCTTGTCAAATACCTTGGGCAAGTCCTTATCAACTTCATCTGGTGGTGGCTCATCCTTTCTTCTCTCTGTGGTGGGTAAGTCTGCATCAACTTCTCTCCGTTCCCAGATTTATTTGTTGCATTTCTGAGGAAGAACTATCACCATATTCTTTGTTCTTCTTCAGGTATTGATCATGCTTGTTGAAAGTCTCCACTAAGGAAACTAAACCCTTGGGGATTTTGTTACCTTTTGGTTGGATTATTCCACTATTGTCATCATAACCTGGATCAACTTTTCCTGTGACTGTTTGTCGTGGTGGTGATTTACTCCCTTCAACATACAACTTGTCAAAGTTGCCTTGTTCCAGAAATGCAGATGTTTGTTTGTCCTCATTGAAAGTCTGCCACTGTTCAACATTATCAGGGACTTTGGGGTGGTAGACCATCTCCACTTTATAGTTTCCTTGTCTTAATATGGACGGTGGTCTATCCGGATTCAATAGTGCAGCTGTGACTGCCAAAGAATCTGCCTTGGAGTTCTGATTGGTTGGAATGAAGTCGATAGAGAAGGCTGCAAAATCCAATGTGGCAAAAAGCACTTTATCTCTGTAATGCTTCAACTTATCTCTTTTGACTTGACTTTGCCCTCGAACTTGCTTTACTAGAAGTTCAACATCTCCTTGGGCTTTGAGGAGTTTTACTCCTTTCTTTTTAGCTTGCTCCATTCCTAGCAAGCAATGCTTCATACTCCGTCCGTATGATTGGTGTTCTCGAACATCAGCTTGTGGGAGTATGGGAATATCTCATGATCTGGAGATATTAGTAGAATGCCGACTCTGATCCAAAAGAACAACATGTGCCTTTAAACTCCAGAGTCCAAACTTTTTCTTCTTCTTTTGTTGCTCTGGCTCTGGTTGAAGTTCTGGCTCTGGAATGTCTTTATCCATTTCCAAGAAATAGACCCCATGGTCAGATTCTTGAAAAAGAATCTGAGATCTAGGATCCTCAGATTTTGTCACCATGTACTTGGACTTCTTTTCCGGCTCTAGCTTCTGATTAATCCCTTTGATAGGAATATGAGCACAGGACCAATCCATCTTTACTTCTCCTCCCAACTCTTTGCAGAAGTTTCTACTCAACAACATCCCATAGGAGACAGAATATCTGCAACTAAGATTGTCATCTTTAATCTTTTGTCAGGAAAAGCTACCAAAACAACTTGTGCATCTTTGATTTGTCCGATTAAAGGGACTTGTCTCTCCATGGAGTAACACCTTTTTATGGTCTTTGTCAAGGTAAGCCCAAGAGCATCTGCAACTTTAGTTGGCATGACATTGTCAGAAGCACTGAATCTAAAATGCAATTACTTAACTTGAAACCATTAAGCAATAGGGAAACATAGAACGGTTCCACTCTTTCAGAAGATGGTGAGGATTTAACAACTATAGTGTTGTTGGGGAGGAGTATCCTTGGGCTTAGGCAAAAGGCCTTTTGATGTATTGGATTGTCCTGGTGATTGTACATATTTGACTAGCCTATTTAACTACTCAGGAAAGGCTCTCAAGTATTCAACTTCTGACATTTGAACTCTAGTTTTCTTAACATGATCAATAATGTCAAAAGAAGAAATAGATTCAGATACCTGAGCCGCTTTTTTGTGGTTGAGATGAAGAACTCACATTCTTATCTCTAGGAGCTAAGGAAGAAGGCAAAGGGATGCCCCTTCTTTGTTCATCTGCTAATGCCTCAGCTTGGCGAGTTTGTGATCTTGTAAGTACTGCATATGCATGACCATGATCATCTTCAAGAAGCTCCTCATACTCATGTTCAAATTTGTAGTTTAGGTAATTAATGTTGGAGTCACCAATAGGACCTATAAAATCATCATTCTCGAGCTGATCAGCGTCAACTTCTGGTCTTCTTCATTCATCTCCACATTGTTTTTGGGAGCAACTTCAATTGCTAATCTTTGGGAACCAACAATGCGGTTCCGGTTGTTGTTGTTGAAATTCGAGCAGGGGCAGTATGTTGTTGCCTTGAGCCATTTGAGCCATTTGTTTCTTTATCTGCACATCTCATTTGCTAACTTTTGCAATAGTGAATCGGAAGTAGTAGCAGAGGATGAACTTTCAGCTCTAGAAGTGTTGCTCTTTATCTTTCCAGCCATGATGAGGTCATCTTCAATTTCAACCGCCATGTTTTGAGCTGCTAACAAATCAGCAGGACGTGCTCTTCGCAGTTGATAGCTTACTTCAGGAAGTAAAGCATTGATGAAGAATACTTTTGATTCTCATCATTTAGAGAAGCAGAAGCTGGAATTTTGTACAGTAATCTTTGGAATTTTGCAATAAAATCCCGCATGTGCTCATGTGGCTCCTTCTTCAACTGAGTGAGTTGAGTTATCAATGTATTGGAATCTTCAGTTGCCTTGAATCTTTTCAGGAATGCATCCCGCATAGTAGCCCAGTTGGTTATGGTGCCAGGAGCTAGCCGGTAGAACCATTCTCCAGCCAAGTCATGCAGAGTCTCTATGAAGAGTCCGGACAGATACATCTTCATGTTCGACTGCAAGCACTCCACAGGATATGAAAAACACAGCCAAGTGGTCATCTGGATTCTGCTTTCCATCTCCAAAGAATTTTGAAAATTCTTTCTCGTCCCTTTAGGTAGATCATGCATAGGAGGAGTCAGATTCAAGAGGTCCAAAGGCTGCACCCCATGGAACAGTGCTGCAGGGGCAAGTGGTTGATTCTGCATCATGAAAGGAGCACGTCTTCTTTGAGAATAGACTTGATGAATAATTCCAGCTTGCTGGATTATGTTGAAGATGATCCGGATCTGGATGTGTTTGCACTCTTCTTCTGGTGAAAGACTAGATCTGCGCTTCTAACTTGAGAAAGCTTTCCTACATCAGTGATCACTCCTTTGTGTTGTTCCCGGGTGAATGGACGTTCAACCAAAAAAACACTGTTGGATAAGCTTTGATCTAGATTTTCTGCATAGCTGAAAACCTAGATTTTCTATAGCTGAAAAAACCTAGGCGAGTGAGATGAGATAAATCTCCCTCATTTACCGGTGAGGCTCCCATGTCAGATTTGTCAATAAAATATGCTAGTATCTATATGGGGGTTTTACTTTAACTATTCAGCTCATGAACCATAGTTGTATAGTTTTGCAACAAGTAAGCAATTGTTTAAAGAAAGAAAATATTTATAGAAGAAGGAAATAATAAAACACATGGAAGAAATAGGGAAGATGTGCAACCCAATCAATAGATAACAGAGTTGATTGCATGCACATAGAAGAAACCAATAGATATCAACACACAAATTATAAGCAAAGGCAACTTCAGATCTAGATCTAAAATAACACAAAGTTTATTAGAAGATCTAAGATAAAAAGCTAGAAACAAAATGCACCGTGACACAAAGTTCTCTGGAAATCTGCTCCTTTGTATTCCTTTGCTTCAAATAGCTATCAGGGGTTTCAACACAAAGTCTGAACACAAGAATGTTGCTTACAAATTCTGATCCTTTAACCCATAGGTTCTTCCTCTCTTATAGATGTAGAGGGAAATTACAAATAGAAGCTTTTAGTTGAACTGGCACATGTGGAAGTCGGAAAGGAAACAACTGGCAATCTCCCTCCTGGAATTCCTCTTTGCATGACATGCATGATTTGCAACTGAAAATAGAACCTTCTATTTTGCATGTCTGCCACCTATCTCCAAGTAGTTGACTTCTTCAAGTAATGGCTTTTAAACCAATCACTTAAGTTTTATAATTTAATTGATCGCTCAATTACTTTGTCGGAGGAAATAAGAGAAAGAAGAAGAAAGAGGAAAGTTGCAGTCTTGTCCTTTTTCATATTCTGCATGCAGTTGATTCTTTTGCCTTTGATTCTCACCAAACTGGATCTGGAAGCAGTTGGATCTGGAAGCGGCTGATCTGGAATTTTTTTGCGGGTGTTGCCTTTGCCTTGTCTTCCCTCTTATCCTTGAAGCTTTTGCAGTTCTTCTCCAGTACATGCATCAGTGCAATGTTTGCCATAAATAACTCATCATTTTTATTTTTAATTGCATATGAGCAATTAAAAATTCTAGAAAGCACTCCGGGTGAATGCAAATTCAATGAAGGCTTCAACTGGAAGATTGGGAGAACATGCACAAGATCCTGGAAGGAATTCTCCATGCACTGACTTCTTCACGGGCTGCATTCGAAACAAGAGGATGAAGCCTTTGCAATTATGGATCTGATCTGGATGGATGACTAGATCTCCATGATGAATTCGGATCTGGATCTGAATGCTGTTGCGATGATCTTCTCTTTCATGATTCATCCATGCATGAGGGAAGTCTTTGCTTTGGATCTTCAATCATTCGATTTGACTTTGTATCTCCATCTTTTGATTTTGATCTTTTTCTTTCTTTTTCATCTTTTTTTTTTTATTCTTCTTTGTCTCGAGCAATTCTTTTTCTCTTTATTCGGTGGATTCTTCTGACAACCGTGCAGATCTGGATATTTCTTCAGATTCGGAGGATATGTTCAATGTATTGGACATTGATTTAAGCTCCCTTTCTCTTATAAAAGCACATGTAATGAATTCCTACAATTAATTCAGACAAAGATGGCAACCGAAACATGAACACTTGGATTTTAATTATAAAAATCTGCATATATCAAGCTTGCTGCCCCAAAATTTGATGTTTTGTTTGCATGCAAAGCAAGCATGAATTTTACCAACTTCACCTGAGCACCTGTACCACTATGCAGACAATTATTCAAACACAAATCAAGCTCCTTCAAACCTAGGCGCCAAATTTTGAAGCTTCCAACAGTAAATACACCTTCTTCTGAGCAAAATTCCTCTTCAAATGGGGCACACTTTTTGTCTGGGCTGCACTTCTTTGCTATTGAATTAATTAATTCATCCTTATGGCAGCCCCTGCTTATATAATCCTCATCATTCTATAATTAATTATTGCCTCTCCTATTCTTGACAATTAATTAATTAATTAATTAATAAGCTTTTCTCTTCAAATGGGGCACCTATTTTTTTGTGCATGCTCATGGCTGCCATTAAATAAATTAAATTTATTTAATTTTAGCTCTCTACTTCCAGTTAACTTAAGCCTCACAGTATGCTTTGACCTCATCCACTGAAAATAGGAATTAATTAAATCAATTAATACTTTAAAAAATATTATTCTTCTCCCAAATGGGGCACTTTTTGACATGAAGGGGCTGCATTAAATAAATAATATTTATTTAATTTTAGAATTCTAATTCTAATTTCCTTTATCCACTTTCCCTTTGTTGACTTTTCCACATGCTTGGGCGCCAAATTTGGAGAAGAAATTAATTAATTTAATGCATTTAAAGCTGCCCTTCTTTCCCAAAAGGGGTCACACTTTTTGGCATAGGCAATTTCTATTTTTAAAAGCCAATTTTCAATGGGATTATTCACCCTGCACCGCAGCTCCAAAAATCCCATGATCCACTTAAGTTGTTTGACTTTCATAATGGGATTATTTACCTGTAAGGCAGGTAATAAAATCCCATCAATGCCTTAAGTGATTTTCTTTTATTTCACAATGGAATTTTTACCTGTAGGCGAGGCGGGTAAGAAATTCCCGCTTTGCTCTTTGCTGCCTCTAATTTTCCCATTGTGACTTAAGTGGCGTTGCTTCCATGGGAAAAAGTACCTGTAGTAGGCAGGTACAAAATTCCCACCTACTGCTTCTTTCCAAAAATCCCATGATCCACTTAAACCCTCTTTTTCCAAAAATGCGGCTGCTTGAGAAAGAAGCTTTTTTGTGCACGACTTCATCTTTTCCGAGAGAACCAGACCTCATGGCAAATTCCTTCTGGCATAACGTGCATAGGTGATCTCCAGATACTCCAGGAACAAAATCAGACCAAACCGGCAAAGGAATTGATCTAGAGAAATTTCACAAAAAAAAATGGGAAAACACCAAAAACACAAAACGTTGCCAGAAGTCACAAATAAAGCCCAGATTCATTCCTGGTTAAAACCCTATTGGTATATGGGAATATTGACATGTACAATGACAACAAGGTTAAACCGGAGCACAATTTGCCTCAAACGGGCTCAAAATAATTAAATATAAATTTTCCCGAGGAAACCCCAACGACAAAATATAACAATTTTGGGCATCTGGGTATTTGTTGAAAATTGGCTTATATGGCTCCTTGGGAATATCTTGACACATATTTTACACTTTCATATTTTACATAACATATTTGACATTTACATACATACATATTTGACTTATTGATCATTTTCTCCTTATAGGTCCTATTCGTATGAGAAACAAACATCAAATTGGGGGCAACAACAACAACAACAATCATGACAATAACGCAACGATGACACACCGTGATGAAACTTGCCTTTACTAACCGTGTAGGTACACTACACACCACAAAGTAGCTACACACGCATTTCGTACTTAGGTTCACTCTCATCACTTTTTCTATCATTTTTCATCTATAGTTTTCATGCATCCCCATTTTTTTATCATTCCACGCTTTTGTCTAGTCCTTCAACATGTTTTCTACTACACTCTACATGGACATTAGGTACACATATATATGTACTTTATGTTCACAGAGCTTTCCGCTCACTAACATAAAGTGGGGGCAAAATGTAGTCACTAAATCATGCACTCTAGGTATTATTTATCCCGGTCTCATACTACTATTTAGAACGTTCTTAAGTGAAGAAAGTACTAATTAATCCCACCTTTTGCCATCTTATTTTACCTTTTATTTCTTCATTCCCGCACATTTCCATATACATGCCCAAATAGTTCGGCACTTTCCCATTATTTTAGCCTAAACCGGGGCACCCAAGCTCGTACTCGGGGTGCCCCTGTCCCACCCGAGGTGCCCCGATCCTTGTTTCACTTTCCCGCCTATTTTTGGGCTCTTTCTAGCTATTTTTCATCCTTATCTTTTCCTAGCCGGCTATGTTGGGATGAATTATGAAATTAGAACAAAAGAACCCTATAAATATGAAGTTATGAGACCATAATGAGGGTCATAACGTCACATACTACTATCACTCCATCTAGAGTTGCATCCACTACATCACTTGCATCCACATAGTGTCATGCATCAAGGCTAGGAGATCTGCATCAACACACAACATAGGGCGGGATTCTATTCTATTAATTGCACACATGCTATTACATTTTCCTTAATTATTATTGCTTGCTACTTCACAAAGTATGATGGACACAAGAGAACCTAGGGCATGACATGCACACACACACCGAACTACATTTGGGTTCGAAATGTAGTGTGATGCTCGATTTAGTAAGCCCATTATTGTGGCAGTTGAGGTTAGTCCGACCCATTCATTATTCTGCATCTTTATTTTTAGGGTTTGATACTTCTTTGTCTTTTGCAGGTCATTCCTTCATCCTACATTATTTGATACATTCAATGCAACTCAACATATCTAATGCAATAAATAGAATACTCCAGTACCGCGCAACCCCGAAAAAATCAGATTATGAGCTTTTACAGAGACTAGTGTGCCTATTCTGTAAACCAGGGCACCCCAGTACCCTCTTGGGTGCTCCACCATTTTAGATCCTCTAGATCCGGACTTTATAGGACTTTTGTCAGTCATTCCTACCTTTAGAATCCATAGTCACACATGTGACACCTTACTGCCTCGTCGGCATTAGCTAAGTCCTTTCCTTTCACATCTTTGCATACTTAGGTTTTTATTTCATTTTGGTATAATTATTTAAAATCATTCCATACTATTTTAGCGTATTTGACAACATTGTAGTCCTCCTATATTAGATTAACTAGATTAGCATTTACTCTAGGTTTAGATAATTTTAGTTAATTAGTGAAGCACCCTAAAGTGACTGTGAATGTTCTAGGTGCTTACGAATGTTTAGGATCTGGTTTTCATGGGTCGGATTTGCTTCTATTTTCTCTTTATTCTATGGTTTCATCGTTATGGCTATGATCGCACATGTAACTTTAAAACAAATCCTAGTTATTTACACAAGCTCACAAACACATTAGATCTAAATAAAATATGTAACATGTAAATTCAGAGTGACCTTGACAAATACCACCGATGAGTGAACTTATTACAAAGCATTGAACTACATCTCAAACTCCACATAGTTCTTTGTGCTTGTGTGAAATGGTTTCCTTAGCCTAGATTTACCCTCGTGCCAATGATGCCAAGATAGTGGGCTATAGCTAGCTTTGATCTAAGAATGCAGATGTGTGGTATGGAATTCAACACTTCCCTTCCTATGCAGTGTATGTAGCCCAAAATGCAGTCCCTTTGAGTAGTAGTAGTAATATGTAGATGTGATAGTCCCTCTTGATTTGCCAACTAGAATAATAGTTAGTATGTTGTGTATATATATGAGTCCCTTGCTTGAATTTTGACACTAGTGACACCGAAGGCCAACTAAGAATGTGAGATAAGGATAAGAATGTAAAAATTCCGACCAAAATGACGAAATGTGCAAAAAGAACAAAGAGGATAGGAGCATCCAACAAGGACACGAGTGCCTGGGCGCTAGTGTCCAGAGTGGGCGCTAGTGTCTTGAGACCAAAACGACAGATGTGACAAGACAGACAGACAGGGATCCCTGTGACCTGACCAAAAGTGCATACAAAACTGAGAGATGTAGAAGAGATTCACAATAGAAATCAATCAAAGAACGTAAAGGGACAAGGGAAAGTGTCACCAATGTGTACTTTTCTTACTTAGGATTCATGCATATAACAACATACCGATGGCATAATAAAGTGATGATACATGCATAGTTTTGTGTCTAAAGGTTTATTCACGATAATTAAACAACATGATAAATATTTTAATTAAAAAGAGAAAACCATGAAGAAAGAGCGAGGTTATTCATCGTAAGATAAAGGAAAAGGAAAAGAGAAGGATAAATCCAAAGTCCATTACCAACATTGCATTCATTTTCATGAAGTGATCCCGAGAATTGAAGTGCAACAAATGGACAAAATAACAACTTTGTGACATGTTATAGACATCTATCAAAAATAAAAATAAAAATAAATCCCAATTTTCACCTACCACGCCACTATGAAATGAAATTCTTTCCCATATCATTTACCATGCCACAGTATATCACATTTTTGGCAAAATCAAGAATGCACATGAAATTTCGATAAATGTGTTTGGTGGAATCATGACACACAAGCATTAATGAGACAACTAATTTTTCAGATCATCTAAGATGTGGTCTACCACCTACTAAAAGGTTATTCGAATCAATGGTCCCTGGTCACTCCTATCATCGATCGCTCTCCTTAAATTTTTCCCCTCCATTTTCTACCACAACAACTCCTGGTCCAACTTAAACACGCCTTTTGATGTAATAAAAAAGTGCATAAAAGTGTATATGAATGGTTAATATGCCCTCCTTGAGTTTGTTATCTTGGGAAGGTAGATTATGTAATAACACATTGTTACATTTTGCTAAAATGAATCAAATTTTATTTCTATGGTTTAGATTATAGTTTTAATTTTATTTTTTATTTATTGTGAATTTTTTTATTCCTTAAAGTTTATTGGTTGAGGGCTAATTTCATAACCATGCGAGTCTATTTTTAACTAGTTTTTAAATATGAACACGGTATTTTATTTTGGGTTGTAGGAGGTTATAGTTTTGATTCTTGCAATATCTATTGTCATACAAATGTAATGCAAGAAAATAAATAAGTGATTTTTAAGAGAGAGTTTAATGTAGAGTTTTAAAGATCTTTAATTAAAATTATATGTTACGACCAGGATTGGCATCATGTGGAGGCATGCATGTTTGAGTGTGGTGGTCTCATTGAGCTATCTATGTCTTGGTGCTGCTACATTGGTCAAAAAATTTACGGGAATGCTTTCTTGGTATATATGGGTTAATGGAGTTGTTAAGTTAATGGTGCGGAGTGTTATGGGCATTTATCAATATGATTTAAGCAAGCGAGTATTGCTTTAATGTGAATGATTTTCATATCATAGTTCTTATTATGGATGTGGTTCCATGTTGTGATGTATTCATTTAGATGAACTGGTGGTGGATGACGATGATCTAGTTTATCTACATGTATTTGGATTAAAGTCATTTTGCACAAGTGACAATTTGTTATGAATTTTGTAGTTTTTATTAGCACTTATAAAATCACTTCTTAGTTTTTTTCGCATGTAATACTCGAATAACCTTCCTTGTTTATCATTTTCCTTGCACCATTTTTCTTATGAAGAGGGTGTCCAAAAATAAGTTTTTTTATTGTTTAAATGTGATTTTATTTATTTTGGTAGGCTCCAATGTTGGTGTATGTGTTTTTTTGTGAAAAATGGGTGTGAAATAAAATATATACTTATGTTTTTCTCTGTTAGGCTCCACTTACGATGTTGGCAATTTTTCTTTAAAATGGGTGTCGAAAAAAAGACATCTTGTTATGTGAATTATGCAGGTTTGTTTGCTTTTCATTTATTTAGATTTCTATTATTTTATATAGACTATTATGGAACGACATTTCTTAAAGACAATCTCTAATGGGTTTGCGATGTCTAGTGAAAAGGATTTTCTTTTTTTGCCATGATGTTTTTTTGCCTCTTGTCAAGGTGTGCATGTTGTTTTTGATGTTGCATTGTTCAATGTACTCTAGTATTGGTGTTTGCCATTTTTCTAGTGAAGTGGGTGTGAAAGAAAATATGTATTATTATGTGTAATTTTGGATCATATTTCAAGCGGGAATAACACAAGAATATTCTTGGTTCTTGGTTGTATTCCACACATCCATGATATGAGAAGTATAAATAAAAATGAGGGAGATATCATATAGATATGGATCTCACCCCAAAAGATTTCAAACATCTCCACTAATTAGATAATTTATTTCAACAACTCGTAACAACTCACTAACCACACAATATTATGAATTAATATAATTGCTCAAACATGTGACCACTAACTATTTTCTGAGATTCCTCCCTTAGTACAAACTTGGGTAGTAAGCACACCACTAGTATTGAAAACAAAAATGTGTGTCCCTACATGAGGTAAGCTTTAGGTCTACAATTCTTCTATTCTAGATATCTATTGCATATGATCACCTACATACGAGAACTCGATAGTTCTTGCTTTTAATTATAGTGAATGCCCTTTCAACAACCGACCAAACTTCTATTGATTCACCTACATAAAAAAACTCAATAGTTTCCACTTTCACTTCCAAAGTGAGCTTCTGTAGTCGCTTGATAAAGAAGATTGGTAGATAGAAGATCACTCTATTCAGTTTCTCTCATATTTATTTGTTTACAATATATGTGATTTGCACTTTCACCTATTTTCAATCTTAGTAGGGAATTAATTGCGATATTTTTATTTTTACACACACCATACATCATATACATACATAGAAAATGAAAATATGCCACCATGTAAAATATGTGGCCTTCTCGTTAACGGTTGACGAGAGGACACTTATTCTCCTCCTTATTTAAGTATCATAAACTATCAACAAAAATATTATTCTCAAAATTAACACATAGTTTATGATACTTAAATCATTGAGATATCCTCGATAATGAACGGTGCATAAATGAAACAAATGCTAGATTGAAATGTGTGACAATGTCTTCAGGCCATTAATTGCATCATTTCAACATCATGTAAGCGTGAAAGATGACAACAAAGTGCATAGGTATTCCAATCCATGATATGTTGAAGTTTTGTAATGAATAATCTTAAAATTGGTGCATGTGCACCGATCCTTCATAGAGATAATAAATGGCAAAGATAAGCAATTATCTACTCACATATTGAAGGAGACCATGTGGACATGGTCATGACTCTAGTTTGAGCTATGTAGGTCACCACATGAAGAGCATAAAGCAAATCATTCTATATTATCAAAGATGCAATCATACAAAGTGTGTGAATAATTGAAAAGACTTCAAATTTGATTTAAAACATACGAGGTGAATATGACTAGTGTGAATTAGTCATGACACTTTGTAAAGCCTCTAGTTTATTTTAACATATATGAGATCCACATGAAGGCTATTATGTAAAAAAACAACAATCTATTCAAATTTAAGAGATACGAATGTGTGTACGGATGGACTATCACCAAGTCTTAGTTATCCATCAAACTAAAGTTCTAGCCGTATGCACTAAACCTTTAAACATAACTAGGTGAATACTCTCATTATTGAATAGCTAAATGGATAATCACATTGATGCCAAATGTAATTTTGGATCAGATTACAAATAAGAATAACATAATAATCTTCTCAATTCTGGTTATATTCCACACCTCTATGATACGAGAAGTACAAATGAATACGAGGAGATCTCTTATAAATATGGAGACTATCTTAACATATCTCAAACAACTCCACTAATTAGATAATTTGTATCAACAACTCGTAACAACTCACTTACCAAACAATATTTTGAAATAATATAATTGTTCAAACATGTGAGAACAAATTATTTCCCTAACATTATGTTAATGGCGATGGATTTCCATTATTTTTCTTTAATGGTTATGGAAAGACATTTCTAAGAAAATGTTTCTTTTGGGTTTGTGAGAGATTGTAAATAGGGTTTTGATTTTTGTTGCAATTTTTTGTGTTACTTATTGATGTGTGTTTTTTTTTTTTTTGATGTTGTTTTTGTATGAAATTGGTATGAAAGAAAATACGAGTTGGTTTCCATGTGAATACTAGAGGATTTCCATTATTTGCAAAGATGATTATAGAAAATCATTTCGAAATAGTGTTATTTTTTGGGTTTACTGATAACTTGTGAAAAAGGTTTTAATTTTTGTTGTTATGTTTTCCACTTGTTGTTGAGGAATGCATATCGATAGAATTTAATTTTGTTTCCCATCATATTTTATATAAAATGGGTATGAAATGCGTGAGCTTGTGAAAATGGTGTTGATTTTTGTTACGAATGTTTTTTTAATTCTTCTCGAGTGTGCATGTTTGAATGAGATAACCTCATTGTGTTGTATGCATTTGGCCTTGTTTCATTTGGTACATTCTATTATTATTGTCCACCAAAGCATTAGGGATTCCCAAGATTTTTATATAAAACTTTGGAAAATGGAGTCAAATGCGTTACATGTACACGTTGATCGTAAACTAACATTGATCCCATATATAAATAGTTTATTAAAACATATCTTTATAAAAAATTTCAATTTATGAAATTTCAAATATAAATTAAGCTTTAATTAAAATAGATGATGAATGATTAAAAATCATTAAAAATCCATTACGAACAATTTCTTCCAAAAGTCATTTTTAAATGATTTTGTAATTCAGTTGCTTGTTCATCATTAATTCATCAAAAAAGCTGAATTAAAAACTGAAAAGAACAACAAAATTGATAATTTGAAATGAAAAGTAATTGGAAACAAAGTTTTCTAGTTGGCTACATCTCTGGGATCACTAAAAACCCAATCCGATCTATTAAAATATCAACTTACAAGTACCATACAACTCACAAAATGATTAATAGACCTATCACCTGCAAATAGAGCTGAAAAACTGATGTGAAGACTCTGAACCCTGTCAGCAAACGTCTCCAAATACATCTGTGGCTCCGCGAGGTTTTTTTCTAAAAATGGTCTCCTATTTCTCGGAAAAGTGTTTTTAAAAACTCAATAACGGACTAAAAATCCTCCATGAAGTGGACTCCAATATTACACATGCATCCTTGTAATAAAGGTAAAAATGATGACAAAATTGAGTGATAATATCCCCATGGCCATCAAATATAATCTCTCCACTATCTTACACAAATCAGAAATTGACCTTGTTTAAATAGAAATTCACCCCGTAACACTACTTGTGAGTCACTAAGCGAGTTGGTTAGGTGGATTATCTTTTTGCCACAAGGTTAGTGGTTCAACCCCTCAAGGTGGCTTCTATTTGGATTATGGATGGGAGTATATCCCACATGTTATAGGTGGGGCTACTAGAAAGGCTTTAAATAGCTTATTGTGGATATCTTCCAACGTGGCTTCGGCCACATCCACTTCTGTTTGTCAATGATGAGGGTAACTCTCCACACCAAGCTCGATTGGAATGTTGGGACAAACAAGCCCACCGACTTGACATGTGACATGGTTGACATGGTGAGTTGGTGGTTGTTGTATGCGGCTTGACCGCAGTTGACTATTGTCGCCGAGTATCTCGCCAAGTTGGTTGCATCCGTGTTGACTTGAAACATTCCTTGGGTATTGTGTCCCGACTACATGGTGCTTAAAGAATGTGAAATGTGGCTTTACCATAAATTGCCACTTGTCCTCCTTCAATATTGCCACATGTCAACTAGAAAATGCACCAAATTAACATAGTGCAATTGGGATAGTGAAAACCACTATGAGTAATACGACGACCGGGTCTCCTTCTAGAACAAGAGTAGACCCCATTGTTAAAACCCATCGATATTCACATTGCCACATGTAAACTTCGATAGGTCGATCGGTTGTTCACTATGCTCTTTGGGATATGCACATTTTCTATCTACCTTTTAATCATGTATGCGGACTACATTTTACACATACAATATCTTTTTTAACCCATTCAAAATGTGACAGAAAGCTTACTCCGAGCTCTTTCGTAAGAAATGGGTACCAGAAATTTTGGAACATTTTTTTGCCGAAATTACCTCTAGATCACTCCTCCCCATTAGGAAGGCTTTTGGTCTCCAAAATTCTAATTCCCAAACTGAAACTGAATATACGAAGGTACTTGACACCCCTCTATAAGGTTTAAATTCTTCTTCTCTACTCAAAACATATCTATGCACAACACAAACATACAAGAGAAAACAATATCAAAGATAAAAATTATTGCAAGTTATCTAATGTCATCACCAATAATGGATTAGTATATAATAGAGAAGAAAATTCCTTTCAACAAATGTACAATTAATCCCTATAATTCTTCCAATAACCGCAATTACATAATCTCACCCAAAATAGATTATTATAAAATAGACAACACAACGCCATACAAGTTATCCAACCGACAATGTGAAAATATCAAATCATTAAAAATATCACATAAATAGATTAGTTATGTAATAGACTACACAATGCCTTACGAAGAGGCAAGAGTCAAACTGAATCCATGTGAAACTACCAAATCACCGCATCCATAATATCACCCAAAACAAATTAGTGTAAAATAGAAAACAAAATGCTTCTCAACAAGTGTCCAACTAACCTTGTGAAACTGTCAAATCATTGCAAAATATCACTGAAATAGATCAGTTATGTAATAGATCACATATCGCATTACGAAGAGGTAAGAGTCAAATTCAATTCATGTGAAATGCTAGTGAAAATAAAATATCTATTCCCACATTCTATGTGGAAAATAAGATAGAAACAAATGTGTCTGCCCAATGTTACATTTAAAATGGTGATATTGACCACCAATGCAACTGCAAACATAATGTGCCCAAATGTGGGTCTTATAAATACATCCAACATATATATGCTCAAAATAAATGTATTTATACATCCTGAAAAACAATAGTTACTCTGAAAGCAAGTATCAAATAGGCACATTGTAACATGCCCTAAAACCACCTACGTAAACTGCTATAAAAACTCCAAGCTGAAAATATGAGTTAAACTCCTTTACCAAAATGTATCAAGAAACTCAAAAGCATTGTCGGAGTTAAAATTGAAGTTTACCAAATCCCAAAAATTGAGATGATAATCTAAGAATGATAAAGTGTCATCACAAAGTTCTTCTCATCAGAAACTCTAAAATTATTTCATTACTTAACCCAAAAAAATGCAAGGAAAAGTATGCAACATATATATATATATATATATATATATAATGGATTTGTAAAATGTTTCCCATGTATGGGTCTTATAATGTGTAATATTTCTTATATATAAATGCAAAAATATTTTTCTCATATTGGGTCTTACAAAAGCATTAACATACATGGAAAGGAAAACTTCAAGGGAATGAAATATATGTCATATACATCTTGAAAATAACAGGAAATAAAACCATTATATATCCTTAAAAGTGATTACCAATTCCTTTATATGTACCTATCAAACTCCAAGAACCAACTTAGAGAATTTCTCAATAGAGCTTCTTATGACTTTAAGTTGATATTCAATGTCTTTGACGTCTGGTGTTAAAGATATTGCAAAAAGATTCAACTCATGTGCAATGTTGAATTTCTCCCAGATGAAGGGTTGTTAGATGATAGGAAAGTCGTATATGTTGGTAATCAGATGTTCCTAACATGGTACAATCATCTATAGACATAAACAAATTGAAAATAAATAGATTAGATAGAAAAATAGATTGATATACTGATTATAGATATGAAAATGTGATTAAAGTGATAAAAAGGTAGGGATCACTAGCGATTTAGTGTGGCCACTAGCGATTTGATGGAGTCACACATGATTTAGATGAATCACCGGTGATTACTGTGAACAAGGTTGATTTCTAAATAGGATGCAAATTGGGTGTGAATTTTTTTTTATGGATTGATATGGTATTTAATGTGACTTATTGACAAAGTGAATATGAAAACAAAAGATAAAGCCTACCTTTGCTGAGAAATGTTAGAACACAATGTGGTGGGAATCTTACAAAGTTTGCAGAGCTTCCAAGGACATGACAGGGATGTTGGAGGTGCCAAGATGTGTGAAATGTCATCGTTTAAGTCTTCAAAGTAACAAAGGTTTGTTGTAATGCCTCAAGATCCATTCTATAAAGTTTGATGTTGCTTATATAATTTAATCGTTAGCGATCCGTAAAAAGTGGAAAAAACCGGCTTGAAGTGGTTTTCAACCACTTCCAAATGGGTTGATTCAGGTATGGGGATGAGTGAAAATGGTTAGGAAGATGTCGAGGGGGTTAAGAGGTTAGAAATTTAGGGCTTAAATGGGTTAGGATGAGTTTTAGGTGGTTAGGGAGGTTTTAGTAACTTAGGATGGGTAGAATAGGTTGTTCTACTGTGGGTGAAATGTGATTTAACTGGTGGGGACAAGGTTTCGGATAATAAGATAGGTTTTAATATTTTGAATTCAAAAATGTGAGGGATGCAAATGGGAAATATAGGATACCAAATACAGGTGTCTACACATGGTTCAATTGTATCAAATGTATTGTAATGCTAATGTAATATGTAGACTAAGGATACAAATTAAAAAAATATTCTTATCAAATATTGTCTTAGCTATAAAAGGTTCTACATTAAAGATGATGGTTGTGACTAGAATTTTGAATGTTTATTACTGCAAATAAACATGTATATTGATTTATTTTTATTTATTTTCTAAATGGGGATTTAAATTTTATGTTTTTGTATTTATACCAACAAGTGTTCCTTTATATAGGATGAAGGGTGTGTAACACTCGACACGTGTAAAAAGATTGATGGTCGAAATGGCATTGACAAAAATGCATTGATGTTCATGCTTTGAGGTGATTTGGACACATGATTGAAGTGTTGGGAAATGGAAATGGAATGGATCTATAACAAATCATCTTCAACGGTATGTTGGGGAAATAAGGTGGGTTATGCAATAATTGTAAAAAAATATGCCAACATAAGTAATGACAATAGACTTGCATCCCATGGTGAAATAATTGTGGAAGGATCTCTTGGGTGTGTTGAAGGTGGGAATTTTGGATACCAAAAAGAACCTCAACATTAGGAAGGTTTACGTTCAAATATTGCAATTGCATACACACATATTTCTACCAACTACCAGTTATCTTCCTTCTCTCTACTAAACATTTTGTAAGTCTAATCACAACCACTTTTGCTAAAATAAATTATCTCCACCCTTTGGGAATAACGCAACAAGATTTGTTGAGTAAAAACAACTTGAAAATTATGAGCTTGAGATTGTCCCACTCGAGCCATTGCAGAGATAAGAAGTGGTGAATTTTATGTTGGACTCGGACACCACATGAGGAACTTGCATCACAATAAGGCCAACTAGTTCGAAAAACCCAACCTTTTGTCTAACCTTATCACCATCTTCGGGGGATTGACTAAATATGTGAGTGGAACAACCCCATAATCATCATACTTATTCACCTCTAGTTAATGTCCTTAGTCTAGTATGTTTCCTATTTTTAAGAGATAGTATGGTAGCCTTTGCGAAGCATCCAAGGGTAGGGAGAATGTGGACGTCGATTTATGGTTACATCAAATTATTTTTATGTAATATCTTGAGGTGATGAATATATCAATGTTGCTCTAGCATTTATGCTTTTGCAATAACTAGAATACTTATTTTGATTGATTATATGTTGGGATATAGTGTTCCCTACATTTTGATGTATTTGAGGTATATTTTATTAACAAAGTCTTCCTTGTAGCTTTGATGTAATGACATATGTTTACAAAGTGGTTTCTTGGTAAACAAATTTTTATTATTTATTTAATTTTTTATTGTGCTCTGGGTTGGTGACACTTAAACATAGTGAAACATTTCCTAATCGAATCCCTATTGTTTAGTATGGCGAGAGTATTATTTCATACGATGTCCTCTTCTTTGTGCATGAATGGTTGGGAATTCACGTTTTCATCATCCTTGGTAAAATCAAGTCCACCATAGAGGCATTCATGTTCCGCTCTACCATCTGAGGGTAAGCGCCCCAATCTTCTACACTCACATGTCGATGACATCTCTCTATCTGGAGGGTCGGGGAGTAGAGAGATCCTCGATCTGTTCCCCTCTACTTCCGTTGGATGTCAACAACTAACTTCAGAATGCCAAAATTTCTATAGAATAGATAGATTAGGGGACCTCACCTTTAGATAGAGAGGGCGGGTAAGTGCATATATAGATATTGGGGTGGTTTTATCATTAACAATTCTTGTTTCTGTCTGTAATATGTGGTTTGTATGTAATATTGTATTATGCACATGCATTTATGACATGTTGTGCATACAAGGATCACTATGGCAATCATATTAATTAAGGTTAATGACAATTGAAATAAGGTCGCAATCGATGAAGGGTGTTTATGGACCCATCTTTCACATGAGCATTTCTAATTTATCTCGTGGGTATTATTAATACAATACTCCTATAAAAATTAAAATTATATATATATATATATATATATATATATATATATATATATATATATATATATATATATATATATATATATATATAATTGACAAACCACATGTTTTTGATGGGATGGTAATAACATTTTTATATTAAAAACTATATTTATAAATGAACATTATTCTATAGTTTTTCTTTTAAAAGGTGAGATGCTTTCTCATCTAGATGAAATGTGTATATTGTTTAAATATTTATCTAGGGTAAAATTCATAATCAAAAATAACTGAAACATTAATGTTCGAGATGATGTTAAAGGGTGTAAAAGTGGATTTATGGTTTAATAATGCACTTATGTACACTTAAGAGGGTTTATGACTTTATTAGTAAGACATGTATTTAGACCCAATTTACATTAGTGATGTATTATGAGTGGTTACGTACATTCTAAGTAAAGTGAGACCTAATTATATAAAAGAATATCCAAAGAAAATTATATGACAATATATCAATGAATGATATATAAATCAAATAAAATTTACTATAATAAGATACTAACTAACCAACAACTAATATTTGGTAAAATGTCTAACATATATATATATTGCTACAACTTTTGATCTAAATCTTAACATTGACTTTAACATCACAAGTTTGATATACCAATGGACATTACAATTTTAACATTTAAGTATGTGAATTTTGATTAGATTTGTTTTTTTGGGGGTTAGTTTCCACATGTTGACATTCATTTTGACATGATCAAATGTGTGGAAATTTGGATGTAGTTTAGTGAATGTTAAAATTACTTTGTATGCCCAATATTTATTTACAAATAAATAATTTATTTACCTAATTATCAAGGACATGGCTTATCAAAACCATCATCATTGTTATAACCATGTTTTGCATATCTTGTAATCATTACATTCAATCCAACAACATATATGAATGTACTTTTTCAAATAATTCATGTCCATTCTCTATGTTGTCACATTTTCATGGATGCGTGTTTTGCATTTGAGATTGTATTAGAGGTTTTATACCTTACATAATATTTTGAGGTTCTTTAAATAATGCCCATATGTGCATCCATCAAAGCATAATAAAAACCCAATATTTGTCATATATTGTAGTTTCAAATGCCATGATAAATATATCCACACAAAAAATGTAACATCATACACACATCACATGAATAATTTGCAAAAATTACTAAACAAAACTTGGTGACATGGACTATAATGATGGAATTTGGACACATAGTTGATATGAATATGCTTGAAAATAATAGTGAAAATGGAAGTAGCATAATGAAAAAGAAATGAAATACTATATGAATTAAGGATATAGCTTTGAACTTTCTCATATTAATTTATCACAAGCCTCTTCGAGGGGCAACCTCCTTTTGAGAAGATCTCGTTTACAACGATAAAAGTTACTTTATCTCTTCCAAGCATGGTATCAATATAAAGACATTACAACCTATTGGCGAAATATTTTTTCATAGGGGAAAATTAGATGTTTTCACCAATGCTTTGAGACTATGTCCCTTCACTTAGGAATGGGGAAGCTCCATTTATTGAAAACAAGAAATATCTACACTACTCCAACCATCATGGGCAGCCTTTCGTGAGGATCACACAGAATACTCCACCAAACCAACGTGCAAAAAGGAGGTGAAGGAAAGGTGTGGATATGGAGAGAGAGGAGAGAGTGGGAAGGGTGTATTGATCAATAAATAACAAGTTGAATTTATTGAAATAAAACCATAATATTTACAAGTTAACAAGAAGAAGACACCATGTCAAGGAAAGAGGAACAAAACACAAGTAAATCCAAGTTTATTTGCATAATATTTCATAAGTAACCATGCTCCCGGAGTAGAGTTGAGATGGAGAGGAAAACATAAGACAATGAGATAGGATAATTGTAGTTTCTTGTTTGTAGTAAGACAATTGGAGCTATCAACCAAGAAAAACTAACCCTTTAGAATAAAGAATCCATTCCAATTCTTCATCTACCCATCACACAACCTTTCATAATCCCACCACTTGTGATATTTCACATTCCTTTAGGAAATAAAAATAACCCCCTTTTTTATTTATGAAAAGGGGACTTTTACAATGAAAAAGCATAGTAAACACTTAAGTGAATAGGACAAAAGAGCCATAAAGTACAATTTACAATGGAGAATTAGAAAGTAGAGAGAAAAACAAAGATAGAAGATATGCGAAATGAAGAAGGATGAAGAAGCTCTGAGTTATTTTGTAGAGATGCACTCTAGTGAACTTCTGATCCTCTTACCACTTCCTAAACTTGATGAAGCCTCCTATTACACTCAGTCTTTCATACACCTTCTCTTTGGGGACTCCTCTGAATGATCAACTTTCGTAGCCCGATTAGGTACCTTGAGAGGAGTGAGAAGCCCATGATCATCGACCACTTTGAAACCACTAGAAAATCCTTATGCCATTTGAATCAAACTTCCAATATTGAAACAATGTTATGTCTTTTTGATATTTCTTGCATTTATTGCACCGAGTGTGCTCAATGAGACAACTTGCTCGCATAGGTTGATCTTGATGATCCTATCACCAAATGACCATGGTGACCTGTGAGACATAATGAAGTACAAGACCAAATCCTCTAATTTGAGATGGGTGAAGGAGAGAGAATAAATGAAGAATGCTTCCAACTTTTGATCAATCCATCTGATGAGATGGGAATCACTCTAAGACCAATTTTAGGGAACCAAGAGGGCTTCCCTTCCGCCCGATCCACAAATTAACTACTCTGTGTCCATTCCTATGAGGAAAGCTCTGAGAGGTGATCACCACATTATTACAGGTGGGGATTTACAAGCATTGAGAAAGACCATTCGAATGAGGATTGCTAGAATTAGATTGTCGTTCACTAGAGATGTTTTTGAAACTAGTTCAAACTTATCCAGTGCTCTTTCTTGATTTAGGCTTAGCATCCTTTTTTCTTAACCAATATCTCGACACTTACCATTTTTGGTAAGCTTTATTTTGAGAAGTCCATTTTAGTTATCACTTTCTTATTTTGGCACTTTTGAATTTCTCTTGTTGTTCAAATGGAAATGGTAACTTTGAACATGAATTATTTACAACACTTACTATTTATAGACAACGAGGATTAGGAAGGCTTCCTATTTTTAGAAGTAGGTCTTCTCGGTGTTGGAATGGAATGAAATTGGTCTCAAAAAAATTTGTTTTGCAATATGAGGGTTTGCTCCAATTTTTAAAGGATTTCAATCATTAGGTTTTTGTATATATGAGAAAACATGATTTTTGGCTAAATATTTTTAATGGATGTAGAAAATGATACAAAACATCAATGGAGGCATGCAAATACTCTTCTTAAAGGAATTTTTGCAAGGAATCTATAATCAAAATCTCATGGCAAATGGACATGGGGTTTGGGAGATATGAGCAAAAAGGGGTTTTGAGCATGGAGGATGTTTGAAGAATTTTGGTAGCATAACAACATACCAACAACAATACAGGAGATAAAATAACATAAATGAGGTTCAAATGGTTAAGTGTTGCATTTAAATGATTTTTCCTCTTTCAAATTTGTTTTCCCTCTCATTATAACAACCCTTTCGTTAACACGCATCTAAAAGTGTTTTTTTAAATAACTTATTAGGTAACATAAATAGTAGCTTTCCATGCATTACAACAAATACCTCTAAGCAATTTCGAGGTTTACTAACATGTCACCATATTTCCAAAATTCCAACCAAGTGTTGATCAATAGAATGCCATTTAAACTTAATAAATTGCTCCCCACAATATTTCATACAAAAGTGTGATCAACAATTAGTTCATAAGTCAATGATTAATATCGAGTTACATCATATTTTATATCCAAAGTATGAGACAACATGCCTATCTCTAGCCAAGTACAACATTGTATAATTACAAACTTAGTACAAGTAATAAAAGTAACGATAACTCGTTCTTTTCAAAAGTTCCTCGTGTACATGTTTATCTCAAATGTGCAATTGTATCAGAGGGAGAGCATCATCAGTGCTACTTTGCCAACCGTATAACCTTTCGGGTTCCCCACACACCTCTCAAAAGTGAGAGGGGCCCAACCCTTCACGAGGAAGGTAAATTGATATATTTAACTATCAACAAGGAATAATAAATTGAGAACCATGTGTAATATACCCAAATTCTAAAAATACATCCCATCATTAGATCACGACAACCAATACCATCAAATGATTCTTGACTAGTAAAAATAAGGATAAGTGAACTGATAATGCATACAACTAGATACATTACTTTGGCCAAATTTTTCCAACTATGCTAATGCAAGCTAATCTTATAGTTGCACAAACAATAAAGATTTTTCATCCTTCACAACACAACTATCTCGTACACCACTTTCATAAAAAACAATCCTCATCAAGAAACATTCCAACTTAGCATTTACAATATGTTTTGATTTCATAGTCATAAAGGAAAAACAACCATCTATCCATGTTTCTAGATTCTTTTAAACACAAGACAAACAACCCACTGTAAGCATATGTATGTATGCTTGTATGGTTTTCATAATGTACTAGCATGCATACATAAGCTTATGGATTTTATTTCCAGTTTAATATTTAACAACATTCCTTAGCACATTTAACAATGCACAAAACAACAATTAATTAACAATATATTTTTCCCCAAAATCCTTCATATGTTGGGTTTACTTTTTCTTATCATTCAAATGTCTTTAATGTGTTTTAATAAGGTGGGGACTTATGTTATCATGATTGTAGCTTTGCTACGAGCATGATAACGTAAGTCTCACTCTATGTATGATAACATCATAACATCAAATTTTAACCTCATGCCCAAATCATCAAGACAATGATAATAATCAAACATTGTAATTTATTTACTAGTAAGGTAAAGTTTAGTAGTAACTCAAGAAGTTATATTTTTACAACAGTCATTTGGCGTAACCGCCTATTTCACCTAACCACTATTTAAAAACAATAAACTATTGCTCAACCCGTAATAGGTTTATTTCCATTCTCTACATATTTCAGTCAATATTTCCTCTCAATTTTCAAGTTCAATATGAGTTTGAATTCCCAATTAAAATAACTAGTTTTATATTGTCCCAAAATAGGCATGCAACCAAACTAATAAATAATGTTTATTATACTTTAAATATGCAATTATCCTTTTTCACATTGGGAATACAATCAGCCTGAATATAGCCATTAATGTCATATAAATATTGTTAAAATTATAGACCTGAATGTGTTAACTTAAGAAAAACACAATTTTTCATATAAGTTATGCCGAACCATAAAGAGTGTCATATTAACCTCTTGTAAACAACACATATCCTTATATATAACATTGAATGCACATACCCAAAGTGGGTGCTAATGAACTCTTTCTAATAATGATTTAAACGAGTCATATAAGAATATAATGTAGGATTAAAAAACATAACAAGGTCTTGTATTTCGATAAGGATCAGACCCAGACTTGGGTGTTTATATTTTCATCCCACAAGGAAAACATAACTCAACTCAATGTTTAGAAATGCGATCCAGATCCGATCTGCGTATAGATCAACCAAAGGAACTTGAATATAGCCACATTTTTATACAAAAATATGCAAACCCGATAATGGGTATTTTCTTATACTATTCTATTATCAAACACTTGGCCCGAGAAAGTCTAAAATTTTTCTCCTTAAAAACATTTTTACACAAATTAATACTTCAAAATGCATAGATTTAAAATAGGGTAACAATTGACTTAAATGCAAACATAACACAACCAAGAAATCAAAATGAGTCGACCCAGATTTGGGTATTTTCCTTTTATATTTTATTTCCAAAACCCATACTCGTAGTGTAGGAAAAACTATAAATTTTCATCAATACACAGTCATAAGTGTACAAACCCAAAATGGTGTATAAAAACCAACTTCCATAGTGTCGTTTTCTCTTTAAAAATCATAAAAATGCACAGGCCCAAAATGGGTATTCATTGCCTCAGAAAAATAAAACGTAGTAGTCCCAAAATAGGCAGTAAATTCACATATTTATCATCAAAATGCAAGCCTAGAAAAAGGGTGTAAATTTCATGTATTTCCATTTACCCAAACAATTGTTTTATAAATTTCAATATCTAATTAAAACAAGAGAGCAAGAAGAAAAAACGTTTTGTGAAACATTTTTCCAATTCATTTCTCGCAAGTTTCAGTTGCTAAAAATACAAATGCTCCAATCCTTCTAGTTCCAAAAAAATATGAGACTCCATAGTATGAAAAACCAAGTGAAATAGCTTCTTCCCCCACCATCCTCCTCCATTTCCTCCTCATTTTTCTGTTTTACTTCCTCTTCTCATTCCCACATACCAAAACATAAAGTCCACTTAACTCATAATAACTCCCAAATAACTTTCCTTATCTATTACTTATCCATGTATCCCACATAGTCAACAAAATATCCATTCATTCACATGCATTTTCCATTAAACCTTTAACTAATACTTATCTCCCATCTTCTTAGCATTAAGGATAAGTTTCATTTAATGCAAGTGATCAACATTATGCATTTAGATCATAATATCACTATGATTAAATTAAAATTTATAATCATAACTTATCTCACATGCCACTTGGCAAATCAAACAAAGCTCAATGCCATGTTAGGCATTTTTCTTGCTATACCACAAAGTCAACGAGATCAAAGACGAACAATTTAATTGTCAACCATCCATCATTAAAACCAAATGATCATAACACACAACAACATGTTCCATCCACTTTGTTATGTTTTCCAACTCATATTCAATTATTATAATCTGCTTATAAAAAGGAATAAACCAATTACTCATAACATCATTAAATAGCGATGTACGATGGTCGGGTTATGCCAGTGGCATTTAGCCACAATGACATAATCCACTCATCGTCTATCGATATCAATGGATTGACGAAATACAAAATAACATAAAAAGTCGCACATCACATAAATAACTAAATGATACCCTTCCCCTCTCATGGGGTGTGTTGGTTCTTGTAGACACAAAATCTACGAACTTGGGTACATTTCTAGGTCCTAAATCATACTAATGTATACATGATTCCTGTAGACACTCTAATTTCACATCTGTCCTAAATCAATTAATTCCCTACCTCATTTCCCATAAAAATACACTTCGAATTAATCAAATATGATTAATTATCCATTTCAAATCCAAAAAATAACCCAATCCTCACCACATGTCATTATTCTCCATGTTTTTCTACTATTGAATTAAAAATTCAAAATCAAATCCTCACCCACTCTTCATGGTCCCCACTCACCTAAAATCCTCCACTTATGAATTAAAAATCTAAAATCAAATCCTCACCCATTCTTCATGGTCCCCACTCACCTAATCTTGCCCACATTTTCAAACCATGATTACTTAAATTAATTTAAGTTAATCATTTCCCAGCTATAAATACAACCTTACCCCTCCCCTCTAAGACACAAGAGAATAAGATTGAATGCCTTGTCTAAGTTCTTGCATCCTTTGAGCAAAGAACATCCTTCTACCTCGTCCTAATGCCCAAATAGCCTCATCTTGAAGCACCCCAAATCCATAATCCTTTTACCCATTTGGTGCAAAGTAAGTGGATCGTTGTTGCAGGAAGGCCTTGCTCCGTCTTGAAGAAAAGCACCTACATATCATGCAATCGGGCTCAATCCATGTTTCCTAGCCCATTATGAGGTTTCTTTCTGAAATGCGAAGGAGGAGGTATTATTGTTAGTATTTTACTTCCTTGTTAGTAGTGTATTTTTCCTAGCTTACATTTTGGCACGCCCGATTACTTTTGATCTATTACCATTGATTTCCCAATTAGTGGTTTTATCCATTCTTTGTTTATTATTGTTCGTTATTATCTCCTTTTCTGTGCCTTATGGCCTTCTTTGGTTAACCTTCACGTTGTGGGTAGTATTTTTGTTGTGCGGTGTCTTATGGTGTATCTGTAGGTTATAACAAAGAATGAAACTATGGAGCTTGTCCTATCTTTGATCTTCTTGGTGCTTGGTGTTTAGCAGAGGGACATCTATCACCTAATCCAGATACTTGTGGATCACAATGGAAATATTCAATCCTACAGTCATCACAAAGGTACAAACTACTCATCATTTTCTTGCAGGACCTTTTTCGACAATACAGGACCTATTCACACCTCTCTCGCCACACTTATTAGGTCTGCATTCCCCATCATCTTTTGTACACTTTGGATGCCACACGAGCTTTACAAAACTATTTTTTTTTTTGCCTTACATTCCAATTTTCCACGATGACACTTCTGGTAATGTTTTTAATGCTCTTCTTTCATTGTTTTTCTTTTCTTTGTGAAGATAATCGTTATTACTATTTTGTAATCACGATTAATTGCAATACTTATTAATTTATTTTTTAACAAAATCTATTCCAATTGTATCCATGTATGCTCTTTTCTTGCGCCTTGAAGTGATCTGGAAAATCAGAAACGGTCGCGATTGTTTAGTTTCTTGTTCTAACATTGCAGGATCCATTTCCTTATTATTTTATGTTTCTAGCTATCATCTCAATCAATTTTATTTCATCACACTATTGATATTTGTTCGGTCGTTAGTTGTGTATGCTCTTTTCTGCGCCCTCAAGCGATTTGGAAAATAAAAAATAGTCGCGATTGTTTTTCTTCCTAAAATTTTGTCTCAGTAACATAAGTACTAATTTGTTTTCTGTAGGACTTTTATGTACGCTAGAATATTGTAAAAAAAAAAAAAAAAATCCCGCAAAAAACTACCACCATTCAAAAGAAAATTTCTAAAACTAATTTTTTTTTTACGCTCGGGTACACATTATTTTCCACTAGTGATTTATTTCAAGTTGGAAAGAACTCGTGTTTAATCACTTCATCATTTTGTTTTTACACGTAGTCGAGGTGGATTTCATCACCACCTAAGCTACACCGGTGACGTGGACTTGACTACCACGCACCAACAACATTCGCATCTACATTGCACTTTGAGACCTAGTATTATCACAACGTTTAGTATTTACCTCGCCTTTGCTCTTCACTTACAGGTAATGTTGTCATACGGTGCATGGGAGTCACGCCTACTAGTAACAAAAAGTTTAGGCATCATCCCTATAAATCTTCAGGGAGTTTTAAGGACACCATACACATTCATCTCCCCATCACCTTCCACCTTTTCAAATAACCTATTTTAGACATGGTGATTCACTCTGAAGCAAGCACGTAAGAAGTGGTGAGTCTTCTTTAGTGCTCCAAGGGTTCACCGTACCAATTCTATCCTCGTACAAAATTAGGTATATCAGGACTAGGGTATATCGGAGGACATATCTTTTTAGAGTATTAAGAGATCGCATCCATCATTCCACAACATACTTGTATGATTGCATGAAATAATGATCATTCCTGAAGAATTTACCTCCTGAGCCAAAACAATTTGATCCACATGATTGCTTGTTGTTTGTAAACAAAATAGTTTAGCATTGTTTTATCATAAAACTTGGCTGATATCAATGTGTTCATTATAAAAATTTCAAACCCTAGTTGTGTTCCACAAAAAAATCATTTCTCAACCAATTCAATACCAACTAAAACATCCAAACAATCCAACAATGCAGACCAAAACATCGCACCGATTTCATTAGCTTGCTTCAGCCAACAATACATCCGCCATAGCTTGTCTTCGGCTATATCTAACTAATATTGAGTGACTAACATTCACTCCCCATATCGTCAATTGTCAAAACATCCTTCATAGCTCATTTCAAGCTATATCAAACTAATATTGGGTGACTTGTTTGAGTTCACTCATTATTTTGTCAACCATCACGTTTATCCAAATCACAACCAACACAAATCCTTTCATAACTCATTTTGAGTTATATCACAACCATATTGAGATTAACCTGTTTGGGTTACTCTCCCCATCAACAATCCAGAGCTTGTTCAAGCCAAATCTACACAACGTGAAACAAATTCCCTAATAACTCATCTTGAGTTATATCACAATCATATTGAGATAACTTGTTTGAGTTACTCTCCTTATCAGTCATCATGAGCTTATTCAAGCTAAATCCAAAGTAATCAAGTTCTCATTTAATCACACCTGCTCAAAATTCCTACCCACTTTTTCAACTTAATCAGGCACATCTCATCATGGTATTCACACATAGTCACAATCATGAAAATGACGATGAAGAAGTCGCACAACCAGAACTCACCAATGAAGAACAAGAACAAGTAAATAGGGTGATAGAACAAAACAAAAACAAATATCTATTATGCATCCTAGCCATGGGGAAAAACTACCCCTAACTTCGGGACTGAAAATTTAAACAAACTTATCGACAATGGTGAATCAAGTTATCACAACAAAATACCAAACAATCCAAATAGCTCTTCAACCGATGAGTTATTCACTAAAATCCAAGACTTAACAAAGAAACTTGAGGAAGCAACTGCTAGAGTTGAAAGATTAAAAGACCCCAATCCAGACCCCAATACTCATGACATTCTTGATAACCCGTCCCCCGCCTCTCCATTCGCACAAGAATGGAAACATATGAAAGACACCATTCAGGGACTACAAAAACAATCAAAACAATTCAACTTTGAAGAATTGTGTCCTTATCCATTTGATACAAAGATATCATGCTTACCATTTCTGTCATCCTTCAAAATCCCAAAATTTGATAAATACAAAAGCAAAGGTGACCCCCGTGAACATGTCAAGGAATTTTACATGCAATGTCGGAAGTTTCCTATCATGACACGTATCTTTTATGATTATTCCCCCAAAGTTTAGGAGGACATGCTTTAGATTGGTTTTTCCATCTTCCCAAAGGGTCAGTCACGACATTCAGCAGACTTATCGGAGAAATTCGTCAAACATTTTTCCTACAACTTAGACTCATAAATAACCATGCTTGATCTTTGTAACACTAAGCATAGACCCAACAAATTTTTTTCCTCCTTTTTACAACAAAGGGCAAGGAATTGTAAGCTGATTTCCCTGCTCAATACCCGAGAGACAACTAGTTAGCATTTTTGTTCCTAATCTCAATGCCGAATTATCATTCCACATGCAAATGCATTGTTTGAATAGTTTTGAAGAAGTCATTGAAAAGGGAACGTAAATAAAAAAATCCCTAATTTCTAAGGGCTTACTTAAATCACCCTTTAGGGACCAACCTTATCGAGACGCCCCGTAACCAAGAAAAATCCAAAGTCTTTAACATGTCGAAATATAGTCAAAGATGGCATTACTGATTCCCACCATGCTTGAAATGTTCAAAATAATCCCATTAACACATTAAAATCCAAAAAACCAATCATAATCCCTAGAAAGGAAGTTCCTTCTTGGGACCGGTGAAGACAGTTCACTCCTCTCGAAGAAAGTCTATCTAGTGTTTTTCATCACTTGGCAAATGCCAACATGATTACATATCCCATCATCAAACCCTTCAAAGAAGGACAACCCAAACCAAATTGGTATAAGGACAATGAATATTGTGATTACCACCACATAAAAGGGCACTCTACAGATCGATGCATGCAACTCTGTCATTATGTCCAAGACTTGATTGAACGTGGAGACATAGAAGTTGAAAATACTTCTGAGACAAAAACACCTAATGAAAAACTTCACATGTTCAAAAATCCCTTCCCTAACCATGATAATAATTCAAAAGATAAGGGTCAATCATCAAGCAATGTCGAGTATGACTCAGTCATCTCGACCATAGACTATGACCAAGACTTAGTGGTAACTATAAAGATCAGAAATGACTGTGCGATCACCACTAGATAGAAAAAAATGTGGGTCCCTACAATAAAAAAATCTACCACTTCATCCCACGCTCCTAATCCACCATCTAATTCCGCCACCAATTCCACTCCACAACCTGCGCCATCATTCAATATTTTCAAACAATTGAGAAGACTGCAACACAAATTTCCATCATGGAATTACTTAATTCTTCTCCCGCACTACAATGCATCCTTATGCAAACATTGAATAATGCTTGTGTCCCTGAGGACATTAATTCACAACAATTCCAGGCTTTAATTACACATCTTATGGTCCCCAATCCTATTTTATCCTTTGGTCTCGCTGACCTTCTTAATCCCAACATCACTAATAATCATTCTTTATACATCAAGGGTTATATAAATCATCATAAGATCAAGCACGTATTAATCAACAATGGATCTGCATTGAATATTTGTTCCATGAAACTTTTACGTTGTCTAGGTTACACTGAAAATGATTTACAAAACAATATCATAACCATTCGTGGGTATGATAATAGTGAAAAGAAAGTCCAAGGCACAATCATGTTGCCTTTCCAAGTTTGACCCATCACCTTAAAATGGTATGTCATGTGGTGGATGGAGAATTTACATATAACATTCTCATCGGTCGACCATGGATTCATGACATGAAAGCCGTCCCATCAACATTCCACCAATGTATTAAATTTCCTCATTTGGACAAGGAATTTACGTTACGTGCGGATCCCCAACCCTTTGAGTATTGTAGATTCCTCAAAGGACAAGATTATCACATGATCACTATTGTCCATCAACAGATAAGTATGCTCCACCTCACATAATCCCTAATGAAACACGCATCGATTTGGATACACTCCCTAAAAATAATCCGAAACCATCATCTTCTAACCAAAACACATTTTCCAATCCATTCTCTTCCGCTAGTCAACAATCTTCAACTAGTCCTCCTCCCACTAATCAATCATCTTCTTCCACTAATCAAGCTTCTTCTTCCAACAACAATTATTCTTCCACCACACCATCTTCTTCCTCACCTAGTCAACCTTCTTCTTCCTACCACACCTCTTATATTAATATACCTTCTCCCCTTGAATAACCAAACTTCATCCTTCAATTCACCCCCTTCTTCTTATAACCCATTCTCTTCATCTTTTAAAACTACCAAACCGACTTCCTCACCACATGAGGTACCTACTGTCCCTCATCCCACACATTTAAAATCATTGACATAAGATGTGGTGAATATCAATTTCAAAAGATTTCATACTCCTTTTACATCATAAAATCCCCACATAGCTTGACAAACCCAACGCTCCACATCGAGAATCCATCCCACTTACCAAATGGGACAGTCAGTTTAGAAAAAAATTCGTTATCTTGAAAATGAACATATTCCAAGTTCTTCAGGATCTTAGTTATATAACGATGACTTTGCTCCATGTTATGAGTCCCCTCAATTTACCAAAGCTCATCAAATAATGAAAAACATGTGATGGAAGGGTAAAGGACTTGGTCCAAATGAACAAGGTCGTTTAGACCCGATCAATTGCACACAACATCACGGTAAACATGGTCTGGGTTTTAAGGTGTTTGATGTTGCTCCCATAATAATTTCAAGTGATAATGATGACACCAGCTCTAATAATGACACTAGGTCTCCACATAGCCTTTTCGAGGACCTCGCTGAAACACATCTTTACTTTGAACATTTATCTGTTAATGTCATCAATTTTGAGCCTACGCATCCGACTCTCATAGACCATGGCCAACCACATCATGCAGCCATGGACATGTTCCAAAATGATGAAGCCATCAAAGAATTCCTTAGAACTTGTGACCAAATCCCTACTTCTGACCATAGAAAAGGATTTGAAATCAATCTAGATGAATCAACCTATTTTGGTGAAGAAATAAAATATTCAGATCCTTCACCTTTGGAAAATTTGGATCAGAAGCGCAAACAAAAAATTTCCCATAGTCAAAATCTCATTGCCACCCTATCAAACAAACATGTCAATAAAAATTCTCAACATTACACACAAAAATCTTGTACCAACTCCCCTAAATCACCCGACACCGATGACCTACATCAACCATTAGCATCATTCTCTGAAAAGGATACATCTAAAATGCTTGTAGAAGAAACTAAAGACATAAACATTGGAACCACCAAACAAACAAAAATTTTACAACTTAGCATTAGTCTGTTTGACCAAGAATGCATGGAATTCACAAAACTTCTTATTGAATTCCAAGATATCTTTGCATAGACATATAAGGACATGTCAGGCTTGGATCCATCTCTTGTAGTATACAACCTTGTGGTGCATCTGGATGTAAAGCATCTGTAAAACAAAAACTATGTAAAATGCATCCCCAAGTTGCATTGCTTGTCAAATCCGAACTCGAGAAACTCTTAGAAGCCAAATTTATCCGACCTATTGATTATTCGGCATGGATATCTAACATAGTTCCCGTAGCCAAGAAAACCCCGACATCAAGATATGCATAGAATTCTCGAGACATTAACAAGGCTTGTCCCAAAGATGACTTTCCCTTGCCAAATATAGACATGATTGTTGATTCTATGACAGGCCATGAAATGCTCTCCTTAATGGATGGATTTTATGGTTACAATCAAATACGTATTTTTGAAGGGGATCAACATAAAATGACATTTACTACACCATGGGGCACCTTCTATTATAAGGTCATGCCTTTCATCTTGAAAATGCTTTGGTGCCACCTATCAACGAGCAATGACTGTCATCTTTCATGATATGTTATATGATATCATGGATATTTATGTTGATGATATATTATAAAAATAAAAAACATGAATAGGGCATCCAGTGTGTTGAGACGCATTTTTGATAGATTATGTGAGTATAAGGTTCATCTTAACCCAAAGAAATGTGTGTTCGGAGTGACCTCTGGTAAATTGTTAGGGTTTATTGTCTCACGAGAGAGGCATAAAAGTGGATCCTGCAAAATTCAAATCCATTATGGAAATTCCTCCTCCTCAAAACCTAAAACAATTATGTAGTCTTCAAGGAAAGATACAATCTATTTGGCGTTTCATATCATAGTTGGCTGATAAGTGCCATCACTTCAACCAGTTACTCAAGAAAGATGCACAATTTCACTGGAACCATGATTGCAAGACTCTTTTTCTAAGTTAAAAGAATACCTCTCTAGCCCACCTATTCTTATGTCACCAGTTGCCAATAAACCCATGTTGCTTTATACATCTGCCACTGAACATGCCATAGGAGCTCTATTAGCACAACATAACGATCAAGCAAAAGAACAAGTTGTATATTACCTTAGTCAAACACTTATTGAGCATGAAGTACGTTATTCCCAAATTGAAAAAGTATGCTTAGCGGTCACCTTTGCATTCCATAAGTTACATCATTACTTGCTCAATCACACAACTAAGTTGATTGCCAAGATTGATCCTCTCAAGTATCTCTTGTCCCGACCCATTCTCACGGGAAGAATGTCTAGTTGGGTCGTATTACTTAGTGAATTTGATGTCGAGTTTGTTCCGCAGAGGGAAATTAAAGGACATGCCCTTGCAGACCAACTTGTTGAGGCACCCCTTCCTGGCACAGAACCACTTCATTTTGCTTTTCCTGATGAAGATCTTCTACACATAGACATCGTGCTAGCTTGGACTCTATTTTTTGATGGATCTTGTAATCTCCATGGCTCAGGGGCTGGTATTTTTCTTATCACACCTAGTGGACACGTTATCCCCAAATAATTTCAATTAGCATTCCCATGTACCAATAATATCACATAATATGAAGCTCTAATCGTAAGATTGAAACTAGCTATATCTTGGAATCTTACAGAATTTGTTGTATTTGGTGATTCTTTACTTATCATCAAACAATTCATTGATGAATACCGGGTCAAGGATGAAAAACTTATCCCATATAAGCGCATGGTGGATAGTCTTCGAAGCTATTTTTGATTAATTAGCTTTGATCAAATCCCTAGAATTTGTAATAAATTTGTCGACGCTATGGCAACCATTGGACCCCTATTAGAAATTGCAGCTAGTCAACCCCAGGCACATTTTCTCATAGAACATCTCTTAATGCATGCCTATGATCTTCCTGAAAACACTATGGTATGTGAAATTGTGGGTCTGAATAACCCTTGGTACCATGATCTTTATACCTTCATCTATGATAAAACATTTCCTACCGACATGAAACCAATGCATAAACATGCTTTAGCACAATGTGCCTCTCATTACACCATTTTAGTGAAACTCTTTATAAACAAGGATATGATGGCACCCTGCTCCAATGTCTTAATCGGAATAATCCTCGAGTTTCCTAATCAAGTCCATTATGGTATCATGGCACACACAAACGATATAGCCTTAGCCAAGAAAATCCTATGAGTTGGATATTATTGGCCCACCATGGAAAGTGATGCATGCCATTTTGTCAAATGATGTCAAGCATGTCAAAAGTATGGAAATCTTATCCATGCACCTTCCCAAGAATTGCAATCGATAACCACACCATGGCCCTTCTCGCAATGGGTCCTTGAACTCATTGGTAAAATCGAAACCAACATTGTCTTATGGACATAAGGTCATCATTACCACTACCGATTACTTCACTAAATGAGTGGAAGATATGCCTCTCACCTATGTTAATGGTAGCCAAATCTTGAAATTCATTTTTAATAATCTCATCTGTCGATTTAGTATTCCATCCGCTCTAATTGCAGATAATGGAAAATCATTTAAAAACTAAGATGTAAAATACCTAGCCAAACGTTTTCACATCAAACTTAAGTGTTCCACTCCATACTACCCTCAGGGTAATGGTCAAGTAGAAGCAACCAACAAGACTTTAAAATCCATCATGAAAAAATCAACACCCATGGACACAATTAACACTCAAATTTACCCCACTCTTTGGGCTTACCATACATCTTACCGCACGCCTACCGAAGCCACTCCATTTTCCCTTGTTTATGGTTGTGAAACCATTTTACCTATTGAGATAGAAATCTCATCCTAGAGAATCTCCCTTAAAGATGTAATTAATGAGAATGAATACCAATAATCACATACTACCCTAAGAGCTTGAGCTTCATGGTCAAGTAGAAGCAACCAACAAGACTTTAAAATCCATCATAAAAAAATCTTCAACACCCATGGACACAATTAACACTCAAATTTACCCCACTCTTTGGGCTTACCATACATCTTACCGCATGCCTACCGAAGCCACTCCATTTTCCCTTGTTTATGGTTGTGAAACCATTTTACCTATTGAGATAGAAATCCCATCCTAGAGAATCTCCCTTAAAGATGTAATTAATGAGAATGAATACCAATAATCACACTTTAAGAGCTTGAGCTTCTCGATGAAAAATGACTTAATGCTCTCAATCATCTTCAAGTCTATCAAAACTGACTGCAACGCAGATTATCATAAAAAGGTAAGACCCAGAGAATTTGAAATTGGTGACCTCATTTTAAAAGAAAATCAAAAGAATACCACTAAAGAGCGAGAAAAACAAGGAAAATTTGAGCCTAATTGGTTAGGACCCTATGTAATTACAACTAAATTTGGCTATGGAGCCTATAAGTTGGCCACTGAAGATGGTCAAGAACTTGATGAACCAATGAATATAGTTCATTTAAAGAAATTTTATAATTGAGGTGTTCACTATTTCAAGAAACAACGATGTGTACATTGTTCCTTCTGTCTTGCTTATCTCTGAATAATTTAAAGTTATTCATTTCCATTGGCAGATATTTTTTTATCAAAATCACATCTTCACATTTATCATCATGAGACGGGTGCTAATATAGATCCTATTAAGTTTGTGAGCATCATACTTCTTATAATATCTCCCATTTTCAGTCACTTTCACCTATGATCATCCCTAAAATCTTACTGATGGAAATATATTCCCTTCAAAGACATTCTCTCTTTCATAACAAATCTCTTAACTTCTTTACCCAGTTCGTTTGATCTTCCATCTCGGTCTTCGGTGTTGAACCCTCGTGTCCTACTATTCATGTGGCGCCTAGATTGGGGTCAGACGTTCCTTCCCAAATACAAAGCACTATAGCATAATTCCATCAATTCAAGAAATTATGAATAATTCATTATCACATCTTTTGTCCTTCATAATATTTGGTGTTGAGCCCACACTTCTTACTGGTAGTGTGAGACTGGGAATGGAGGAAGGTGCCCTTACTCATCTACATCTTGTCTTCAGTGATAAACCCTTGCCTCTTACAGGTGGCATGGGGAAAAGTGTAGAGGGTCACTCTCATAAAAACATAAAAATATTACAAAAACATTCAAAAGTTCAAAAATAAAAAACATTAAAAAATAAACAAACAAACAAAAACAAGACAACAGGGGATTTCACTCGCTTATGTTTTGCCTTCGGTTATGAGCCCTTGCTTCTCACTGGTAGTATGGGGCAAGGCATAGGGAGTCATTTCAAGAATGCAAAATCATAAAGTGTTTGTCATTATAGAATCCTCAAATAAGTAAATTAGATGCCTAAGTGAAGAGAGAACTATCCCTTCACCTCATATCTTACCAATCAAAGATGTCACGTAACTGTCTAAGTCTAGCACATGACTCATAGAGTGAAATCCATTTTTGAAACTGGTTCAATAACGTTAAGAAGAATTGAGTCATAATTTCCCAAAGGGATTGTTGTTATCATTTGTCTCTATATTCATTATCTACCTCATGCGTCCTTCTTGATTCTCGGTGATGAGCCCTTGCATCTTACTAGTTGTGTGGAGTCAAGAATGGAGTTGGACTTATTTTCATCATATCATCACCACCATATCCTGCCAATGGAATGAGAATTTGTGTTATTCGAATAAGAGTTACCACGAGGAACACGGTACATGTGGATAATATCCTGGTTTATCACCTCTCAAAATAAGTCTGCACTCTGGTCCATAAATTGCCAATAACAGTGTAAAAATAGTCAAAAATCTAAAAAGATTATAAAAAAATCTAAAAATCTAAAAACATTAGAAAATATCCAAAATACGAAAACATTTGAAAACTTTTCAAAATTCCAAAAACATCCACAAAATTGCCAAAAAAATAAAATAAAATAAAATAATAAATACAAATTACAAAATTAAAAAAATTGTAAACTCCACAAAATCTCAAAAACTCTAACATAATAAACACAATTCATCCTTTAAACTATTATCCCCAACGAATGATCTAATCACCTTATGAATACCAAATTCAAACCACTTCTCCTCGCGTGAATCCTCACTTGGGGCAAATCCAACTCTCATTGTTTCCTTGTTTAAGGACAATGACCCAATCCTTTTTTATGTCCTTATACCCTTCTTGGGGGCACATCTCGATTAATCCTCACTGTGGAACACATTAGGGACATGTTTATTGGTTCTTGTGTTGCATTATTAGTTACAAATTATTAATTGTTATCTTGTATCTTGATATATTACAGGGGGCATCTTGATTCTATGTATCCTGGTGTTCTCTCTAATATACTTATGTTATCTAATTGCATATCGTACGGGGCATCATACTTTCTTGATGGCCTCTGTCTATGCTCTCTTCCACTTGCATATCGTACTAGGGCATCAAACCTTTTTGATGGCCCCTATCTATGCTATCACGCATATTACATTCTAGTCATCCTGATCTTTTATATCACGATGCATCTTGTTGTGTGCTATATTAAAATTAAGATGCTTTTCATCACATGAGTATCTTCCTACATGATCAAAATATTACTTTGTACCCCATCCATTCACCCGTACTAATACATTCCCCAGTTTGGGAATCCTAATTGATCACCATTGCAGTTTGTGAATCATATTTAAAGATCTTTCTAAAGTAGCATTCACTATCTAACAGCTCGTCTTCCCCCACCATGATCACCATGTATTTGATCCATTCATCCTCACTCCTCATTTCTAATCCTCTGCCACTTATCCCCATATTACCCTTCTCACCATTCCTGTCCCCTCTCACCCATTTGTATTCTTTCCTTTCACTCTTATGCTTCCCGCTTGACAATCTTACTTAATAACCCCTTCTATATGGGATCCTCGGTGGAGGTTTACCCTCTCCCTAAGATCTTCCCACTTTGTAGAAGCTTCTTCACCACCTCCCCTCTCATCAAACAACAATCACCACCACACACATCTTCCCATTCCACCTCTTCTGCTTCTCATTCTCACATCATTACTCTCACCACGCGGCATCCCAATTAAGGATTCCCCTCACACTCTCCACCCTCCACTACATATATTCCTTCATCCATTCATGTTACACTCCTTTGTTTCCTTTCTTCCTTGTTATCACCTCATCTCGTATCCTCTTCCGCTCAGGCATACATCACTCACTCTTTTCTCATCCTTCCCCAAATCCATCTTATGCCTGGTCATCCTACTTACATGCTCTCGTAGTATGGAAAATTCACTTGAGGGTTCCCCTTCAGTCCATTTTTTCATACCCTATTCCCACCAACTCTATCATCATTCTTCTTCTTCTTCAGCTTGGCGATCTTACTTAACCATTCCTGGTCGCATGGCAATATTACTTAAGAATTCCTCTTAAGGTTGATATGTCTTATAGGATTCCCCCATCCCATCATATTTCCCCATCTTATTTCTCCCACCTCTCATCACGATCATCTTCTTCAACCAACCATTCCACCCCTGTACCCAATACAATTTTGTCTTTCTCCTTGCATATCATTCATGTCGGTTTGGAGATCTTACAAAATCACTCCGGTGGCATGAAAATCTTACTTAAGAGTCTCTCTTAAGCATGACATGTCATCTTTCACTCGCCCATCACTCTACATTCTCACCATCCATATTTTCTCTTCATTTCCCATCATCACATCTTTTACCATCGCTATCACCATCCTCTTGCTTGCAATCTTACTTAACCACTCACATGGCATGGCGATCTCACTTAAGAGTCCCTCTTAAGGATGATTTGTCTTCTTTCCTTTCCCCATCACTACACATCCTTCACCCTTCACTTTTTCTCGGCATTCCCCATTATCACATCCTCTCACCTCCTCTTCCATTCTCGCAAACACCACTTCTCGCTTGCCCACTTGTCATCTCCAGTGTCACTCACTTGGCAATCTTACTTAACCACTTCTGTCGCATGACAGTCTTACGTCAGGGTCCTCCCTATGCTAAACTTGTCATTGTGAACTTTTCCCTCACCTCATTCTTCATTCACTTTGTTTTATCGCTTCTTCCACCTGGTCTCTCCTACCAACCACATTTTCCTCCTACCATTATCCTTTCTCCACCTATCATCTTACAACATACGTCTAATATCTTCCACCTACAATCACATTCTTTTCCCCATTTTCCCCTTCTTGATCCATCATCCTTCATACCATTTCTTCCCATTCTTTTCATGTCTTGTTTCTTCATCCTCACCT
The DNA here is from genome assembly GCA_018340775.1 of Taxus wallichiana var. yunnanensis. Taxonomy (NCBI): domain Eukaryota; kingdom Viridiplantae; phylum Streptophyta; class Pinopsida; order Cupressales; family Taxaceae; genus Taxus; species Taxus wallichiana. Next base: position 379,926,870 of record CM031244.1, on the reverse strand, counting down.
CGTTTGTCCTCATCTCCCACATCCTCTCCTTGCTTTCACCTAGTCCCAACTCATCCCTCCCATTTTCTTTACTCTTTCCACTTCATCTTCTCAAATTCTCCCACATTTCTACCCACACACTTGTTCACCATTATTGTTAACATTCCTCTATCATTCTTTCATCATCATCTTCTATTCCCACGCTAATAATTGTTAGTGGACTTTCCCTAAAAATCATCAATCCTCATTCTACACGACCTCGTTCGCTCCCTTAGACCTTCTAGAGTTTCCCTTCATTCCTTCCTTCCTCTAAGCCCACCACTCATTGTTAGTGGGCTTTCCCTAACGTCCCTTTGTTGGCATTACCCTTTCCAATCCTTATTACCTTTCTCCTTTTCTTCATTTTTTCTCTCACCCTTCCTCACCACTCATTGTTAGTGGACTTTCCCTAACGTCCCCTCATTGGCATTGCCTCTTCTATCCCCCATTCTCTTTTCTCTCCTATTCTTTTCCCCCACTCCCACCCTTTCTTGTCACTTCTTCCCCACCTCTCCATCTTCCCTTCACCCTTTTAATATATTTATTGTCTTCATCATACATCCTTTATCTATTTTCTCATAATCCTAGTATCCTCATTTCATGCATCTCTCGCATCTTTTCCAATCTGTGTCATTCCTCCCCTCTTTCTTCTCTTTACATTCCTCATATTGTTCACTTTCCACTTATTATCCCCTTTCTGTATTCCCTTCCTTCTACATCATTTTCTCTATTATCCTCTTCTCTCTCCCACCCCTCGTCTTATTTCACTTCCCCTGTATCGTCTTCTTCCCATTTTTACATCATGTTTCCTCCTTACTTCCCTATCGATAACCTGGCTCTTCAACATTGTCTTCTATTTTTTATCATCCCACCCTCCACATGCATCTCCATATGGTCTGTTTCATATTCTTTGCCTTGATCTTCCTCGCAACGACACGGTTCCTTCAATCTTCTCTTTGTATTCACTCTATCTTCCTTTTCTCTCCCCTAATTTTCACGTTTCTTCTTACCACTTATTTTCTCTACCACCCCTACCTTTTCATTCATTATGTACCCATTTATTTTATTTTCTCTACTCTTTTCACACTTTCCTCGCCCTTCATAGTTTTGTTTTTTCTCCGTTCTACTACTTCTTTCATCCTCTTTCAATTTTTCGTCGATTTTACCCCCTACTCCCACCTCATCTTCTCCTTCTTATTTATCCTTCCCCATTTCTTTCTTTTCTCAACTCTATCATTTCTTTCACTTTCATGCATCCCTCTTTATTATCTTTGTTGCTTCCTTCATTTGGCACATCTCTCTATTTCATAATTTCACCCTCTACTCTAGTCATTTTCCTCCTTTTCTCCTTGTTTTTCCTTCATCATTCCCTTCTTCCCCTATAATCCCTCTCTTTTATTCTTTTCTACCTCTTTTTCCCTCCCCCTATCTCCATTACTCTTCACTTGTCTTACTCTTCTCATAATCAACCCTCAATCCTATCCATTCCCTTTTCTCTTTCCCATTTCATCTTCCCACCTATCCTCACACCTAGCATTCAAGGTTGATTGAATTCTATCTCTATTTACATTGTGCGCTCATTCCAGTCTCTTCCACTCCATTATCATCCTCTTCTCTCGCAAAATTCATCTCCTCTTTTTGAGCTCATGTCATATATTCCATTCTCGCGCTCAGCCTCGAGGTGGCATCATCACATATGTTCATAATCACATCTTCTCATGACATTCGTCACTCACCACCTTATATTCTCCCCAAAAAAATTCTCTCTACTTTTTGCTTAAGAAAAGTAGATTGAGTTCTTCCCCCATCTCGTCTACTTTCTTTAAAAGGACACTACTTTCATACTACCCTTCCAAAGAGGGGAAAATGTAGACACCCTACTTTCACATCTGTCCTAAATCAATTAATTCCCTACCTCATTTCCCACAAAAATACACTTCAAATTAATCAAATATAATTTGATTAATTATCCATTTCAAATCCAAAAATAACCCAATCCTCACCACATGTCATTATTCTCCATGTTTTTCTACTATTGAATTAAAAATTTAAAATCAAATCCTCACCCACTCTTCGTGGTCCCCACTCACCTAAAATCCTCCACTTATGAATTAAAAATCCAAAATCAAATCCTCACCCATTCTTCGTGGTCCCCACTCACCTAATCTTGCCCACATTTTCAAACCATGATTACTTAAATTAATCTAAGTTAATCACTTCCCCAAGCTATAAATACAACCTTACCCCTCCCCTCTAAGACATGGAGAATAAGCTTGAATTCCTTGTCTAAGTTCTTGCATCCTTTGAGCAAAGAACATCCTTCTACCTTGTCCTAATTCCCAAATAGCCTCATCTTGAAGCACCCCAAATCCATAATCCTTTTACCCATTTGGTGAAAAGTAAGTGGATCATTGTTCAGAAGGCCTTGCTCTCATCTTGAAGAAAAGCACCTACATATCATGCAATCGGGGCTCAATCCATGTTTCCTAGCCCATTCTGAGGTTTGTTACGGAACAAAGGAGGAGGTATTATTGTTAGTATTTTACTTCCTTATCAGGTAGTGTATTTTTCCTACCATATAATTCCTAAGCAAGAAAACTAGTGGTTGACAACTTATTTTGGGCATTTTGATTTATCTCCTACACTTTTATTATCCTTACATATCTTATATCTCTATCATAACTTTATCGATTTATCTTTTATGTCCTCGAACATTAGTGCCTAGTTAGGAAAAAAATTCTTAGGAACTCCTGTCCCTCTTAGGCGCTCTGGCCTTCTCTATCTTCTTCTTATTGCTTTTGGGTCTCTTTTACCTCTTGGTCAACTTTTTAAAACTTTGTGTCGGAATTTCGCTTTCAATTACAAAATTCAAACAAGGGACTCATATATATACTTAGTTGTTGCTCTCAAATAAGCAAACAAGCATCATAAACATTATCTTGCATCACATAAGCTTGCATCAAAGGCATAAGAGTAGTACAAGGCATTCATTTAGCACGCTCATATCTGTAATGAAATTACTTGTATAATTGAGATCATGAGTAGCAATAGAACACGAATTAACACAATATTTCATAATAATGATCTCAATATGCAATTAGAATAGCTTTACCACTTCAGGGGGCAACCTCCAAACCATAAAATAAGACTCAAATGCTCCATTGATGATGACCTACTACCTATAATCCCCTATATATACTATTCATATGTTATGGCCATCACCAAGCCGACCTACTAAGCATGAGAAAGTATAAATGATATAATAAAATGATATGGTAAGCCACAAGTCGGCTACTCATATCCTAATACAAGAAATTGGTTAAGGGTGTAACATGCCCTTCCCCTTCAAACCAATGTTGTCTTTAACATTGAATAATCCTAGATATTGCTATAAAAACCTTCATCCTCCCAGGTCGCATCTTCTATGCTCAAATTCTTCCACTTGATCAAATATTCCTTAATGTCTCTAATTTTCACTTCTTAAGATATGTGTTTGCAGAATCTTCTTTGGCTCCAAAATGATTCTTCCTTCCTCATCAAGTTCTGGTAACTCTGTCTGGGCTTCAAATTTATGTCCAATAACCTTCTTCAGGTAGGAAACATGGAATAATGGGTGTATGCGTGAAGATTGAGGCAACTCTAGTTTATAAGCAACACTACTAATTTTCTGTGGAACCTGATAAGGGCCATAATATTTAGGGCAAGTTTGTTGTCCTTTTTCTATTTCTTTAGGGACATCTACTTGTAAGGCTGGAGATATACAAAAATCCAGTCACCAATTTCAAAATGTCTTTCACTACGGTGTTGATCTACTTGTTGTTTCATCTTGTTTTGTGTCAATGCCAAATTCTCCTTCAAACTAACCAAAACCTATTATTGGTGTTGAATGTGTTCCTCAACATCTTTGACCTTAGTTTGTACCCTCAAGGAAGAAGTGATAGAAGGTGGATGGTAACCATATAATGTTAAAAATGGGGTCATTTGAGAAGAGGTATGAAAATATGTGTTATACCACCATTCTGCAAGTGGTAGCCATTTAATCAACCTTTCCTTCTTATCTCGATACAAAACTACGTAGATACCCCTCTAATAATTTATTGACCACTTCTCCAATGTTTTCCCATCGGTTTGAGGATAATAAGATTAATCGTGAGCTAGCTAAGTACCCAAACATGAAAATATATCCATCAAAAATTACTTGTGAAAATAGGATCACGATCACTTACAATTATCTTTGGGGTTCCATGTAGCCTTTGAATCGCTCTCCAAAAATAGTTAGATTATATCTGGCTGCAAAATGGATGTGATGGGGCACAAAAATGGGCATATTTTATGAGCCTATCCACAATCACCAAAATAACATTCTTACCCTATGATAAAAGTAAATCTGGTGATGAAATCCATGGAGACCTCCTCCCATCTCTCTGGCTAGGAATTGGTAAGGGTTGCAATGCACTCGTGTCTTAATTATTTCCCCTTTGTTATGCTTAGCACACTAAACACTCGATACAAAATTTGGTACATCCCCTTGAGTCCTTCCCAAAAGAATTCTTTTTTTATTCTATGATATGTCTTCAAAAACCCAAAGTGTCCTCTAACAGGTGAGGCATGTAGCTCTACAAGAATCTTATGCTTCAACTCAGAATCTTTACTCAAGTATAACATGTCCTTGTACCATAGCGCATTACCTTTCCACTCAAATTTGTTAGATGTTATAGAGCCTTGCTTTATATTCTGTATTAGAGATTGTGTATCCTTGTCCTGATCCCATTCTAATCTTGCTTCATCCACCCAATCGGCCTTCAACATGGACATTCCACATAGTAAGGCATCTACGGATGTATCCCTTCTAGAAAACACATTAGCTACTACATTTTATTTACCCTTTTTGTATATGATTTCAAAATCATAACCCAACATTTTTGTTACCCACTTTTGTTGTTCCTCAGATGATAACCTTTGCTCCAAAAAGTATTTGAGACTATCATGATCTATTTTTACCTTGAAGTGTCTACCCATGAGATAGGGCCTCCATTGCTTGATTGCATGAAGAATATCCATCATTTCTTTCTCATATATGGGTTTGAGTAGATATTTTCCTTTGAATTGGTGACTCTCGAATGCAACTAGTCTTCCTTCCCGCATTAGAACTACTCCCAATCCCGATCTCAAGCGTCACATTCAACAATGAAGGTTTTTGAGAAGTTTGGAGTAGCATTTAAATCTGGGTGTTGCACATGGCTTCCTTTAGCTGCTCAAAGGATTTAGTGGCTACGTCTGTCTAATGGAAGGCATCCTTCTTTAGCAATGCAATGAGTGGGGCTGCTATTCTACCATATCCCCTCACAAATATTCTATAGTACCTGTTAGTCCTAGGAACCCATGAATATTTTTGAGAGTTTTGGGCCTTGGCCATTCCACCATAGCTTTGATCTTCTGAGGATCAACTTTGACACCTTCATGGGATACAATGTGACCCAAGTACTCTACCTCTTGTACACCAAAAGAACATTTGGATGGCTTTGCATAGAGAGTATGTTTCTCCAAAACTTCCAACACTTTATTTACATGTTGCAAGTGTTCTTCCCATGTCTTATTATAAATCAATATGTCATCAAAGAAAACTAATACAAATTTCCTTTAAAAAGGCCTAAAAATAGTGTTGATCAAGCTTTGAAAGGTTGGGGAATTTATAAGACCAAAAGGCATTACCAAAACTCATAATGGCCCTCATGAGTCTTGAAAGTTGTTTTATGAACATCTTCCTCTCTTATTCTATTTGATGGTATACCCAACGAAGATCTAATTTTCTGAAATAAATAACACCATGTAATTCATCAAGTAAATCATCAATTAATGGAATAGGAAACTTATCTTTGATGGTGTACTTGTTGAGTTCTCGATAATCTGAAACATCCTCCATGTTTCATCCTTCTTACGTACCATGACCACTTTGGTGAAGAATATGCACTTTGGTATGCCTCGATGATGCATGCCTTCAACATTTATTGTACCATTTTCTCGATCTCACTTTTTGGGAATATGGGTATTTATATGGTCTGATGCTAGGTGTTTGGCTCCCTAGAATCAATTGAATGGTATGATCATGATCTCTAATTAGTGGTAGTCCTTTGGAATTACATCAAAATAGATGAGTGAGCATCAACAATCTTCTGAAGATCGGGTGGCATTGAAGACTCTATATTTTATACTTCTATGGAAAATAACTTTGCTATAAATCCATTTACTCCTTTTCTAAGAACCTTCTGCATCTGATCGAGCTAATAATCTATGGAGAATTAGCTACCATCCCTTTCAATTGTATTGTCCTTCCATCTGAATTGAATCACATGAACAATTCTTGGAAATTCATCTCTATAGTACCTAAGGTTGTGAGCCATTGGACACCCAAAACAATATCTACCCCTCCTATAGAAATAACAAACATAGGTGAGTCTAACATGTAGTCTCCCATGGAAATATTGATACTATGACACTTTCCTATGCACTTGATTGTCCCACCATCCGCAATCATAACTTGCATTTCTGGAGATGGGTAAATAAAACAATTGAGGCGGGCAACTAACTTACTATTTATGAAGTTATGATTACTCCCCAAGTCAATCAACACCGTCACCTTCTATTTTTTGAGATAGCCAATAACCTTGAGTGTTTGAGGAGTACTAATACATGAAAATACATGGCAAGAAATTATAGGTTGGTGATCCTCTACTTCATCTTCTATGGGTTCCTCAATCTCTCCTATAATTTCAGCTTCCTTGTTATCCTCATTACCTCCTTCAATATAGAACAACTTATTCTCATCACATTTACGTCCCGGTCCATATTTGGTGTCACAGCTTAAAATATAATCCTTTTGCTCTCTTTTCCTCCATTTGTTGAGGAGTCATCTAATTGCCCAATAAATGAAGGGGAAGAGATACTACGGTCTCTCGGTGTTAATGAAAGGCTACCTCCCACCGCAAAGAGCTTTTTCCTCTACTCGACATATCATGATAATAGAATCAAAAGCTTGAGTGGATTAAAAATACACACCTCATGCTCGATGTGGTCTTTAAGACCCCAAGAAATAGGTCATTCGATTCCCTTATGGAATAATCTCCACCCTTAAGGATAGGTTCTGAATAGATGCACATAATATTTGACTAATCCTTTTTCTTTGTAACTTTTCCAATTGAATAAAGTAGTTCTTCAAACACTAGAACTATAGTGCAATTGTAACTCCTCGGTAAAAACTATCCAAGTGACACCGAGACTATTCTTCCGCCTCCGAGCACATAACCATCTATACCAAATGAATTGTTCGGTTCAAGATACAGGATGTCAATGTCACCTTTTGTCTTGATGGTGTTTGATATAACTCAAAGAAGTTCTCCATTTGATTTATCCTGTTCAGGATCCTTACCATCAAATTTGTGCATATCCACTTTCGCATCATGTTTCATGGTTGTGAATAAGTTGAATTTTGATGGCTGGAAAATTTATCCAACATGGTTATTTTGTCCATTATTTAGAATCAAGATCCTCCTTGGGTTATATGGGGTGGATTTGGGCCATATTGTTTACCCTTTACATGTCACATGATATCAACCAACCACTAATTGATTTGGTCTATCTTTCCTTTAGAGGCCATCTCGGATTGTACATTTTGTAACTCATACTCGAGTTGGCTCAACTTGATCAATCGAGGTAAACCCTAATGCTTTGAGGAATTTGTATTTATCCCTTATGATTCCAACTCTTCAAACACTACCCCATCTTTATCTGGGGTTTTACCCAAGTGACTAGATTCTTTTTTCTCTTCTAGAAGGCCCCACCATGATGTCAAACCTTGGGGTTTAGGGTTTCGATACAAATTTGGCCGAACAGAAAAACCACAGAGAAGATACTAATATTATTTTTTTGAGAGCTTTACGAAAATGTAAATAACTCAAAAATTCCACAAATTTCGGTCTAGGGAGCATTTTTATAAAAACACCAAAATTTGTAATATGACTCGGATCACAAACTGGCTACGATACCACTTCAGAATGAAATTACTTCTATAATTCAGATTATGAGCGATAATAGAACACCAATTAACACAATATTTCAAAATAATGATCTCAATATACAATTAGAATAGCTTCGCCACTTCAAGGGGGCAACCTCCAAACCATAAAATAAGACTCAAATGCTCTAATGATGATGAATCATTACCTATAATCCCCATATATATACTATTCATATGTTATGGCCATCACCTGCCGACCTACTAAGCATGAGAAAGTATAAATGATATAATAAAATGATATGGTAAGCCACAAGTTGGCTACTCATATCCTAATACAAGCAATAGGTTAAGGGTGTAGAACATACATGGGACAAGGGGATGTATTGATCTGCATACACATCATATGAGAGGAGGTTCATTTTATTCCATCACACACATTTTGTATACTTTGAGCAATCTAGATCTAGCCTGATATCATAGTGAAACTTGCACATGGGAAACACTGGGGCATAATTACACACACATACACAAATAACTACATGGAGTGTGAAACCACGATGAAAAATAAGACCAACATCGAATCTCCTTCAACCTAGAAAAGACCCACTCAGTGCTCCTCTCGTCCCCGTGGGAACTTTTTTCCTGTGCATTTTTGAGTTCCGTAACCCTCGGTGAGCTTTGATGACGTTGTTTCTGCTGTTCTAACAGCTTACCCAATCTAGATCATCGTTATATTGCATGGAAATCAGCTAATTCATCTTCCTCTTTCATTTTCTTAGGGTTTCATATTGTTACATACTTATTTTTTTGTGTCTTATTGTAGTTTATCATTAGAATATCATTAGTTATAGTAGTTACTCTGAAATAAAGGTTTAATTAAATTTAGATTAAATCATTTAGTGAACCCACTCGCTTGAACCCTACCTTGCTTCTAGGCATTCTTCTGATTTTCTTCCATGGCTGAGACTTATGAACCCTTTACCAACGAAGACCTTCATGATCTCCAGGATCATATTGTTGAACATCCTCAAGACTTAGATCTCTTATTATTTGTTGCTCATGAGGAGGCCATAAATTTAGCTAAGCTCAACCCTCTAGTCTCCAATAATACTTCTCTTCCTATTGTGACACATCCTCCCAATTATGCCACCACTCTTCCACCTACATCTATTATCCCCTGTTTCTATGCCTACTCCTACAAATCACTTTACCATCCCTATTATTTTTCATACACGAAATGCATCCTTTACAGTGCACCCATGACCAAGCCTCCTTGTATCATGCTTTACTAATACCAAATTTGCCAATTACAACAGCTACTTCACATTCCTCTCCATCCCTAGATTCCTCACTCCTCCTTCATATCCCTTTTGCACCCGTCATTTCCTCTTATTTGTTGCCTCCTAACTTCATTACACCAAATCTTCCCACCTTCAATGGTCATGGCGACCCTCAGGAGCACCTTCGATCCTTTCATGTGGCATGTCTTGACTATGTAGATGACCTTACATTATTGGCTAAATTATTTCCTCGAAGCTTACAAGATTACACTATGTAATGGTTTTATGATCTACTTGTTCATTTAGTAACCTCTTTTACATCATTAGTTGATGCTTTCCTTGCTCATTTTTCTATAAATATTGGCACCAAGATATCCTATGCACAACTTTCTAAAATCAAACAAGGATCCAACAAACACCTAATAGACTATGTTTTGCGATATAAGAACAATCTTGCTAAAATGACCAATGTCCTAGCTAATTCTGAAATGCAAGATCTTTTCATTCAAAGTATTTTACCTCCATTTCAAGAGTGTTCCATCTTTGAGACTTCTCCCTCCTTTGATTAATTATGTCATACACTCAAATTACGTGAAAGTAAATTATTATCTATGGGAAAATAAAAGTATTATGATACTTCTTCATCCTCATCCTCTAGCAAGTTTCAAGATAAATCCACATTTAAACCATCTACTAAGCTTATTGAAGCTAAAGCCAATATCAACATTGTTTCTACACCAAACAAGCTTCAATTACAATCCACGAGGCACAATTTCACTAGGATACCTTACGCATTACCTCGGTTCTATCACCGTAATTTATTGAAAGTAATCTCATTACTCTTCCTTTGCCACTCAATCTCTACCCTTCTTGCCGTTGAAGCCATAATTACAATGAAAATGTGCACCGTGACTATCACCAAAATAAGGGGAATTCTACTGATTGCTGCTTTAAACTCAAACCTCTTATTCAAGATCTTATTGACAATAATGAAATTGTGCTCCCGAGCCAACTACGCCTAATCCGATCAATGATAATAAAAAATATTAAAATATTCAATGACCCGTGACCAAAGCATGACAAGCCATCCACTGATTCTTCTACAAATCATACATATCATGTTGTGCATCCTCCTTCATTGGGACCAGTTGATTCTCTTATTGCTATTGCTGATATGCCACCACCAGTTATCAGATTCTTAGATCATGATTACCATGCTAAATTTTCCTCTGATTCACTACATATTAATGCTTATATTGGTACTTATAGATTCAATAATATTTTGGTCCATCCATCATCCCTTTCCAATGCATGCTCCGTAACACTCCTATTAGCCATCAAATTTCCAACCTCTCAAATTACATTTCTAGTCCCTAATTCTTATGGTTGTGTCATTCTTCCCATTACTATTGGGTCCCTTTCCATGCCTACCCCATTCCTCTCTACATCTAAAACCAAAGGTTGTGACATGCTCCCGTGTCTTCCTTGCTACGAACTACCTAGGTTATCCCTTATATGCTTCATGTATGTCTCAAGTTCATCTATAACAAGTAAGTTATCACCATCAAAGATATTCCAATGCATACACCATTATCTCCACACACTCTTGCCTCTATTTTTGACAAGTCACAACATCTATGTCTCCTACGCCTCTCAAGTCTAAAGATATTTATGCACTTAGCTTGCCCATTCGTACATGACCTGCATTATGACCCTTTCATCCTCCTCGGTCACTAGTACACCTCATCGACTAAGTCCCTACTCGTAAAACCCATTCCTATAGGTGTTCTCCATCTCCTTTACCACATCGGTCTCATTCACGTGCACATAGTTACTTTCCTACACCACCGATCTTAGACCATGGTCACATGTCTTTGTCTCCTCAAATATCGGGTGAGGGGCCCTCGCTCCTCACCATCATTGAATAACCTTATATCCCTCACCCACTTGGGGGTGTAGTAATTTCTCCACCCTTCATCACTATCAGGTTGTCTCTAGTGTCTACTTATAGCTTCTTTACACCACTTCACTCTATGTGCTTCATGTCTACCTTTCTAAGAACTCTCACATCTTTGGTACACACATTGTATTGTCATTACCCGATAACACACTCTAGTTCCATGGTGCATACTTGATTGTTGAGGGTCTAATCATGAAATGAACCTCACACCATCTACTTGTGCTACACTTAACGATTTATGCTTCACGATACATCTTTCCTAGCATCTACTCTCAAATTACATACAACACCTTCATTACTCAAAATGACACACTCTAGTTCCATGGTTCATACTTGACTGTTGAGGTTATAATTTTGAAATGAACCTCACACCATATACTTGTGCTACACTTCATGCTCTGTGCTTCATGATACATCTTTCCTAACATCTACTCTCAAATCGCATACAACACCTTCATTACCCGATGATGCACTCTATTTCCACGGTTCATACTTGATTATTGAGGGTCCACTTATTAAATTAACCTCACATCATCTACTTTCGCTTACACTTCGCACTTTGTGCTTCATGATACATCTTTCTTAGAAACTAATCTCAAATCACATACAACATCTCATTACCCGATGACGCACTCTTGTTATATGGTTCATGCTTGACTGTTGAGGGTAAAATTCCTCTATGAACCTTATTTTTGTATCATGTCTATTCTCGCTCGCTTTATGCATCATGACTATATTTTTGAGAATTAACACATTGTTGGTTCATATACTTTATATTCATTACCCGAAGGCACACTCTTGTTCTACGGTTTATACTTGATTGTTGAGGGAACATTCCTAAATGAACCTCATCTCACGGATATCCACCGGGGGAAACATAGTCCTTATTTACACAATTTTACATATCGATGCACACCATCATCTTCACACAACATTTGTACATTTTGGTTGCATTTACTCTTATTAGTTTATACTATTTACATGTTACACTTTGTTTTTCATGCTAGTTGATGCTCAATATGCCATTATCTTTTTCTATACACACATGCACATTCACTTGGTATCTTGAGGTGAATGCAGGACTTTTAAAAATTCTCACATGATGCATGATGCTCAACACGCTCTTTATCAATCCCTCCGAGGATCCCGTGGAATCTACCTTTCTTTACTCTCATGCTATACATCACGGTTCCTATCATTTCAATATTTACTAATTTTCACTGATCTATACATGCCTTGACATACTACTTATCTTTCTAACTTGCTAATGGGTGCTTCATGTGTGTAGCATTTGCTTTGCAGATTTTATACAACTATAATTATATGTTACTTCTTGCTTGTTTATTATTATTTGTCATTGTTTACAAGTTATATCCTATGTTTTGCTTGATCATTATTTTCTTATGGTCATTTCAGCCTTGATTATCTTGTGACATTGTCTCAAACCCACTTTTTTGCAGTCCCTTTTGTCTTCATAGTTGCTTGTTACATTGTCTTCTATCGCATGCTAGTTCTTTTTACTAACACTTATTTCTAGCCTACATTGTTTGTATGTGCCTTGAATTCTACCATACACATACCCTACGACTTGCATGTATCAAATACATGATAAGCATATCAGCTTCAGTGTTATCTTCTTTGGGACGCATCCTCCTACATTAAATCGCCGATGCACCCTAAACAAGGGGAGGCATCCATTGGGTGAGAAAAACACCCTTTCAAAGCAAGACAAAGTTACATAACAACACAAAACAATATAGAATTGGCACAGATCATAGTTACAAATTGGTCTAGAATAAACTTAGACCCAAAATGTAGAGGAGGCACCACCACCTAATACTTTGGACAAGCAAGCAGTGGGTGCTTGTGTCCCCCACTGGCACCTATTTCATAGGTGTTAAAAACAACTGGCTTTCTCGGTTTAACATAGTTTCCAGTAGTTCATAGTACAATTCTTTTCAAAGATCGGAACTTACCTTTAGTTATAGAATCTATTCAATCATTACAATTCGATTCTGACAAAGTTACAAAAGGGTATAATCACGGATGTGCCATCTACAAAGTGGCACTTATTTGGGAAGTGTCGTGGAAGGAGAGAAAATATAACTCTCTCCCTAACACTCTTCTCTTGGTGCGAGATCACCCAAAAACCTCACCATCAACAACAAGTTATTCAAATCCAACAACATATCCAAAGCAAACAAGATAATTTTCTATCTCTTACTATCTCACATAGTAGGTTCTCTCTTTCCTTTACACATTTGTTACTTATTTATACATACATTACTCGATTTTTCACATACGGAATTCGAATACTTTATTTCTCTTATTTTTTAGGTTTGTCCTTATACACAACAAGAAGCAACTCACATTAGCAATCACAAGCTCTAACAACACACTACTATGCATACACTTCACCCCTAGGGTCTACTCTTTCCCCTTGTTTCCACGGTTCACGTTATGATCACTTCACGCTTCACTTGTCTACTCGGCATGCTATTGGAAACACTCTTCTCTATAGGATTGCAAGGTACACATCTTCTATCTACTTCATGCTAACGAGTATTCACTCAACAACATAGAGTGGGGAAAATCTAGACACAAAATCGATGCACTTGGGTACATTTCTAGGTCCTAAAGCGTACTAATGTCTACATGATTCCCAAGCAATAAAACTAGTGGTTGAAAAATTCTTTTGGACCTTTTTCTTTATCTCTTGCACTTTTGTTGGCCTTATATATCTTATAGCTCTGTTGAAACTTTACTCATTTATCTTTTTGGCCTCAAACACTAATGCCCGATTAGGACAGAGGCACCCAAGTGCTCTCGTCCCTCTTGGATACTCCCGACCTTCTCTATCTTCTTCTTACTCTTTTGGGTCTCTTTTATCTCTTGGTATCCTTTTAAAACTTTAGGTCAACCTTTCAGTTGTCAATTACAAAATTTAAATAAGGGAACTCATATATATACATAATTATTGCTCTCAAATAAGTGACCAAACATCATAAACATTATCCAACATCACATAAGCTTACATCAAAGGATCAAGAACATTAGAAGGCATTCATTTAGCAAACTCATATAAGGGGTTGCATTAAGTTGTATGTATAACATAGGAGAGGAATTTCATTTTATTCCATCACACACATTTGCATACTTGGAACAATCTAGATCTAGTTTGCTATCACAGTGAAACTTGCACAAGGGAAACCTAGGGCATCATTACACACACATACACAAATAACTAACTGGAGTCTCGAGATGTATTGAAACACTCATTGTAAGATCAATTTTCGGGTGACCATCGGGTCAATCCAACTCCCCATTCTCGTATCTTCTTTATTAAGTTTGATGTGGTTTGTGGGCATGTGTAGCTAATTATCTATTTTGTAGGTTACAGGTATGACCAACGACATTGGAGTGGAACCGAGTAACAAAAGAATACCAACTACGAAGCTCCTCTAACCCAAAAATACCAAAACATGAGCATCTAAGTGGACACTAGCACCTAGTTCAGTCACTAGCACTCTGACGCTCCTATCCTCCCGTGGGTGCTTCACATGTGCGCCTTAAGAGTTCTAACCCTCGGTGAGCTTTGACAACATTGTTTCCCACCTGTTCCAATAGTTACCCATTCCAAATCATCTCCATATTGCATGGAAATAAGCTAAGTCATCTTCCTCTTTCATTTGCTTAGGGTTTCATAATGTTACATGCTTACTTCGCTTGTGTCTTACTATAGTTTATCATTAGAAAATAATTAGTTATAGTAGTTACTCGAAAATAAAGGTTTAATTCAATTTAGATTAAATCGCTTCCTAGTTTCCTTCGTAATTTCAAGTTCATTATCATGATCTCCCAACCTCTCCTTGATGATGCCCTCCCTCACATCTCTCCTTGATGATGCCCTCCCTCACCTTTTTAATGAGGGTGTACTTGATCATGCATTCACCTCACGTCAACAAAAGGTAGTTAGTCCAAATCATCAAAATTTCACATAATGATAATAAACATGTCAATTTCATCATTTAGAAATGATCATAACAATTAATTTTTTAGATTAAGCATGTCATTTAATCATCTAGATTAAATAAGTATTGAATTTCTAAATCCAAAAATGAGGGATGTGACACTCATTTGCACACCTTAACTCACATTAAACCCAAACAAGCTCAACCCACATCAAGTGAAGGTTAGAGGTGTGGTTGCACCCTAAAAATAGTGGATAAATGGACAAAGGGAAAAATTGAAATCAACATCTCCAAAATACGCCATGGGTGAGGCTCTCATGAGAAATTGGTCAAATTCAAAGTGAAAATAGTGAGTTGTTAACACTTCCCTAACACCTAAGTTGTCACTTTTAAGTGACAAAAGTTATCTCCATAGGGGAGTGCAATTTTGTGTCCCCCACATCCCCTTAGCGAGTTGGGAAAAATGGAAAAAGGGATATCAAGGCTCTAAAAGGCCGCCATGGGCCAGCTAGTCATGAAAAGGTGGTCATAATCCAACTTATTGTGAGCTTATAACATGTTTATAACACCTTAAGTTGTCACTTAAGTGAAGAAACATAACACTTGATGGGGAGAACATTTTTGTATCCCCTATGTCCCCTTACTAAGGGAAATAAGGACAAGAGACATCTAAGTCAGAAACTCTGCTCAAAGTTGATTGGTTGTGTTGATGTCATCAAACTCAATGTGAAAATAGAATAAGGAGTGGATTTTTAGGCCCAAGAGAAAGACATGTAGTTCATAGGGCCAAAGTTACTATATTTTGACTTAAAAGGACCCACCGAGTCCAATCACATAATTTTTAAGACTGGTTCAACTTTTAATTTGCCTTTTCGGTTCACTTTCCAATTTTGCCTATGCATGTGTGTGCAAGTAGGTGGAGTTGCCACTTTGAAGTTCAAAATGAGTATGAATAAATCTGACACATGTACCATGAGGAGGGTCAAATTTACTCCACTTTACCTTTTGGTAGGCTCCTAAATATTCCTTATGTGTTTGAAACCCTTTGAGCAAGTTCCACCATGTAGAAAGACTCTTGTTCTACACTAATGGATAGGTTTCTACATTTTACTACTCCCATAATTATATTTTGATTATTACACCATGAATTAGGCTATGTCATCTTTCTAATTCCTATGATTTGGATTCCCAAGACCTCCCGAGGCTCCTGAAACGCTTCGAACAAGGTAACTAGCTCCTTTGAAACATGATTTTCCTTGTGCTTTACCTAACAAGACCTGATTTTGCATGAATGTTTCCCAATCTCTCATGGCTCCAAAAATACTTCCTAAAATACCTTGGATCATATTATTACTTTTCCATGCAACCTCCGGATGGGTTGTGCCTTTGTAGTTAGCTTACGAGGATGTCCTCCAAGGTGACAAGAAGACTAAAATTGACCCTTTTGAAGCCTTCGAGAGCACAATTCTTTCATAGATCTTATTAACTTCAAGAATCAAGCTAAGTACACTTTTCTACACATAAAACACACTTGAAAATCATGTCATTGTGTTCCTCTTGACTAGAATGAGGGTGAAACAATTGAAATATTTGTCAAAGGAAAGGTTTACACTAATTGGGAAAGGGAATTTCAAGTATGGGTTTGGTTGTCATGACCAAAATTTTAAATTTTGCATGCTAGACATTTAGCATGACAACAAAACCCTAATCTAATGCTCATGGTTCCGACTTACAACATAGGAACTCGAGCTTCATTACAAACCCTAACTCCGATGATTAAGGGTTGACCTCACACATAATATGCATCCAAGCCACAAGAAATCTATTACTATAACAATGTAAAAATAATAAATGGTTGGGACAACGAGGTCCTAACATGACCTCGCCCTTTTAAATCCTTATCCCCAAAGCTTGAGTTGTGGAAACTTTTTGTTGAAGTTGTTGGCGAGGCTCTAATGTTTCATTTTTGGTCAGCATACCCTCTCATTGGACAAAAACATAAGTGATGGTACAGTTGCAAAGTGTATTTACTACTGAGATGAGGTTTGAGGTTGTAAAAAATAGATTTACATTTTAAAAATACACTTATAGTGCACTTAAGAGGTTGTTCAACTTTATTACTAAGACATGTATTTAGACCCAATTTATATTAGTGATGTATTATGGGCAATCGCATACATTCTCGAGATAAGTGAGACATAATTGTATAAAATAATATCCAAAGAAAATAAATAATTGATAAATAGGATGACTAAGAATGGTATGGAATGTTTTAAATGACCATTTTTCCCTCCATTATTATTTGGTCTCTTGATGACAACAATTATTTGAAAACAACATGTCAACAAGTTTTCCTATAGGATATTAGATGAGTTGGAGTACCTATATAATTAACGATTACTTTTTAGAAGATGATGAGGGAGAAAGAGAGAAATGTCAAGTGAAATCGAGAGTGTGGAAAAGGAATGAAGACTCGTATATGGGAAAAACCATTGGAAAGACATGCTCGACCCCTTCAAACTTAAAAGGTGTAGAAAGTTTATTTATGTTTTATTAATGCACTTATGTGAAGTTAAGAGGGTTTTCAATTTTATTACCAAGACATGAATTTAGACCCAATTTACATTAGTGATGTATTATGAGTGGATGCGTACATTCTAAGTAAAGTGAGACCTAATTATATAAAATAATATCCAAAAAAATGTACGGTAATAGATTGATGAATGAGATATTAATCAAATAAAATTTAATATAATATGATACCAACTTATCAACAACTAATATTTGATAAAAAGAATACCATATATACATTACTACAACTTTTGATGTAAATCTTAACATTGATTTCAACATCACAAGTTTGATATACGAATGGACATTATAATTTTAACATTTAAGTATGGGAATTTTGATAGCATTTGGTTTTTTTGGGGGTTAGTTTACACATGTTGACATTTATTTTGACATGCTCAAATGTGTGGAAATTTGGACATAGTTTAGCAAATGTTGAAATTCCTTCGTATGCCCAATATTTATTTACAAAAACAATTTATTTACCTAATTATCGAGGCCATGGTTTAGCATCATGTAGACACAAAATCACGCACTTGGGTACATTTACGGTGTCTTAATCAAATACTTGCATTCATATGATTCCTAAGTGATAAAAGTATTAATTGACTACTATTTTTGGCCTCTTTGCTTTCTTTCTGGTTTCCTTCTTAGTCTTACACACTCTGCCAAGTCCGACCTTTGCCACTTCAGCTTCTCCAAGTCCTGACACCAATGTCCAGTGCCCTCATCCTCTTTACGTGCCCGCGACCTCTTTGTATCTTACTCGCCTCTTTTGGGCCTCTTCTAGTTGTTGGGCATCTTGATTTATTATAGGTCGGCCTTTTAGTGGTTAATTATGAAATTCAAACAAGGGAATCATATAAATACAATGCTATGTGATTAAATCAAAAGACCAAGCTCTAAGCATCTATTACCATCACCTAAGGTTACATCCAAAGGAAGTCTAAGAGCACCAATGCTACTCCATTCTCTCTAGTTTACGAAACTGAGGATTTCATTCCACTAGAGCTCAAAATACCGTCACTATGAGTCTCACTCAAAGGCATACTAAAATACAATGAATATTGCAAGAACCACATACATGAGATTGAATCTGCTTGACTCTCGCCGAGTCCAAGCTCTTGAACACCTTCGAGTATATCAATTTCGCATCACCTAAGCATACAATCGCAAGACTCACCTTCATGAATTCAATATGGGTGATCTCGTGTTAAAAAATAAAAATAAAAATACAAATGTTGGGGCTCCCTAAAGGGAAAATTCAAACCTAACTAGCTCGGTCCTTATGTTATCACAGATAATATTAGGGGTGACATTTATCACCTTTCCATTCTCTTGGGTAAGTCACTCAAAAACCCACTTAATGTAATGCATTTTGAACAATATTATGCATTCACTACACTGATGACACACTCTTGTGCTACAATTCACACTTGACTATTGAGGGCATACTACATATGTGAGCCTCACATACTACACATTTCTACACTCGGCACATTCATGAAACATCTTCATAGCTTCACATTCTCACATGAAACAATACCATATGATGCACTCTAGTTCCACAGTCCATACTCCATTGTTGAGGGTCTAAATCAGAAATGAACCTCACCTCATTTCAGACTCTTCATGCTCTATACATCATTGATCTATCTTTTTAGCACACAGTTCAAACCATTTCCCAATGACACACTCTTATTATATGGTTCGTTCTTATCGCAGAGAGGGTATTTTATAAATGAACCTCATTTCACTCATGGTCATTCACATCTACTCGGGGAGCAAATTTCTCCTATTGCATTCATACATTGCATACAATTCTATTTCACGCATTCACAACATATTGTATATCTTTGTTGCACATCGTCCTTTTTTTACTCATATGTTACAATTTGCTTACTATGTTATATATATAGTATGTCATTATCTTTTCTATATACACATGTGCATTCACTCACTCTCTAGTTGTGAATGCGGGCTTTACACATAGCATGGATGTTTGGCAATGTACCTCTTACCAGTCCCATAATGGCCCTTGGGTGCATCTACTTTCTTACACACCTGCAAGCGTTATTGTTTCATTTTATACTACTTCATATTCTTACTAGCACACTACTCTATATCAGAACATACACACTTTGACATACTTATTATCTTTGTAACACACTAACGGGTGCTTCATGTGCAACATTTGCTTTGTAGGAACTATTTTCTACCATGGTTGTCTAATACTTTTCTTGTCATTATTTTCCATTATATGTCATTGTTTGTGGACTATGCCCTATGTCTTGTTTGTTTATTTCTTGTATGCTTTTGGTTGCTTCACCTTTCGATTTTTTGTGACATTGTGAGTGATGTACCATGTTTGTGACTGCTTTTCACAGCTTTACATTGTCTTCATGTTTGCTAGCTTATACATTATTTCCCATATACATGTTTGTTTTATTTGCACTAACACATGTCCTAGCCACTTTTCTTTGGGCCGCCTTCTACACATGCCCCAAATGAGGGGGCATACATTGGGTGAATCAGTCACCTCATTTAGTAGTACACAAATCACAATTCAAACCTACACAAAGACAATAACATAACACATGATACAAATCCACGACAACCCAGATTCTGACTTGGGTCCTTACTAGAATAGACAATAGCGCCTTGATACATGCACAAGGGGACCTAGGTGCTTATGACCTTTCCTTGACGCCTATGACACGGGGACAATTACAATTATTTTCTTAGATCAACACACAATGTTGTCGGTAGTTTTTTCACAACAATTTTCACAATACATGCACAATCCTCCAGCAATCAAAATGCATTTTATCTTCTCTTTTCTACTTGGATCAAAATGGATCAAACTGGAACAAAGTAGGTTCACACCCTCAGAGTGGTGTATAAATTTTGGGAAGTAGTCAGGAATGGAGAATGACACTAGACCTTTCTCCCCAACACTTCTTCTACCATGGCGTGAGATCACCCAAAAAACTCGCACTTGGTGTGATATCAACTAAAAACTCACTCTTCTTCAAAGATTTCAAGACATCTTCCATCCTTTTTTACATGTCCCGGGTCAAGTGCACATTGTCCTTTTTGAATACTTTTACATACTTTTTACATATTTCATACATTTGGATTGAAATTTTTCATAAACACATATTTGACTACTCTTCCCTCTTCTTTTTAGGTTTGTCCTTAATACGCAAATGAAGCAAAGCAACCTCACATAAGAATCGAGCATGACAACAACAATAAGTACAACACAACACATCACATATGCTTCATCCCAAGGTTCACTTCCTCTTCCTTAGCTTTCATGCTTCATTTGTTATCACTTCACACTTTTTCTTGTCTCCTCGACACACTTTCCCCATCGATCTACATGGTTATCAGGTACACATCTCTTATCTACTTTATGTTATCGAGCATTCACTCAACAACATAAATTGTGGGAAAATTTAGAGACAAAATCACGCGCTTGGGTACATTTCTAGATCCTAATCACATACTTGCATTCATATGATTCCTAAGCGAGAAAAGTACTAATTGACTACTATCTTTGGCCTCTTTTCTTTCTTTATGGTTTCCTTCTTGGTCTTACACACCCCATTGCCCAGTTTGACCTTTATCACTTCAACTTCTCTCGAGTCTCAACACAGGGGCCCGGCCAGACGCCAACACCTGTGCACCCTTGTACTCTCTGGGTGCCCCGACCTCTTTGTATCTTATTCACCTCTTTTGGGCCTATTCTAGTAGTTAGGCATCTTGATTTCTTATGGGTCTTCCTTTTAGACATTAATTATGAAATTCAAACAAGGGAATCATATAAATATAATGCTATGTGATCAAATTAAAATACCAAACTCTAAGCATCTACTACCATCACCTAAGGTTACATCCAAAGGAATTCTAAAAGCATCAATCTAGCTTCATTCAAGGGACAAGGGACTACTAAATCTACATGCACGCATAGAAGGGGAAGTTTCTTTTGTTTCATCCACACAATTATATACATTACTACATCTAGTTATAGATCTCTATCAATTCCATATTACACAAGAGATTACTAGGAAGGATTCTAGAATCATGCACATAGAACTACATGGCGTTTGAAATGTAGTGGAGTGCTCGGTTGTAAGTTCACTCAGTCGGGTCATCACTAGGGTCAGTCTGAATCCCCATTTGCATATTTTATTTTTTAGGATTTGATGTGTTTTACGGTTTTGCATGATATCTTTCTCTTTATAGGTTATAGGTGAATTAAAATGACATCCAATGACATATAGGTGATCAACAATGAAGGTTAATGACCATCTTGCAACACCGCAAAACTAGTTTTGGAGCCTCAATGCAGGATCGCATGAGCACCCAAACAGGTCTCGACACCTAGGTACCTCAAGTACCATCCCATGCACCACTGTCAAGCCTATTCTAGAAATGCACAATTTTCTCGAGTAGGTGAGGATAGTTTGCACTCATGTTTCATAAGTTTTCCACTCCATACACTTCAAGATTTATTGTGAATCAACTAAGTCTTCTTTCCTCTATCTTGCACTTAGGGTTTCAATTTATCATTTACTTATTGTTTGTGTCAAATATGTGCTTTATTGTGTGTTATCATATGTGACTACGAAATATCCTCTAGGGTTTTACAAATTAAATATATTTGTTAAATCACATCAACCATCATCATTGTTGTAACCATGCTTTACATATCTTGTAATCATCACATTCAATCCAACAACATATATGGATGTAGTTTGTCAAAAAATCATTTCCATTCTCTATGTCGTCACATTTTGATAGATATGTGTTTTACATTTGAGATTGCATTAGAGGTTTTGTACTTTACATAATATTTTGAGGTTCTTCAAATAATGCCCATATGTACATCTCACAAAGCATAATAAAAACCTAGTATTTTTCATATATTGTAGTTAAAACACCATGATAAATATGTACACAAATAAAATGTAACATCATATACACATCACATGAATAGTTTGCAAAAAGACTAAACAAAACATGGTGACATGGACTACAATGATGGAATTTGGACATATAGTTGATATGATTATGCTTACAAAATAATAGTGAAAATGGAAGTAACATAATGCCAAAGAGATGGAATGTTAAATGATACGAGGAGATAGCTTTGAAATTTCTTATATGCATTTATCGTAAGCCTCTTCAAGGGGAAATATTTTTTGAGAATATTGTGTTTACAACAATAAAAGATATCCCTATCTCTTCCAAGCATAATATCAATATAAAGGCATTATAATCCTAATCTAATGATCAAGGTTCAACCTTATAACATAGGCACCCGAGCTTCATTAAAAACCCTACCCGATGCTCAAGCATTGACCCCACACATAATATGTGTCAAAGACATAAGAAAATTATTACTATGATGATGTAAAAATAATAAATGGTTAGGATATCAAGGTCCTAACATGCCCTCCCCTTCTAAAATATTTGTCCCCAAAGCTTGAGATGTAGAAAAATTTTAGTTGAAGTTGTTAAAGAGGCTCCAAGGTTGCATTTTTGGTTGTATACCCTCTCATTGGACAAAATCATAAATGATGGTATGGCTGAAAAGTGTATTTACTAGCGATATGAGGTTTGAGTTTGTAGAAAATAGATCGGCGTTTTAACAATGCACTTATAATGCATTTAAGAGGGTGTTCAACTTTATTACTAAGACACGTATTTAGATAAAAATTTACATCAATAATGTATTATGGGTGAATGCATACATTCTAAGATAAGTGAGACATAATTATATGGTATAATATCCAAATAAAATAGATAATTGATAAATAGGACAAATAAGAATGGTATGGAATGTTTTAAATGACCAGTGTTGTCCCTCCATTATTAGTTGGTCTCTTGATGACAATAATTATTTGAAAACAACACACCAATGAGTTTTCTTGTAGGATATCGATAAGTTGGAGTACTTATTGCGAGCTCTAGAAATCACCGATAATAAGAAACTACTGAAACTAAACTTATACCTCCTTTCGTGTGTCTCCTCCGCAAACCTCGAATGGGTGATGACTTAGACGAGCCCATACTACTTAAAGTGTAGGTTCTTTCTCCAATGTTAGTGATACCTTTGTTGCAATGACAATTGATTCATAAAATTTGCACCAAGGGAATGAGGATAATGGATTTGTAGATGGGAAAATTAGGCTCATGCGAACATTAGGACTAAGTGGAAAGGATGCTCTGCAATGCAACAAAAATGTAATAACTCGACAAGATTTTTGCTTGTTTTGAAAGAGGGGGTAAGGTTCTATTTATAGCCTGAAATTGGGATTAATTCAGAGGTTTTGGTTAATCATGATTTGGAAAAGTAAGCAAGATTAAGTGAGTGGGGGACATGAAAATGGATAGGAATTAAACTTGAATATTTAATTCGCAAGTGGGGGGACATGGAGAATATTTGACATGTGAGGAGGATTAATTAGGAATTGACAAGGTTTTATTAATTAACGATGTCAATTAATTTCTCATGGGTTTTTATGGGAAATGGAATGGGAAAATTAATTGATTTAGGAGAGGTGTGAAATTGGGGTGTCTACATTTTCCCCTCTTTGGAAGGGTACTATGAAAGTAGTGTCCTTTCAAAGAAAGTAGACGAAATGGATGAATATGCTTGTAGTCACTAAATCACGTACTTGGAGTCATTATATAGTCTTGGTCTCATACTATTATTCATATGGTTCTTGAGTGAAGAGAGTAATAATTAATCCATGTCTTTGGCCATTTTTATATTGTTTGTTGTATTTTCAATCTTACACCTACACTTGCCCAGTTTGTATTATCATACTATATTTTCCTTTTTCCACTAGGGCACCTAGCCAAGACCCAGGCGCCCTAGGCACCTTGGTCTCCTATGGGGTGCCCCGATCCTCTTTATACTTGTACTCTCACCTTTTGGGTACTTTCTAGCCATTTGAGCTTTCTATCTTTTGGGCAGATCGGCCTTTTCGGGTTAATTACAAAATTAGAACAAGAGAACCTTATAAATATAAAGTTATGTGACCATAATGAGTG
Source organism: Taxus wallichiana var. yunnanensis (assembly GCA_018340775.1). Lineage (NCBI taxonomy): Eukaryota > Viridiplantae > Streptophyta > Pinopsida > Cupressales > Taxaceae > Taxus > Taxus wallichiana. The sequence goes on along the minus strand of CM031244.1, from coordinate 379,901,988 downwards.
ACCAAGAATTAATCATATACTATCACCATCTAGAGTTGCATCGATCAAAGGCACCTAAATCTACATTTACATCCATCTAGCTCCATCACAAGGCACACAAGGTTGGTTCATCTACATCACAATTCATATGGGGGTCTATTGTTTCCATGAACACATTTACTACATTTTACATCTAGTTACTTGCTCGCTACTTCACAAAGTATGACTGGCACAAGAGAAACTTAGGGCATGATTTATACACACACACCTAAAACTACATTAGGTCTTAGATGTAGTGCAACTCGAAGGGTTAGTAAGTCCACCATTGTGGCCATTGAGGACAATCTAACCCCTTTATATGCATATTTCTTTTTAGGGTTTTGATGCTTTGTCTGGATTTTACAGGTGATTCTTTATTCCAAGTCTTACAACAACATCTAACGCAGATAAATGACATTAGTGTGACAGGAAGTAAATATAGACAAACATCTAGTGACACCTCGGAGGAGGTTTTCGAGGCCATTTCCACATATCAGGCACCTAGATCTCATATTATGACATCCATGGGTGCCCTCATCCCTTCCCGAGCACCCCAATCCATTTAGAGAGCTCAAATCTATACTTTCTCAGGATTTTATGTGGTTGTTTCCTCCTCCTATTCACTTGGTTTACACTACGACACGGTCATGTACCTTTGTTGATTCAAATAAGGACTTCTTAACCCTCTCTTTCATATTAGGGTTTCATCTTTCATTTGCTTAGTTGCTTGAGTGATTTCTATATTGCATTATTCCATTTATTTACTAATTCTATAACATTAGATTAGGCTATGATATTACATTTTAGTTTAATCGATACCTTAGGCAATGAGATTGAAGGTTTGGAAGAAATTCTTTTTAAGGAAAGTGTTCCTTCAATAAGAAGTTATTAGAGGAAGAAAAGAGAAATCATTCTTTAAGCAAAAAGTAGAACAAACTTTTTCTTGTGAGAATGGGGGAAGAATTGAATCTACTTTCGCTAAGTAAAAAGTAGAAAAAATGTTTGTTTGTGAGAATGGAAAGTGGCGGTGATGAATGTTATGACATTGCATAAGACAAAAATACCATGATAAGATATGATTAGGGACAGATGTGATGATGCCCCCTCGAGAGGGTGTGAGAATGGAAGATACGAAAGAGCTCTCAAAAAGATGAGAGGTCAACACTGTGGGGAGGAGGATGAGAATATGGTTTAATGAAGCGGTTGTGGTGCACAAATGGGGAAATATTTTAATCGGCCTTGAATGCTAGCTGTGAAAATGTGATGAAGGACGTAACAATTGAGATTTGAAAGAGAGAAAAAAAGGAATGGGTAGGAGTATTGGTTGATCATGGGTACGTGAAGAATGGAAAACATAAAATCGAGAGGTGAAGGAGACAAGGGTATGGAATAGAGTGGACGGATACAAAGGAGAGAAAAAGGGAATGAAAGGCATGGAAGAAGGATGATAGGAGAAGAAGGGAGTGAGGAAGGCTGAATAAGAAGAATACGAGAGAAGATGAGAGAAGATGACAGGCAGGTAGGGTGAAATCATAAAGAGAGAGAGAGAGAGAGAGAGAGAGAGAGATACAAAATGAAGGTAGTGGAATATAAAAGATACAGTGAAGAGGTATGTGGATGAGATAAAGGGAGAGAAATGATGGAAAAATGAAGGAGATGAGGAAGATGAAGAATTTAAAGAAGACAAAAGAGATGATAGAATGGAGAAAAGAAAGAAACTATAAGAGATCAGGAAGATGTGGAGAAGATCATAGAAAGGAAGAGAAACTGGTACAAAATGAATGAAAATGGTAGAGGTGGTAGAGAAAAGAAGGGGAGGGGAGGAGGAAGGTGAAAATGATGGGGGAAGAAGAGATGATAGAGTGGATACAGGGAGAAGATTGAAGGAACTAAGTTGTTGTGGGAAGACCAAGGTAGAGAATATGGGATAGACCACATGGAGATGCATGTGGAGGATGAAGGGATAAAAAAGACTGGATAACGAGAAAGAGACAGGGTAACGATGGGGAAGTAAGAAGGAAGAATGAGGGAAAAAGAGGAAGAACATATAAAGAGAAAGGGAGACAAGCACAAAGAGTGGGAAGGAGGAGAGGATAAGAGAGGAAATGATGCAGAAGGAAGGGAATCAAGAATGGGGATATTCTATCAAGGGCCGGTAGTATCAAGAACATAGTGAGAAGAAATAGGGGAGGAATGAAATGGAGTGGAAAAACCATGGAGATGTGTGAGATGAGGATAAGAGGATTACAAGAAAATAGACAAAGGATGTATGATGAAGACAATAAAGATATGGAAAAGGGAGAAGGGAAGATGGAGAGGTGGGGAAGAAAAGGTGGAGGTGGAGAAAGAGAGGGGAGGAAAGAGAATGGGGGATAGAAGAGGCAATGCCAGGTGAAAGAATGTTAGGGGAAGACCAACAAAAATGGCAGGTAGACATGGGAGTGGATATGTGGGAGAATTCGAGAAGATGGAGTGGAAAGAGTAAAGAAAGAAGGAGTGATGATTTATGACAAGATGAAGGTGAGGAGAGGATGCGGGGGATGAGGATGAATGAGGTGAAGGTAAAGAAATGAGATATGAAAAGAATGCAAAAGAGAAAGATGAAGAACGATAAAATAAGGAGGGAAAAATGGGGAAAGGAACATGATTGCAAGTTAAAGATGGTGGACACACTCTATGATATGATAGGTTGATAAAGGGTAATGGTAGGAGGAAAAATTGGTTGGTAGGGGAGACTAGGAGGAAGTAACAATCATCACAAGGAACGATGAGTGAGCGAAAGGTGATGTCTAGAATGACAGATCTATCTTAAGGGGAACCCTTAAGTAAGACAATTCTACGGCGAAGAGATTAAGTAAGATTGTCAAGCAAGGGATGATGGAGATGAAGAGTGGGAAAATAGGAGGTGAAGTTGGCGAGAATGTAGGAGGTGGTGAGAGGATGTGATGATGGGGAATACTTTTTGAGAAAAAGTGAAGGGTGAGGATATGTAGTGATGGGGGAGTGAAAGATGACAAATCATCCTTAAGAGGAACTCTTAAGTAAGATCATCATGCCACACGAGTGGTTAAGTAAGATCACCAAACCGGATGAATGATGGTGAAAGGAAAAGAAGAGACAATCAATGTAGTGTACATGGGGATATAATGGTTAGTTGGCAGAGATGTTTATGGTGACTCGGAGGGATAAATAATATGGAGGGAAATTGTATAGATGGGGAAGGGCAAGATGACAAATCATTCTTAAGAGGGACTTTTAATTAAGATTGTCATGTTGCACAAATGATTAAGTAGGATCACCAAGCCAAAGATGAAGAACAATAATGATGGGAAGAAGGTCCATGAGGTAAGTGGTGACCTGAGTGATTGATGGAGGTGGGGAAGATGTTATGACAAGATGTATTGAAGGGGAACCCTCAAGTAAATTTTCCATGCTGCGAGAATGTGTAAGTAAGATTACCAAGAAGAAGATGGATACTAGGAAGAATGAGAAAAAGGAAATGGTATATGCGAAGAATTAAATGAGGGGTGAGAGGTGATGATGACAAGGAAGGAAACAAATGAGTGTAAGATGAATGGATGGAGTAATATATGTGGTGTGGAATGTATATTATGAGGGAAATCCTTAATTAAGATGCTCATGTGGTAGGAGTGACGAGGTAAGAATGTCAATTGGAAGAGGTGGAGCGGGGAAGACATTTATGGTGGTGATTGTCATCCGATGAAAGAGGAAATGGTGGAGAAGTTTCTACAACGAGAAGATATTAGGAAGAAGGTATACCTCCAATAAGAGTCCCGCACTATAGGAATGGTTAAGTTAGATTGTCAAGTTGAAAGTGGAAGAGTGAAAGAGAATATCATGAAGAAAAGGAAGGAAGAAACATATAGTGGTGAAAGGGGACAAGAATATTGAGAAGTACGAGGTGTGCATAAATGGTGGGCAAGTAGAAATGAGGAGGGAGGATGAATGGATAAAATACAAGTTGACCATGGTGGGGGATGAGGAGTTATAGGATAATGAATGATGCCTAAAGGATCCTCAAGTAGGATTTACACACTACAACGGTGGTCAAGTAGGATTCACAAACCGCTGCAACGGTGATCAAGTAGGATTCCCAAATGTATTAGTAGGGGGAATGGAGGGAGGATGAATGGATAAAATACAAAGGTTGACCATGGTGGGGGATAAGGAGTTATAGGATAATGAATGTTGCCTGAGAAGGATCCTCAAGTAGGATTCACAAACTACAATGGTGATCAAGTAGGATTCCCAAACTGGAAAATGTATTAGTAAGGGGGAATGGATGTGGTGCAAAGTAAGTTGTTGATCATGTAGGAAGATACTCATGTGATGAAAGCATATTAATTTTAATATAACACATAACAAGATGCATCATGATATAGAAGATCATGATGACTAAATTGTAATATGCAAGAGAGAATAGATAGAAATGTAGACACCTATAATTACGCCCAAGCAATTTAAATACTTAAATTACGCTAATTATCCCCTTTCTCGCAAATCAACGACATATCGTCAAAAGAACTCATTTTCCCTCATATCATCATTAATTAATTACACTAAGCTAATTAATTAAGTTGCCTATCCAACAAATACCCTAATTAACGACCTTCCGTTAATAAATCACCCCTTCTACCTAGACTAATTAATTATTATTAATTAATTAGTTTTCCCTTCCATTTAACCAATAAATCAATATTTAATTGATTTAATCCCCTTCTAATAGCCTAAATCGTACTAATATTCCTCTAATTATCTTCTATAGGCTTACATCTACCTATTAGTTAATCACCTTTGATTAATTAAAACACCCCCCAACTCCCATGACTTGCTAAACATGTATTAAACCCTTCTAAAGTAAGGTTACCTTTAATAAAGCAACCTTATCCATTCCTAATAATATATTACCTTTATCCCACATTCATGAGCATGTGTTGAATCCTCGTATCCTTTGGGCTATATAAAGAGCCCTCCACCTTCCTTTTACTTACACCTAAACTCCTTAGAGAGCAAATGCAAAGCATATGGTAAAGAGACTAAGAGCTTGCCTTTTGTTTTCTTGAGAGGTCACCATTGTTAAGAGCTAAGCTTCATATTCTTGCATTCTTTAAGGATCAAACAAAGCAATTTTTATTGCCATTGGAGCTAAATAGGTCTATTCATTTTTATTGGTAATCTAGGAGAGTAGAGATGTTAAAATAACATGCATAGTTTTGATCTCATGTTTTCAAAGTTATAATGTTAGTTTAGATCTTGCTTAGTTCTCTATCTTGATGGTGTTTATGCTTTGTTTTAGTTAAATTGTAGAACTATTTTAGGTGGTAGTTCTTTCTTAATTTGATTTAGCATTAAGCAAAGTATAAATGCACACATTTGGCACGCCTTGGGGACTTACTCCATTGTCCTTTGCACTTAATTTCACGTTTTTGTAGTTAAGTTTTATTTTTGTTTACTAACCCTCTTTTACACATGTTGATCTAACTTGTTTTTCTTAATTTGTTTTGTTGAGTTTGCATATGTTAAATCTTTTTGTAGGTATAAAAGAGGTAAAATGCTATCAAAATTGGAATTGATGTGAAAATTTCAAGATTTCTCCATGTTTTCATTTTTAGAGCTTACTTTTTTAACATTCTACATGTTAGTTTTGTCAATTTCTTGAAAATTTTAAATTCTTGAGTATGTAGGTTAGTGTTTGATAGTGCTTTGAGTCTTCTATTTACATATTAATGTGGTAGGTTGCTGTCAAAATTTAATCTTGGTGAGAAAATTTCAAGATTTCATCATGTTTCATTTTTAGAGCTTACTTTTTCATCATTCTACATGCTAGTTTTGTCAATTTCTTGAAAATCTTAAATTCTTGAGCATGTATGTTAATGTTTGATAACGTTGAGTCTTCTATTCATATATTAATGTGATGGGTTATTGTCAAAATTGAATCTTGGCTGGAAAAATTTACCCATTTTACAGATTAAGGGACGTTTTTTTGACATTTTTTGAGTGCATGTCAAGTGCATACCCGTGAGCATAAAAGCATATGCGTAACCCATTCCGAAGGCCATAACTTTTGCTCCCGAACTCAAAATGACTCCATTTTTTTGTGTTGGAAAGGTATTAAAGTTAACTATGCAATGAAAAGATAAATTTAGGATTTATACTTATAGAAATTATAGGTTTTTCTATTATTTTAAAACTGGTCATTTTCTAACATGTCTAATGTTTTGATGAATGTTGTATTTCCATGCTTACTCGATTTAGACCAAAGCGTGTGTATACTCTTCTCTTACACCTTTTGGTGATCTTGAGATTCAAAACAACTTTTATCTATATCTTTTTAACATTGGGATTAAACTTGGAAATTTGATTATTCATTTTGCTTAAGGGAATGAACCTTTTACAAAGTATTTTTCAATGGTCATTTGATTTGAAGTTTTCCATTTCTATATAGTTGGGATAAAGTTTGTGTATGCTCTTCTCTTGCACCTTAGGGTGATCTTGAGAATCAAAAGTAACTTTAGTCTTCATTTTATAACATTTGGTAAATTGGAAACTTCATCTTTCACTTTTGGTTTAAGGGAATGAACCTTTTACAAAGCATTTTTCAATGGTCCTTTGATTTGAAATTTTCATTTCTCTATAGTTGGGATAAAGTTTGTGTATGCTCTTCTCTTGCACCTTAGGGTGATCTTGAGAATCAAAAACAACTTTAGTCTTCATTTTATAACATTTGGTAAATTGGAAACTTCATCTTTCACTTTTGGTTTAGGGGAATGAACATTTATCAAGAATTTTGTATGGTTCATTGATTGAAAATATTTTCTTTCCTTTTTAGTTAGATTATTTGTTGTGTATGCTCTTCTCTTGCATCCTTGGATGATCTTGAGAATCAAAAGTAACTCGTAATCCTCTTTTAAACAATGTGATTTTCTTGGAGAACTACTAACACTTGAGTGCAGGACCTAAAAATGCTTGTTAAAGAAAGGAGGAATCAAAATGAAATCAAAAACTACTAATACAATTGTTATACGGGTTGTCAAAAGGTGTTCAAGAAACCACACCTAATTAAACAAGATAAAATAACAACATATTCAAAACACTCGTATTGTAGGTTTCGGAAAAGGGTACGTCTCTCTCCGCTCAATCAAACAAAACCCCTTTGGCATAACGCCTTAAGCTACAACAATGGGGGTGGTTCCAGGAACCCCAAAGTAGTCCACACAAGAGGGAACCTTATGGACAAAACGAGAAGTGCTCCGCACTACCTACTTGACTAGTGATTCCTTTGTGAGATAGCGTTATAGGTTGTCTGTTGTGGTGACCCCAGTGATAGTACACGTAGACGTACTAGTTGCCTACTATTCTTGAAGGGGGTAAAGTAAAGCCGAGATACTCCCAAACTAGTCAGTGTGACTTTTTGGGTAAATCGCGCTCACTCGTGGCAACTTTGTAACACCTAGGGTGAGAGAACCACCTAGGAGAATATACTTTGGCCAGGAGCCCACTTTGACCATTTTAAAATAGTGTTGAGTTGTGAACCTTCTTTTGAGAAACGTGTGACGTATTACTTTCGCCTAGTTTTTACTTGCCTTAGGGCGAGGTGAAACTCTATCGAAGTGAGGCTAGCATTTTTCATCATTTTTCTTGATTTATTTCCTTCATATTCTTTTGACACTTTGTTGATCAAAAGAGGTGTGATTACCTTTGTGTTTCCATTCGATTTCTCTCACTTTTATGTCTGTTTACGTCCATCCATGTTTACTGGTGGTTAGTTAAATGTCTAAAGTGAGCGGAGGCATTTTCACGTCATTTGGTAGCCATTGTGATCTTGATACCCACGTCAAGATCGTCATTGTAGTTAGGCGTGGTTCATCACCGCAGACTTCCATAGAGGAGTTAGCTTGTTTGTCTCATATCATTACAATTTTGATATTTACGTCTTGTTTCTTGTAAACTTGACATAAATACCTATATTGTCTGCGATTCTGTTACACACATTCTTAACTATTCCTAGCTATACTTTGAGCTTTTTTTTCAGTTTTATTATTACCTCAATTTCAAAAGGTGCTTTAGTGCACTACCATTTGTGTGTGTTATATCAATAACACCTAGATATCAATACTTCACTTTCTTGCAAAGTGGGTTAACATATCTTGGTGATATTGTTGTGTCATTCGCAAATCGTAATTGGCACTTTTTGAGATATAGGTCTTAATCAGACTTGAGCTTGCTCATCGTATATCTTGATTGGGAGATTGCATTTAACTTCGTGTATTTACTTACATCTTGTTCATTCCTTTGAACTTGGCATAAGTGGAGACATCTTGTTAATCATCTGGCATCGCAAATTACTTTGAAACGTAGTCTAGGAAGTACTTCATTTGATTAAGTTTTGGTACCAAACGATTGTTTCATTGGTGACTTTATCATTCTATCACATTGGTATTCTCACACTGTTAATTTACTCTTAACACATACATCTTGTGTTTCACTTAGGGTTAGTCATTGAATTTTGAACAAATCTACAACTTACCTTAGTGAAACTTATCAAAAACATGGCTCCCAAGACATGTCTAGGTTTAAAGAAACAAACATATGAGGAACAACAGGCGCAAGCTTGGGAAACCTCTAACAGAAAAGGGTCAAACCCATTTATCGGACATGATCTAGGACCACTATTTTCTGCAGAAAAGGAAATAGAAGAAATGGTCGACCATAGTGGAAATGAATTAGAGTCACCACGCATGGACTTTGATTTTGACCCTGCTCTACTAGATGAGTTTCTCCTTAGAAACAAAGATAGATTTTTGGCACGGGTCGTGGAATTAGGGGCCAAATTGCCCACCGAGAATGAACCAATATTACCTACAAATGACACTACTAAGGAAGAACGCCCCCTTATCAATATGGAAGATATTTTAATAGGCGGGCATGCTTCCACTTCTTACGCAGAAAATGATAAAGTGGTAGGGCATAGAATACCCCTCATCAAAGTGCCACGAAGAAACAAGATAGAACATGAGATAGGGGAAGAACCTCCACAATACGAAGAGGAAGAACCTTTAGAAGAAGAAGACACAAACCAAGTCACAATCCAACAACAACTCAGTAACCTAAGCTGACAACTAGCTTTGCTTACTTTTCAGGTATAGAAAGACACAAACAAGAATGTTCAAAAGTCAAGGCCTAAGTTTAGGATCCATAAACTCCATCGAGAAAACCAAGGAGAAGAAGACACGGGGTATCATTGTGTACACGTCCCCGCTTCTCCCACTAGAGAACAATTACTCACACAAGAAGTGCAATCTATGAAAGCAATGCTTGTGAGCATACAAGAAAGCAATATAGGGAGTATTAGGAAATACCAATACGAAGAACTATGCCCCTATCCTTTTGACAAGACAATGACCCTTCAACCCTTTCCAAAGAAATTTGATATGCCAAAGTTTGACAAATACAAAGGAAAGGGAGACCCAAGGGATCATGTTAAAGATTTCTACATGGCATGTCAAGAGGTGTCTTATAGTGATAATTACCTCATCGACTTTTCCTAAGAGTCTCGGAGGTCAAGCATTGGAATGGTTTACGCGCTTACCATGAGGATCAATTTTCACCGGCCGAATTGGCGAGAAAAGATTCGTGCGTCATTTCTCGTATAACATGAGCAAAGTGACGTCACCATGGTAGACTTACATGCGGCACAAACAACGCCCAAATGAGACCTTCGCCAGCTTCCTCCAACGATGGAGAGGGATAGCTAGTCGCTTCCCTTGTGCTTTCCCTGAGAAGCAGTTGGTCAGTATTTTCATCCCTAATCTCAACCCAAATATAGCTTTCCACCTCCAAATGCATTGTGTCTGCACCTTTGAGGAGGTTATCAAGAAAGGGATTCAAATAGAAAAGGCTCTCATTGCCAAAGGCACCCTCAAAACCCAATCTAAAGACAACCAAAGTGTCAAACCCACTTTGAAAAGCCAAAGATATTTAACAAAAACAAAAATGTGGTGGGAGACGAAATCACCGATTCCAAACGTGTTCAAATGGTCCAAACCAATCATCCTTTTAAACTAACCAAGGGCCCAATTCAACCACCACCAAAGCAACGAATATTCACCTCCCTCAATGAACCATTGTCCATCATACTAAAACAGTTGGATGTGGCCCACATGATGGCCTATCCTACAATGCAAATGATTTGATGACAACGTTCCTAAACCTTCATGGTATAAGGAGCATGAATACTACGAAATGCATCGCGTTAAAGGTCATAAGACAGACAAATGTTTGCGGCTTCGCCACTATATTCAGGACCTCATTAATAATGGGGAGATAGAGGTGGATAACCCTAGAAAAACACAAACACCTAATGAGAAAATGTGGATTTATAAGAACGATTCCCTAAGCATGATAAGTCGGAAAAGACAAAGCCGGATCGGGAGACTTATCCCAAACCTATAAAGTCCGTGAATTACTTGTATACCAAAAGAGATAACAATCATTAGGATTCACTTATCGGATGTATTCGCTCCCCTGCTAACCATGTCAATACCATCCAGATCAAGGGAAAGGATTGCGCTTTGCGGTAATAAGGCATGCCCGCCTCGTGATTCCGAACCCTCTCTATTGACCTCGCAAACTAGTAAATATAACCTTTTAGAACAACTTGAGAGGACACCTGCTAAGATCTCAATCTTAGATCTTCTCAAGATATCCAATGTGCATAAGGACATTTTGTATCAAACTCTTCAGGGGTCGGGAGTGCCTTTAGAAGTTGATCCTGTGTACCTTCAAGCCGCGGTGGCAAATATTGCACCTAGTGAGCATCTCACTTTCAACCATAGGGAGGTCCCTACCGAGAATCCTAAACATAATCTTCCCTTATACATTGAGGTAGTTGTCACCCGCAGGAAAATCAACCAGTGTTTGTGGATAACGGATCGGATTGAACATCTGCATGCTTAAATTAGTCAAGTAATTGGGACATACGAGAGGCGAGATCTTGAGTCCCATATCATCACTATCACCGCATACGACAACGCAGAAAGAGAGTCACGCAGCACCATTACGCTGCCCATGGAGGTGGGCCCCACTTGCCATCGAGACGAAGTTTCACGTCCTGACTTGGAACTTCCATATAATATGCTTCTAGGCCGACCATGGATCCATGCCATGTAGGCATGTGCCATCAACATTTCATCGATGCATCAAGTTGAAGCATGAGGACATACGGTAACAATACCAAGAGACTCGATCCCATTGCTCATTGTAGAGAGTTCTCAACAGCTTTACACAAAATGATACATACGCATGTCCCTCCATGGATATGGCCATTCCTTTTCAGTCTGAGGCTATGGAATCTCGGTTGGATTCAGATTCTCTTAGGTCTTGCGCTCATGGGGCGTCCACTTCCACATCTCCATTTGATTCATGGGAGATGAAAATTCTAGAATATGGCTATGGGGAGTATAATGTACAATGAGCACTCTTGGTTTCTGACCTCTCCTTGTCGCCCAAGACTAGAGGTCGACCCAACTACCGCTTCAGGAGACCTAGAGAGGAACACATTATTGGGTCGTTCCTACCGGAGGCTTGTTAGCTGAGGAAAATTGCTTGATCCACCTACTACTTGGATCCCTGAGGACACTCAACCATCTTGTTATCAAACCCCTAATATGAAAAATCTAGCACAATGATGTACTCCATGGGCTACAAAGGCCTAAGATGTGGGAGGAATGAACAAGGACAAAGAGAACCGAGTCCCTCTTCCACATTTCAAAACAGAAGATATGGCATTGGGATTCGCCCTTATAGAGCACACCCCAATGATCAAGATGCTTCTTGTTCTGAGCATGAGGATAGCTCGGAGTACCTGACAGCGTCTGATTCCCATTGTAGCCTATATGAGGATCTGGCCTCCACAAACCTTTTCATGAACAATGTTGTCCCGACCATAACCCTCACCGAACCGACCCTTGACCTTGTTTACCCTTCCTTGTTAAATGGCACCAACAACGTCACATGCCACTAGATTTATTCGAGAACGAGCGAGGCTATTGCAGAGTTCATGGGCATAAGGGATACAATTCCCATTGGAGATCACAAGAAGGGTTTCTTTATCGACTTGACACTGCGCCTACTTCGGCGAGGAGGTTGAACTTCATGGTCAAAAAATTTAAAGAAAAGCGAGGGCAAGAATTCTAAAGAAAAGCCTAAAAAAATCGAAGTCAAGTCACACACGTGAAAACCTCTTTGAGGCAATTTGGGTCGACAAACAAATAAGAAAATCAAAGGACAAACAAAGTGACCACGCCAAGGATGAAAATCTTGTAGAGACATCCTTGGATGAAGATCTCAACCTACCTCTCAATCCTACGCGTATGGAGGATTTATCAAAATTGTTAGTTGAAGAAACCATTGATGTCAATATTGGTACTGAAGAAGATCCCAAGATAGTAAAATTAGGAGCATCACTCTAGGCCAGAGAACAAAAGACGTTCACTATGTTACTGCGAGAGTTTATTGATGTGTTCGCATTGTCTTACAAAGACATGCCCAGCTTAGATCCAACTTTGGTCGTGCACAACCTAGTTGTGCATACAGATGCTAAGCCTATCAAACATAAGCTCTGAAAGATGCACCCAAGAGTGGCCTTGTTAGTTAAAGAAGAGTTGGAAAGGTTGCTTGCAACAAGATTCATCAAAGCAATTGATTATTCTGAATAGATATCAAACATTATTCCTGTCCCGGAAGAAACCTATCGATATCCGAATCCGCACTTGCATTTTAGGGACATCAATAAAGATTACCCTAAAGATGACTTTCAATTGCCCAACATTGACATGATTGTTGACTCAACCGCAGGGGTATGAAATGCTATCGCTTATGGATGGATTTTCAGGTTATAATCAAATTAAGATCGCTAAGGAAGACCAACATAAAAACAACTTTCACAACTCCTTGGGGCACCTTCATACATTATAAGGTGATGCCATTTGGCCTTAACAACGCGGGAGCAACTTATTAGCGGGCCATGACAGTAATATTTCATGATATGATTCATGAAATCATGGAAGACTACGTAGACGACATCCTGGGAAAGTGAAAAACAAGAGAGGATCATCCTATCATTTTACGGCGTATCTTTGAATGCCTGCGTGAATACAAAGTCAGGATGAATCCAAAGAAGTGTGTCTTTGGTTTGCTATCTAGGAAACTATTAGGCTTCATCGTGTCAAGACGAGGTATTGAGGTAGACCCTGCTAAAGTGTCTGCCATCACAAAAATGCCTCCACCTGAGAATATCAAGCAACTGCTTAGCTTGCAGGGGAAAATTCAAGCCATTCACTACTTTATCTCCCAGCTTGTAGATAAATGTCACTCATTCACACATTTTCTTAAGAAGGATGTCGCTTTCATCTGAGGACCTGAGCAACAGCAAGCCTTTGCTTTGCTTAAATAGTACCTAGCTAATCCACCTGTCCTCATGCCTCCCACTCCAGGAGAACCACTTTTGCTCTATATTTCCGCTACACAATACGCTATTGGTGCACTACTCACCCAATATGACCTTAGCCATAAAGAGAAAGCAATGTACTATCTGAGTCACACCCTCATCTCCTATGAACGTAATTATCCTCAGATTGAAAAGGCTTGCTTGGCCGTTGTTTTTACCTTTCAGAAACTTTGCCATTACCTACTAAATACTAAGACCAAGCTCATATCCAAGGTCGACCCACTCAAGTATTTGTTGTCCAAACCCGCCCTCACAAGTAGAATTGCTAATTGGATCATTCTACTCGGTGAGTTTGATATAGAATTTGTCCATCAAAAATTAGTTAAAGGACAAGTACTTGCCGACCCATGCCAAGCGAAGCACCTTTGCAAAGCACAAAACCTTTGAGTCTGGATCTATCGGATGCATATTTTCTCTACATTGAAGAATCATCATATAAGCGATACATTTTGATGGATCTTTTATGTTTCATGGTTCAGTGCGGGAGTGGTCCTTATTACTCCTTCGGGTGATCCTATTCCGTAGGCTAACTTTGGCCTTCCTTATCGAACAACATTATGGAATATGAAGCACTCATTGTAGGGATGAAGCTAGCCATCAAGTGGAATATTCAACATGTTAAGGTTGTAGGTGATTCACAGCTAATCATCAAACAGGTTAATGATGAGTATAAAGTTAAGGATGACAAGCTCATACCTTACAAGAAGTTGGTGGAAACTCTGAAGGAGTATTTTGTGCGCATTACCTTTGAGTAAATCCCAAGAGCACAAAATAGATTGGCAGATGCTATGACAACGGTGGGATCTATGCTTCGTATTCCACCAAGGAACAATGATATGCCATTTTTCGTAGAAAATCTACACCAGCCCGCGTATGATGTGTCGGAATCTTGCTTGGCTTGTGAGGTTGTTGGTCCCTATTCCCCATGGTACAAACCCATTTTCACCTATCTTAAGGATAGTACTTTCCCTCCCAATATCTCCCATTCTAAAAAGCAAAGCCTGATTCGCGGCCAGATATCCTTACACCCTTTTAGGAGGTACACTTTATCGTCGTGGCTACGATGGGAATCTATTACGTTGTCTAGATGTGATGGAGTCAATCCAGGCAATTAAAGAAGTACACGAAGGAGTATGCAAAGCACATACAAACGAAATGGTCTTGGCTAAGAAATTGTTAAGAGTAGGTTACTATTGGCCCACCATGGAAACTGATTGTTGTAATTATGTTAGAAAATGTGTGCTTTGCCAAAAGTATGGAAATTTCATCCATGCTCCATCGCAACCATTGCAACCAATCACTACCTCGTGGCCATTCTCCAAGTGGGGACTTGATCTAATAGGAAAGCTTACCACTACCTCATCCGATGGCCATACACATATCATCACATCTACAAAATACTTTACAAAATGGGTGGAGGCTGTCCCTTTAACCTATGTCACAGGAGCACAGATTTCTAAATTCATCATGAATCACATTATTTACCGATATGGTATCCCTACAACCATTGTCACAAATAATGGGAAGTCATTTAAGAACAAAACTGTGAAAGGTCTTTGCCAATAGTTCCAAATCAGATTGAAATGGTCCATGCCATATTACCCTCAGGGTAATGGACAAGCTGAGGCAACAAACAAGACTTTGGTAAGGATAATGGAGAAGATGGTTAGTAAAACTAGTCGAAACTGGCACCTACAAATCCACCTAGCCCTCTGGCCTGCAAACATCAATTCGCACTCCTACGGGTGCGACGCCATATTCCCTAGTGTTCTGGGACAGAATCTATCATCCCTTTAGAAATCGAACTCCCATCCCTGTGAATTTCTCTTCAGGACTATTTGGATAAGGATGAAGATTATCGAGTGGCAAGATTGGCTGAGTTAGAGCTCCTGGATGAGAGGCGCATTTGTGCTCTTAATCACCTGAAGGTATATCAACACAGAATCTCCCACAACTACAACAAGAGAATCATCCCTTGCCAGTTTGAGGTGGGTGATTTAGTTATGAAGGAGAACTAGTTCAACACCAAAGCAAAGCGAGAAAAGAAAGGGAAGTTCGAACCACACTGATTATGACCCTATGTCATAATTGCCAAGTACGGCACCAGGGCATACAAATTGGCTCACCCCAATGGTGATGAGCTCCGAGAGCCAATGAACACCACGCATCTTAAGAAGTTTTATGCTTGAACATGGCACAAAAATTAAAAAAATACAAAAACATTAAAAAAAAAATCAGAAAAAATAAAAAAGAAAAAGAGAAAACAGGTCATCCACTAGTGAAAACCATGCAATTGTGGCACTTTGGACAAGTCCTTGGGTGAAAACCGATTTCCGATACCTCGGGAGGATTCGTTGTTCACAAGCATTCTATATTAGAAGGGTAGTTGTCTGTCCCGGACCTGCTTCTATCTTCTTGAGTTTCCTTGTGCACACCATCTAGTCCGCCTTGATCCGGCTTTGCCTTCTTCTATTAAATCTCAGTAAGGGACATGGTCTTTCGTTATACATCATCGTGCGCTTAGGCAACTCAACAACTTCACCTTCTTGTTCATAAGCGCATGGCTTTTGCCCTTGTATATTCCCCACCTAACGCTGGGGGCATCCATGCTTTCTTGGTTACCTGCACATAGCTTTGGAAAACTGTTAAAAAACATAAAAACAATAGAAAATTGTTTCGAGAAAAACACAAAAACAATAGAACATTGTTTTGAGAAAACACAAAAACAATAGAAAATTGTTTCAAGGAAAACACAAAAACAATAGAACATTGTTTTGAGAAAACACAAAAACAATAGAAAATTGTTTCGAGGAAAACACAAAAACAATAGAACATTGTTTTGAGAAAACACAAAAACAATAGAAAATTGTTTCACAAAACACAAAAACAATATAAAATTATTTCACAAAAACCTAAACAATAGAAAATCAGTTTATGAAAACATATCATACAAAAACATTTACTTGCATTGTCTTGTTTTCTTGCTTTGCTTGTTGCTTATATTATGTTTTATGGGCTTACTTTTGAGTTGCATGTATGCTTGGGTGTACTTTGTCATAGTTTATCTTTTCTTGCTTAGAATTGATTCATTCTTGTTTGTGCATATTGTAGTGGGTTTCGACATGCTAGTGTGTTAATTCTTTATTTCTTTCTTAATGCATTTGGTTGTGTTTTGTTACTTGTTAATAAGGCATGGTGATTCATGGTGTATTGCATTAATTCCTAGTGTTCTTTATAGCATTTGGTTGTGTTTCTTGCATGTGCTCTATTTTGTTATCATTCACATCACATTACCATCACTATCATCACATCTAGCATCATTTATACATCATATATAAACACAAATGCTAAGTTTTACATCATGCATGTATGCTAAGCTAATCATCACATATTGTATCATCAATGGGGGCAAGAGGGGTTGCATGTATAATAAAAATCTATCCCCCGCACCAATATCATCATATCACCCTATCCATCATGAGGGATCCCATCAAAGGGCACTCTCTGTCCCTCTAGGCCCTTCGCTTTCTTCTTCTACTATTCACCATGGTTTGGAAAACAAAAACAACAAAAACAATATATATATATCAAAAAATCTAAAAACAAGGCAAAAATTCAAAAAATTCCTAAAAAGTAAAACACCCTATAAAATGGTAACTTGCTTCTTACGGCTGAAACTTGTGTCTTGCACATAGTATTTTCTCCATATCCTGTTGGTTTGTCTCACATCTTCCCGATTAATACGACTACAGATCACCGATTCACAACCATTCACAAAAGCTAGTTGTTTGCTTAAATCATACTTTCGAGCACTTTTGGTTACCTGGTGTTGTTTCGTTGCGCCAAACACTTTTCATGGACCCCGTGTCCATTATCATTTCCTCGCATGTATCCTTGCTTGGGGCATCATTTTTAACCCTTGTCATCAATCATGAACTTGTGGATCTCTCCGGCAAAGACTGATAACAAAACATTTATACAACTGTCTTGACCGTTGTTGGGTTGATATGTGCAATGGTGTACTTATTTTCCTGTTAGATGAGTTGGTTTCCTTCTCGTATTGCATTACATTTTTGTATGTTGCGTGGAGTTGGTATTTTCAGCAATGGACAATTGTTCGTATTATGGCTTTTCATGTCATTCTACCTTTGTCGTATGCTTATATTTTTCATAAGGAACGATGACGTAGTTCCTATGGCAATATGATGACATCCAAATTATTTCAAACAAATATGTGGCTAGAGGCTAAGCTTTTCTCCCCCCTCATCCATATTTCTTCTACACCACTTCCCTTTCACCCCTAATTCTCCCTCTCATCGAGGCATCCTGCCTCATCCCCCTTCTTCTGCCTATATCTCACCTTTTTTGATCGTCGATCGGCTTCTTCCATCACCCCATCGACACTCGAGGGGGCATCTCTCCCTCCTACTAATTTTTCTTCTATCCCTTCAAAATCTCTTCTATCTACTATCTTTGAAGTGGCATCACTTACGCCACCCCAAAGAGGGGCAAATGTAGACACCTATAATTACACCCAAGCAATTTAAATACTTAAATTATGCTAATTATCCCCTTTCTCGCAAATCAGCGACATACCATCAAAAGAACTCATTTTCCTCATATCATCATTAATTAATTACACTAAGCTAATTAATTAAGTTGCCTATCTAACAAATACCTAATTAACGACCTTCCATTAATAAATCACCCTTCTACCTAGACTAATTAATTATTATTAATTAATTAGTTTTCCTTCCATTTAACCAATAAATCAATATTTAATTGATTTAATCCCCTTCTAATATCCTAAATCGTACTAATATTCCTCTAATTATATTCTATAGGCTTACATCTACCTATTAGTTAATCACATTTGATTAATTAAAATACCCCCCAACTCCCATGACTTGCTAAACATGTATTAAACCCTTCTAAAGTAAGGTTACCTTTAATAAAGCAACCTTATCCATTCCTAATCATGTTTTACCTTTATTCCACATTCATGAGAATGTGTTGAATCCTTTATCCTTTGGGCTCTATAAAGAGCCCTCCACCTACCTTTTTACTTACACCTAAACTCCTTAGAGAGCAAATGCAAAGCATATAGTAAAGAGACTAAGAGCTTGCCTTTTGTTTTCTTGAGAGGTCACCATTGTTAAGAGCTAAGCTTCCTATTCTTGCATTCTTTAAGGATCAAACAAAGCAATTTTTGATTGCCATTGGAGCTAAATAGGTCCATTCATTCTTGTTGGTAATCTAGGAGAGTAGAGATGTTAAAATAGCATGCATAGTTTTGATCTCATGTTTTCAAAGTTATAATGTTAGTTTAGATCTTGCTTAGTTCTCTATCTTGATGGTGTTTATGCTTTGTTTTAGCTAAATTGTAGAACTATTTTAGGTGGTAGTTCTTGCTTCATTTGATTTAGCATTAAGCAAAGTATACATGCACACAGGGGCCATTAAAAGATACGACACCCTTGTATGATATGCGAGTGCAAGAGAGCATGACAGGGGCCATTAAAAATATATGATGCACCTATACAATATGCAATCTTATAAAAGAAGTAATGATATACAACATAAGCATATTAGAGGGAACACACCAGGATAAATAAAATTAAGATTCCCCCGTAATATATCAAGACACAAAATAACAAATAATAAAATTGTAACTAATAATAAAACAAGAGAACTTTCAAACATGTCCCTAATGTGTTACATAATGATGATCGATTAGATGTATCCCCAAACAGGATACAATGATTCAAAATAGATTGGGTCATCATCCTCAAACAGGAGTCAATGAGAGCCATAACTTTCCCCAAGTGAGGATTCACACGAAGGAGAAATGATTTGGGTGTTAAAGTCTTGAAGTGGTTGGAACGTTTATTAGGGAAACGAGTTCAAAGTTTGAATTGTGTTGATTTTTTTGACATGTTTAGAATTTTTTTGATCATTTGAATGTTTTTGGGATTTTAGGAGTTTTCAAATGTTTTTTTGGATTTTTGAGAGTAATATACCGGATGGCAAACTTCCTATGAGAGGTGATAAGCCATGGTATCATCCATATGTATGTCATTCCTCGTGGTAACTCATGCTTCAAATAGTATTAAATCATTCTCTCCATTGCGTAATATGTTGGTGATGACATGACGAAAATAAGTCCATCTCATTTCTTGACTCCATGCAACTAGTAAGATGTGAGAGCTCATCACCGAGAATCAAGAAGGACATGAGATGTATATAATGACCACAGAGTCAAGTGTTAACAATGGTCCATTTAGGAAATTGTGACTTGATTCTTCTTAAGGTTACTGAACCAATTTCGAGATGACTTTCACTTTATAGGTCACTTGCTAGACTTAGACAATTATGTGGCCTACTTGAGTGGTAAGATTTAGGTAAAGGGATAGTTCTCTCTTCACTTAGGCATCTAAATTTTTCTTTGTGATTTGAAGGGATAGTTCTCTCTTCACTTAGGCATCTAAATTGCTTCTTTGTGATTTTATAATTATAAGCACTTTCAAATTTATAAGCGTGTGTATTTTTGTAGTGACTCCTATGCCTTGCCACATACCACTAGTAAGAGGCAAGAATTTATCAAAAAAAGACACAAATGAGTATTAATTTTTTATTTTTTTATTTTTATTATGTTCTTTATGTTTTTTAATTTATGAATGACCCTATATGCTTTGCCCCATACCACTAGTAAGAGGCAAGGGTTCATCATCGAAGACGAGTAAGGGAACCTTCCTCCATTCCCAATCTCATACTACTAGTAAGAAGTGTACAATCAACACCAAAGACTTTGATGGACGAAATGTGTAACAAGTAATTATTCGAAGCTATTTGATTTATTGACTTGCATTATAGTGTTTTTATTCAGAAGGAATGTCTCGCTTTCAATCTTAACCTCGCACAACTAGTAGGACGTGAGGGTTCAACACTTGAAGACTAATATGGGCAGCCAAACGAATGGGTAAAGAAGTTTAGATTTTTTTGTGAAAGATAAAAATGCTTTAGAGGGGAAACATTACCATCAGTAAGCTTCTAAGTATGATCATAGATGAAAGCAACCAAAACAGGGAGAAATTAGAAGAAGTATGAGACTCACAAGACTTAATAGGAGATTTATTAATCCTTGTCTAATGATGATGGATATGAAGATGTGATTTTTATAATGGGAATATCTTCTAATGTAATGAATAATTTTAAATTATTTGGAGATGCGTCAAACAGGAGGAATGTACAAACGACTTCTCCTAAAATAGAGAACACCTTAGGAATAGAATTTTTTACATGGATTGTATTCAAAACATGATGTGAGGGATATGGAGTTACAAGGAGGTCGATGGTATTAATAGAAAGTATTTAAAGGAAAAGGTTTGTTTCCACAAGGTTATCAAAGAGATTGTGTGTAGAGCTTGTCTCATCATTGGAATTGGTATCCTCCTCACTACTTGAGACTAATACGAGAGCTACAATAAATATCTTGAAACCAAGGTTGTGTTTCTCGGGATTTTTAACATAAGTGACTAGATCTAAGCGACCTTTTCCATTCTTACTGAGTCCTTTACCATTCGATCCCATGTTTTTCATTATTCAACGAACTTTGATAAATTGAGGGGACTCATAACAAGGAGCAAGTTTGTTTTTTTATAACCAAGATCCTGAGGAACTTGGAATATGTTCTTCATGAAGATAATAAAACTTTTGCCAAACTCGACTCACACATGTTGTAAGTAAGAGCACGGAGGGTTATGATATGAGAAGTGTTGGGTTTTCCATAGTTTTGTGGGGATTTACTGATGTGAAAAGAATTCTCAATGTTTTGGAATTGGTACTCACTATCGCCCTTATAAATGATTTTGAATGTATGCGTTGAGGAACCAATGAGGTGTCTCACATGACAAAAAAGGTAGTTTAGTGGTTTTAAAAGATGGGGAGAATGGATTATAAGAAGAGGAGGGTGGATTAGAGGAATAATCTTGATTAACAAAGGGAGATGGTATTTTAACATAAGAGGTATTGTTAGATGAGGAAGGTTGATTAGATGAAGAAGGTAATTGGTTAGCGAAGAGAGGAGGCTTTTAAGATGAAGATGATTGATTGGAAGATGAGGTTTGATTAATAGTTGATGATTGACTATCAAATGATGATCGACTAACAAATGAGTGTTTAGTATTAGAATCATGATGATGACTCTTGTATGATTTTGGAACACATTTGGGAAGCGTATATTTATTGATACACATGTTGTTAGAGAAAGGGATTACACGTGGCGAAGTGGATTTTTCCATTGATGGACAATAGTTGGCATTTTTATACCGTCCTTCAAGGAGTTTGCAATACTTGAAGGGTTGGGTGTCAGCACGTAATGTGAATTCCTTATCCAAGTGGGGAATTTAATACACTAGGGTATATGGATGGGACAAATTTTATGGCATGAATCCATGGTCGACCAAGGAGAATGTTGTATGGAACTTCTAAGTCTACCACATGACATAGTGTGTCTAAGGTGACTGGTCTAACCATAAGTGGCAATGTGATTGTGCTCGTTGATTGTCTTTCATTATTATCATATCAATGAATGGTTATGATATCATTTTGTAAGTTTACTTTGGTGTAACCAAAACATTGTAGTAGTTTCATGGAGAAAATATTCAATGTTGCTCCATTATCGACTAGTACACGCTTAATCTTATGATGGGTTATAAAAGCTTCTATGTATAAGGACTTATTTTTAGTAAGGTTGGGGTTAAGAAGTGATGCGGAACATCAACTCCTAGGTTGTATATAGGATAATAACCTCAATTTTGACTTCTAAGTATGTTGATAAGTCATCTACGGTATATTGTGAGTGTCGGGAGTGAATAAGGCCTTTACAAATTCAAATTTGAACATTTCCCTCCAAAATGTCAATTTGAACTCTTGAAGGAAATTTTGTATTGTAATAGTTGTTTTAGTGAGTTTTGGAGCCTTCATACATGTAATATGATGGTGAAAAACCATAATGAGGACTAGGGGTTCTAAAAAGGCCAAAGAATGCATCCTAGTTCTCAAATCCTAGGTCTAGGCTAGGTATAAGCATTTATTAATGAAATGTAACACAAAATGTGAAAATGAAAGGGTCTAAAGGGGTGAAAAATAGCTACAAGTTCATGAAGGGATATTTAAAGATTGTGTAACCATTTTTACAAACCATCATCCAGATGGTCATTGAATGGAAACAGAGCTCCAAGAAGGTTGAGGTGGAAATTTGGTGTATACACAACTAAAATTGATATTTTCATGAATTAGTGTATTGAGATGATCAAAGATACCATGTGCATACAATAGATTGAAGGTATTATAATTGGTAAGGGCCAATTCTCAATTTTTATTGCTTGGAAGTTGTATTTCGTGATTCATGCAGAGTTCTTACATTGTTAAGACTGTTTTGGCCAAGAAATGGTGAATTGATCGAAGTAATTCTACGGAACTAAGCATAAATCTTAATGCCATTGTGTCAATATACTTTATTACATACCCGCAAACAATATACAATAAAAAGGAGAGAAATCATCATTCATTTTTGCCTTTACTATCCTCGTAGGATTTGGTATACTCTGCTTTTAGAATAACTCCCAACGCTTTTCTCTCACTTGGGCTTGATTCATGGTCAAAATTCTTGTTATAGTCTTATAGTAGGGTTTTAATATTGAAGAAGAGTATAATACAAGTGCCAAAATATTTATTTTGGGCTGAATGTAACTCGAGTGTAACTTAGGGTTTCATTCATTGAACACAAGATTTCATAGTCAACTGAATCGTATTTTTAACTACAACAATTTGAATAGAGATTATTATTTTAGTTTGAGCATTTGGAACATTAGTGGGAGTTCGGATAGATCCTTAGGAATTAACAAAGTGAGCTTCGAATCACTACAAAACCCAAGATTTTTCATTTTTCTTCTCTCGGGCAAGTTTGAAACTATGAAACCCCGATTTAGGGTAAGAAAGGGGAAAGAGCCGTAAAAATCATTTTCACAAGTGAAAGTTCACAAAAATTGATAGAAATCAAGGATAAGGTGTGCACTTCCATATTTTCAAAGTTTCAAAGCATTTTAAAGCCATATAGAACAATATTATTATGACAGTTTTTCTAGATTGTTTTAACATGGTAATAAAGGAACTGTGATGTGATTGAATAGTCATTTGGTGGAGTATGAGTCTAAAGTCTTTGGAAATTTTCCAAGAACCTACGAAAGACTAAGATCAACCCCTGTTGTACTCAAAATTCATTTTGAATTCAAAAGGCATTCAAGATGCAGTGTAAGTCAGTAAGCCTTGAAGCCTAAGAGCTATATAAGAAATAAGAGAAGAAGTTGAATCAAGGAGTGCCAAAATGTACTTGTCACCATGAAACCCTTCTCTCAAAGAATTATAAGATGTACAACCTTAAGACATTAAAGAATTCCTAAATCCCTTGATGACCAGAGAATGGTCAAGACACGTACATAAAACCTAATCAAGTAAGCACTAAATGGTGATTTGAAGAAAATCTTGATAAGAAAACACTTGTGAAACTCCTTATATAGGTGAATTAGACAAAAAGGAGTCAAAATTAGTGATTAAATTGTAAGTGAGTCATATGATTAGGATTTAAGATTGGGAACCTCCTTGATAGGACTACGAAAAAGCTTCCAACTAGGTAAAAGAAGCTTGTTAGGAAAAGTGAACAAACAAAGGTCTGAGAATCTAAATTTTTGTAAACTCTTCGAGGATGCTAAGGGGTATTAGGAAAAAAATCAGTTAGTATTGGGCTTCGTGAGGAATGCTCCATCCATGAATGACAAGAAGCAAGCTATTTGAGAAGCTTAGGAAGACAAATTGCTAAAGGTAAGTCCAATTACAACTTTTGGTTGGTTTAGTCCATTTTGAAGGCTGAGTTCACATAGTTAAATCTCTGAGAACATGTGACGGTGATTAGTTAGAGAAATTAGGTTGAAGGTTAAGAATTTGCATATTGAAGGAGATGCGAATTCGAGTATCAAGCTATCCTTGAAGACTCAAAGTACATAGTTTGAATTATTGATGCTTACTACAATGTGAATTAAGTTTTTCTGATATTGTGACTACATCAAGAAGGTTAGTGGGACCAAATGATAAGATAGGATTGCATATTGAAAGATTTATAATCAAAGCTTAGAATTATTATGAGTTGATGTCATATGGGACCCATGGTTCATTTAATGATTGTATAATAATACGTTGTAATGTGGGAGAAGATTTTAGTAATTCCATGATAGAAATTTGTGTTGTAGTTTTTTCCAACCGCTTGACGATATTGAATAAAGGCGTAGGTTGGGAAGTGGAAGTGGTTGTATAATTAGATGACGAATGATGAGGTGGTATGGGAGATGAAGTAGCATACCGCTCAAAGCTTTCGGTGGTAAGGACCCAAATTTTCTTTTGTTCTATGGTTACCACATAATCAACTTTAATTTTGATTGTAGCCATTATATCTTAATTATAATTAAAATCACCCTAAACTTTATGAAGCAAATTACACGACTAACTAAGGAAGGCTAACACCATTGCAACCTCTAGTCAAGGATCTAAGTCTAGAAAATGTAACATTAAGATAGAATCTTAAAGGAATACTTAACTAACATGCATACAATTCAAAATCTAACTAAACATGCCTACTAATATGCTCAATTACCTAACATGGGCCTAAATAAACCTAAGAGGGAAATCAAATGGGTATGGTTGTTACTCCAAACAATGGTGAAATGACCTCTCCAAATGACTTGTTAAGTCACTTTATATATTCATCTACTAACCTTGTTGAAGGCTTTAGGCAAGGATTGAACTTGGCTATATATCATATTTATTATATGAGATGTAAATCAAAGCATGGTGTAAAATATTAAGGTAAGAGGTGCACTCTTTTTATAGTTTTCCTTTTGGGAGAAACTTGTATTTTAGTACATGTGGGACTAAAATCCCCAAATTAGATTAGAATTTTTAATCATGATTAGGCCTTTCTAATCACAATTAGTGAATTACCAAGTGATTAAGAGGTATGAAGCCTTAATCAACCGCTTAGGGTCAACTAGGAGGCTAGGATAAGCTTTTGAAGCTTTCGAGATGTTGTGGAGGAAAGTGGGGTGATTTTGAGTGGTTGAAAGAGGGGTTTAAGCCAATATTAGGGTATATTGACAAATAAGGGAAAAAGAGGCTTAATTAGCTAATAAACGTTAGTTGTTTGTTTTGAAGAGGATTTTGACTTACTATTCATCGTAAAGTGGCATCTTGAATGCGAAAGAGGTTTAGTGCTCAATGAAGTGCTAGTTAATTGACTAAAGTGGTAAGAAACATTAGTTCATTATCGAAATCACTAATTATAACGGAATTGGTGAGAATGAGAGTGATTTGCGTGCATTTTTGCAATAAGATTACAAAAGTGGAATTTAGGGTGTCTACATTTGCCCCTGTTTGAGGTGAACTTAGTGAATTCACTTTAAATATAGTAGACAAGCATAAACAGGTAAATTATTGAAGAAAAATTAGCAGGATGAAGGATGCCCCTCGATTGTTGATGGGGTGATAAAAGAAGTCAATCGACGATCGAAAATATGATTGAAATGGATAGAAGAAATAAGTTATAACAGGCGTGAAACCCTTGGTTATTTTAGAAAAAGATAGAGATAAACATGGTTGTTTATTGCCCTTCCGAGGATTTGGAAGAAAAATTAGTAATGCTAATAAAAAATAATGGAGAAGAAATGATTAATGGAGAATATAGGACAAGCCCCATCTTTGCATCCAGCCTTTCAATAAGCAACCAGGTTATATCATTTTGCCCCTAGGTCTACATCATCGACCTTTATTGAAATGAAAAAAATGTAAGATAACATGAAAAGCTAAATTACCAACATTTGTCCATTGTTACGTAACTCCATGCAACATACATAATGCAATGCAATACAAGAAAGTAAAACAATGCTTAACTCAATGCAACATACACAATGCAATGTAATACAATACAAGAAAGTAAACCAATCTACCTAATACGAAAACCAAGATAATCACATGCACTTAAACAAACCAATGTTCAAGACACATTGCACCAATGCTTTTGTTATCAAGTTGTAGTTCCCGAATGTTCATGTTATAACAACAAGGGTTAAAAATGGTGCCCTAAGCAAGGATACATGCGAGGGGAATAACGGAGGACACGAGTAGTCCCATGGAAAATATTTCATGTGCTATGACACAATCCCTGGCAACTCACTATTACATGGGAGTACCAACATAACATGTAACCTAGCTTTTGTTAATGGAGGTAGATCACGATGACCCGCAAGTTGTTTGAAACTAGAACAAGCAAGAACCTTAAAAAGATGCTTTTGTAAGACATATTTTGATGTTCGAGGAGAATGCATTTGACACAAGCTTTAGTCTGCGTGCATGTTTGTTTACAAATTTTTAATTAAAAAAATGAATTTTTGCAATTTTTTGGATTTTTTAATGATTTTACCATTTTTTGGGTTTTTGATGATTTTACCAATTTATTTGGGTTTATTTAAAAACATATTTGAATGTTTTTTATTTTTTTTTACTAACATATTTGAATGTTTTTTTTTGGATTTTGAAACATATTTGATTTTTTTTTAATAATCGCTAGAAGTTTTCTAAAGTTATGTACGAAATGAAGAAATGTGAATGCTCCAATGATAGATGGGATGTACAAGGGAATAATGCCATGCGTATGTGTAAGAAAGTGAAGATGCGAAAATGCCCCCAACGTTAGATGGGAATATTCACGAGCAAACTCTTCACGTGCAGAAGTTGGATCAAGGCCAATATAGATAGGTTCAACATGATGATGAATGTAACCCAATGACGTGTTAGGAAGGAGCAAGGATGCCCCCAACGTAAGCTAGGCCAAGAAGCACATGATAGAACGAAGTGGAAGATTATTTTGTGAAGGGGACAAAGGTGTCCATAAACATGGAAAAAAGGAAATCTTATACACATGGATGTTCTGAATGAAGTAGAATAATAGTGAATGTGAATGAATGTAGCTTAGAAGCCTTGCGATGAAGAAGCGATTAGCCAAAGGCATGAATCGTGAGACAAGATACAGACTAGAGTAAGAGTTTGAACAAGGTCCAAAAAAAGACACTTGGTAACATACTAATCTTGTTTTCTCATAGAGATCTAGTGTGTGCACATGGAAATTTATTACCTCTTGGAGGGAAGATTTGATAGACAATAAGTGAAGACACCCTAGCCAATGTGTAGGAATGATTTATTTTTCAAAGTTGATTTTTTCTTTTGTGGAAGGAGAGTCGTACATTTCTCTGATGCCAGCTAGGCATCCATAGCCCCGATAGAGATGCATTTGATTCTAATCGCAACATTTCTCTACTCCCATTCGGTGTCTATAGCCCCATTATATACTATTGAAATACCCCAAGAGAGAGTTATATATCAATTTGCTTTTTCTTTTAGCTTTGGCTTTTGATTTGATTGAATTTTTTTGTTTTCTATAAACTTATTTCAGATATCTTGTTTGATAAGGTGTTAAGAACCACTAATGGCTTGATGAAAGGAGGCATAAGTGCTTGTGATGACAACATTGGCTAGTGTCAACAAATATGTCCAAAATTTCTTCGCAACAAGTTTGTTAGATGTTGATTGTGATAGGATTTCTACGAGGTCGACCATTCTTTAATTTACTAGAGTGATAAAAGACCAAGGCTAAACAAATACCATAAAGATAAATGTCATAAAATGCATGCGAATTAGCTAACCAAACTATCACCGAAGGGATGAAAATGGTAATAAGACTTGCGAGAAGAAGAACAAGATGTTATGTTTATGGAGCCTATTTTCATGTTAGAGTGTGGTACACCTTCTATGTGTTACACTCGGGTATTTTTACGGTGGTACCACTCATCGGTGAGCGGGTCAGGGGGGTTTATTAACCCATGGGTAATGGGTAACCGTTATGAGTTATTTTGGGCCCATGGTTTTTCGGTACCCATTGTTTTGATACCCATGGTTTTTGCCCATGGTTTTGATACCCACGGTTTTTTCCCATGGTTTTGATACCCACGGTTTTGTATCAAATTGCTTAAGCAATTGTCTATTTATATGGTCTTATGCATATGATACATAGACAAGCAAATGTATTGCAGATGTGTTTTGAATTCGGGTGTGAATTCTATAGAGTTTGTTGAGCATAGCTCCAAATGGATCTGGTATTGTATTGAGAGAGTGGAGGCTTGTAATAAAATCTGAGCAAGTGATTCTTGGTGGACGTAGCCCAAATTGGGTGAACCACGTTAAATCTTGTCTCTCTATGTTGTGTTATTTATTCTGCACTTTTATTTGAGATCTCGGTAATATTTTCGCATATTAGTTTCTATTGTTGCAATTACAGTAAGGGATTATTCTACATATTTTTATCTCTTATTTCCTATAACAAGAAAGGGAAGAAAGAACATCCATGTGTATACAATACCTTATTAATGTTTGATATTTGCCTTTGATATTTGTTTGAAATGTTTTCTCATTTTTTTAATTTTTTTGTATTTTTGTCTTTTTTTGAAAAGTGGGACCGACAAGGTCACTTGGTGTGATAAGATCCAACAACAATGTTAGTGATTTCCTTGATAAGGAAGACTAGGTGTGTTTGCTTATCAAGAGTCATATTATCCCTGATCTCAATGATCGTGGTGAGCTCATACTCAATAGATGACTACATTTTATCATGAAACGTGGATTTTGTGTGCGGGAGCTTGAGGTCCCTATCCAGAGGTTTCTACACTTTACGCCATACTTGATGGGTGCATTGATGTGCATTTTTGAATCGTGTTTGATTCTAAACTTTAAGATTATTTAAATTTTTGTGAGCTTTGGAGCTCTTGGAATTTTTAATCATAGTTGGATGAAGGAACCGTTTGGGTTTCTTGTAAGTTATTACGTGACTTGTCTGATCCCGAGAAGTAGGAGAAGAAAGTGGATGAATAGAATTGATGTGAGAAATGACGGTGGGTTTGCCACAATCATTGATAGAAGAACAATATGATGTACACGAAGGGTATGGTCCAAGAATTTAAGAGGATGGGCTACTAGGAGGTGTCCCATAGACTGAAGATAAAGGACTACAAAGATGTGGCCCTAAGATTGAAGATAAAGGACTACCTGGTGGTTTTCCATAAATAGGAGATGATGGACTACTAAAATGTGGCCCAAGAATGGAAGATGAGGGACCTCTAGGATGTGCCCCTAGTATAGAAGAAGAGGGGCTACCTGGAGGTGAGCCACATATATAATAAAATGGGCTACCAAGACGTGCCCCACATATCTAAGATGATGGGCTATTAGGACATGGCCAAAGAATTGAATATGAGGGGATTTTAGGACATGCCACATGTATAGAAGAGGATGGGCTACCAAGAGGTGTCCCATAGACAGAAGAAGATGGGCTACTAGGAGGTGTCCCATAGATTGAAGATGAAGGGCTCCTTAGAGGTGTCCCATATATAGAAGATGATGAGCTACTAGGACGTGGCCTAAGAATAGAAGAAGATGGGCTACCAGGAGGTGAGCCACATATAAATGATGAGGGACTACTTGGAGGTGGCCCACATATAGAAGAAGACGATGGGATACCAGGTGGTGACCCAAGGTGAGTTTGTGATTGAGGAATTGTGATAGATAAAGAATGATTGAGTGATGAAAAGATGGGATCTTCCTCAATGGTCTTAGGATCTTCCTCTATTTTCTAACAAAAGGAATCAATTTATTCTTTCCAATACATAAGCGTATCGAAGTCAAGATTAAATCCTTGATTGTAATCCTCTATGGGAATGCAATCGTGTGACCTTAGGAATTCCATGATTGTCTCCTCATCCCGAGATGAATCGATCGGTAGGGGTATTTGTTCTTTGACCATAAGAGGTTGATTAGAAGAAATTGTTGGGAATTCAGGACTACAAAATAGTGTTATGATTTAACAACAAAAAAATCATGCACATAGGATCTAAACAATTCCCCAAAATCTACAAAGAAGTGGAAGTATAAACTAGAATAATCCAAATCAAAACAAAGTACACACACATAACACAACATGTATCATGGTTCACCCAATGTGGGCTACATCCACCAAAGATATAGATCTCATATATATAATATAACAAGAGTACAAAACAACTCTTTAATACAAGAGTACAATTCATCTCTCCAAGAGTATCTCCTCTTGTCTAAATCTCTAAACGGATCTACAAGAGTGCACTACAACCATGCCTCCAAGCACCACTAGTTGATCTTGCATAACCATGAACTACTACGCATCTCTACGAACTACAACCAAGATCTCATGTGAATCTGCAAACAATACCTCTCACATGGGTGTACCAATGTGCAACCATAACTCTACACCAAGAAGTAAATCTCTCCTTCATCTTTACATACCCACTTTGTGTAAACAAGAAGACAACCTCCTCTACAATACTAGATATCTATGGATTAGCAATTCAACATGTTCTCATGGATCTACAATACAATATCTCTACATCAACAATGGATCTTCAATACAAGATCTCACAAAAACATGTGTATCTACAAGATAAAATACTATGTACTTTGCATACTATGCAAGCCATTACATTGAGACAAGACAATACAAAGAGAACACATAACACTCTTCTCACCATTCAAATGTACCTATTATTTCCTTCTATCCAACTTCTCTCCATTGAAGCTTTATCTTCATGCAACCTTTTTCTTCTTCTTTTTTCTTCTTCATCTTCAACTAAGGAGAATTAACATTCTTCCTCAATCCTTATGTTCTAACCCTAGTTTTATAGCTTATATAAGCTTAGACAAACTTAGGGCACCTTATTTATGCATTTACAACCTTTAGATCACCTTTACAATCAACCATCGGATCAAATCCCACATCTAAAATAAAAACATAAGTGCATCGGTAATAGGTGTCGGTTCCCTAATGCTTGATCGATAATTGCGATTCCATGACCGATTTTTGTTCCTCCCAGTGTGACCGACGTCGGTTCCATGACTGATGCCGCCATTGCGATTCTTGTGTAAACTTGAAATTTGTAAAACATGCTACTTTTGTGAAGCAATTTAGCTCCATAACTCAACAATATCCCACTTAGAGATAAATTGTTGAACATGTACTTATACATTACCATCCTCTACATACCGTGAAGACCAATTATTCTTTACTTCAACAATTCTCTCAAAATCGGAAGATTAAACCATCTTCTAAAACCAAGAAGATAACAAACCATGACTTACCATATACCTACACAAAGCTACTACTGATCCGTGATACATGAGTTATCCATACATCAATATCCCACTGAACCATAACTCTAAGCCTCTTATGTAACTAAGCCACCATGACTAACACACCTTTAAGAGCTCCTACTCAAACTAAAATATTGAGCTTCAACTACAACCATATCCATACCTATAAAATCAACCATGTTCTCCAACCATCTATCCATGTCTCCATGCTACTACCAATGCAACTGACTAAAGACAAGTCAAACTAGAATATGCATAAGCAAAAACATGATCCTAGGAAAAGAAAACCCAAATGAGTTCTACATGCAACTAGTGGGTGATCGATTCACAAAACTTGCATATATCAAAGAATCCAAACACTGTAATTTTTAAATCCAACCCTGCATAAACAACTTACATGTCCAAGAAAATCATCTGTAGATAACATATCTATCATGGAGTAACATAGTAACAAGAGGAAATACAAGCATCCCCTACTCATGCTCAAGGGCATATAAACCATGCTCATAGACATCCATGTGCAAAACAAATATTTGCATCATCATAAAATCACAAAACAAAATCTATACACATGTACAAAACTCACCATGTACATCCATCCATATCACTAGGCTCTCCAAAAGCTCCAAGTCTGCCACCGACTAACTCCAAAGCCAAATATGAATCATGTGCTCATCAATATCAACAAAAAAACAACCATGCTAAACCATGCTACTAATAAATAGTGCAAATACCAGCAAACATGTCATCAACATACTCTGCACAACTATCCAAGATGAAAGCAAACAAGGGCAACATCAATAAATGATAAATACACATTGTTGTCACACACAGAACTTTGAAAACCATGGCAGATCCTACTAATCACTGTCAATCGTAAATAAATAGATTTTCCTTCTTTCACCCTTAAAACTTAAAAAATTCTCTCCCTCTTAACCCAATTGAAAAACCATCAACTTCCATCCCATAAGGATATCCAAGCACCACAAAATAAAACTAGAAGTGACGTCAACATGCACTAAACACAAAATACCTATAAAACCATGATTGTCCTCCAAAACAACTTGTGCCTCATGCCACTCGAAGGGTAGCATACTCCTCTCACTCCACATGTGCATATGTGTCCAACCTATAATGCCAAAAACCATGGATTGCTCCCACTCAACATGAACTCCCCTGCACTGCTTCTGATAACAAGCTCAAAAGCTCCAATATATATCAGTGAGAAATAAAACTAGATGAAAGAAATATAAACCTTGATTCCCTTCTTATCAAAGAATACTTCTACATCACAGAAGTTTGGACTTCTTGTGAAGTAGGTGAATCACCTTATTTTCATCCGTGTGTACTAACATCTTTGTTACCTGCAACTATGTGTCTAATCATGACTTTTCATTGAGGATCTCATCCTTAAACTAGATATCATTTTCCTCAAGATTCCAACACATCCCGAAAATAAAAGTCAAACACACCAAATATCCATGGTGCATATTTTACTTGTGCACACAATCCAAACATAATACCAATTGCTTCAAATGAAAGAAATAAAACATGAACTAAATAGAGATACCTGAATTTGACCCAAGTCTCACTGCACTCCCGAGCCAACTCCATCATCTTTCTGATTCAAACATTGAATTGATCTTCACCATCTCTGCCATGTATATGTTGTGCAAGAAACTTGATCCTCCAAAATAGGACACTAAACCACCCATGCCCTCTTCTGATGTAAAAACCTAGTATAGATTCACTACCACAGACCGACCTCGATCGCTTTGACCGATATAGATTACACGTGACCGACGTCGGTTCCTCGACCGACGTCGGTGCTACTAGAATGAACACAACACCACAAAATTTTCATAATACACCAAACCAGGTGCCTACTCTAACCAAAGTTGATATCTATGTTGAGCCATTCATTTCGAGAAGTGCCCAAATCTTATACAAAAAGTTAACAACAATAATACATGAAATAAATTTCACTAAGATGAAATACATCACCTTACCAGCACCAAGACACTCAACCGCATCTTCAATTGAAGTACATGCTTCTCTGATGGAAGCCTCATCTTCATTCTGTGTTATGCCTCTTTACCAAATCACATACATCTAACTACACCAAGGATGCATAATTGCTCCTCTATCTCATACTCGATCTGTAATCCCAAACCATGCATGTGCAACCAAAACATACAAGCACTACAATACCAAGATAAAACCATACCTCTATAATTAGATCTGCAATCTGACCAACATGCTTGTGCCTCCAAGAACCAGGGACACCTCAACAAATAAGACACATTCCATTCGTCTCTTAATTTCTTCAGATTTGTGATTTTTTGTTTAAAAATCGGGTTACCTCACCAACCAACCACGGTCACCCTATAACCGATCACGATCACCCTGCCGATGTTGATTGCCACCTAACCGACACCGGTCATTGTATTCTCTAGTAACCTCACATTTCTATCTTCCACTTGAGATTTAAATCTCTTCCTATAATTTTCACATCGGAAAAACAAATCCTACTCTTATAAACCTATTAATAAACCACTAACAATATACTAAAGCAAAACCTTACTCTGAAATAACCAAGCTCTGATACCAATTGTTGGGAATTCGGGTATGTGAAATAGTGTTATGATTTAATAACAAATAAAATCATGCACACATTATCTAAACAATTCCCCAAAATCTACAGCAATGGAAGTATAAACTAGAATAATCTAAATCAAAAGAAAGTACACACACATAACACAACATGTATCGTGGTTTACCCAATGTAGGCTACGTCCACCAAAGATAGAGATCTCATCTATATAATATAACAAAAGTACAAACCAACTCTTCAATACAAGAGTAAAATGCATCTCTCAAGAATATATCCTCTCCTATGGATCTCTAAATGGATCTACATGAGTGCACTACAACCATGCCTCCAAACACCACCAACAAATCTTACATAACAAGAACTACTTGCATCTCCGAACTACAACCAAGCTCTCCTATGTGAATATGCAAACAAGACCTCTCACATGGGTCTACCAATGTGCAACCATAACTCTGCACCAAGAAGTAAGTCTCTCCTCCATCTCTGCATCTTCCACTATGCAAACAAGAAGACAACCTCCTCTACAATACTAGATCTCTATGGATCAACAATACAACATGATCTCATGGATCTATAATACAAGATCTCACAACAACCTGTGGATCTTCAATACAAGATCTCACAACAACATGTGGATCTACAAGATGAAAGACTATGTGCTTTGCATACTATGCAAGCCATTACATTGAGACAAGACAATACAAAGGAAATATAGTAGAAGACATAACACTCTTCTCACCATTCAAATGTACCTATTATTTCCTTTTGTCTAGCTTCTCTCCATTGAAGCTTTGTCTTCATGCAACCTTTTTCTTCTTCATCATCTTCAACCAAGGAGAATTAACATTCTTCCTTTATCCTTATGTTTTAACCCTAGTTTTATAGCTTATATAATCTTAGACAAACTTAGGGCACCTTAGCTATGCATTTACAACCTTTGATCACCTTTACAATCAACCGTCGATCAAATCCTATGTCTAAAATAAAAACATAAACGCACAGTAACGGTGCCAGTTCTCGCTTGTGTTGGTTCCCTAATCTTGACCGATGTCGGTTCCTCCCGTGTGATCGATGTCGGTTCCTCTCGGTGATCGACACTGGTTCCTCGATCGACGCGTCGATTACTTATGTAAACTGAAATTTGTAAAACATGCTACTTGTTAAGCAATTTAGCTCCACACTCAACAATCTAACTGGTGTGGAAGACTCGAGAAGATGATGACTCAAGAGATAAAGTAGATTTGGATCTAGATGTATCGCAATTAGAAGAAGACTTGGCTTTGAGATAGCTGATTGGTATCATTTTTCCTAAAAGATGACATATTTCCAAGAAATAACGAGGATCACATAGAAACTCAGCATATGATTGTGACATAGGAGTCATCTGAGGTGTTTGCAATGTATGCGTTGACTTAGATGATTGTGACATATGAGTCGAATTAGGTGATTGCGACATGAGTGCTGACTTAGAAGATTGCAACATGGGATTCGAATTAGGAGATTGCGACATGAGTGTTGACTTAGATGAATGTGATGTGGGAGTTGACTTAGGAGATTGCGACATGAGTGTCGACTTAGATGAATGCGATGTGGGAGTTGACTTAGGAGATTGCAACGTAGGTGTCGGCCTAGATGAATTTGGGGTTGCCCAAATATTCAATGGAGGAGGAGGTTGTCAAGGTGGTGATAAGGGGAGTGTTGTGAAGAAAGTGAGGACTATGAATTAAGAGTCAAATTAGATGAATAGCTCGATGAGAATTTTCGGAAGATCGAGGTGAATCTGAAGAATCAGAATAATAGTTTGGATTGGAGTTGGAAGAAGAGTGGGAGGAACTCGAATAATAATTTGGATCAAAAGTGTCCAACCCATACCACCAACTATTAGATGAAGGTAGCGAACAGGGTACTGGATGGGTTCTCTAACGTGAAGAACCAAACGAGGCTTAGCCATGTTGGGTATCCTTTGATGGGAATGCGAAACTTGGATTCCTTAGTGTTTTACTTAGACATTTGTATCCCACTTATCTACACTCGGATAGTGTGATTGAACTCCTTCAATTAGATTGAAGACCTGTGTTGATTTGGGCGACAATGGAAACCAAACTAGATATATGGCAAACATGGGCCATAGGACAAACCAAGCAGCTTAACGACGTCAAATTGCTAAAAAGAATACCAAACAATAAATGGTCATGAATCCGAAGGATCAACATGAACTCAATGACACCAAAGAATAAAGAACAATGTCAATCAAGGCCTATCTAACAAGAAACACCTAGACCAAAATGTATCAGGTATATAATTATAGTCTAATCACACAAATAGTTTACTCCCTACGTTTTTTCGAGATAGGTTTAGAACAAATAGTGACAATACAATATTACCACCTAGATCATGTTTAAAGATAAACAAGACATTAATACTAAGATAATATTGACGCGATCCTCCAACAAGGTATACCAAAACTAGTTTAGGACACAAACGATGTCTAAGTCCCTAAAAATGGAAGTTACCAATGTGAGCAAGCGTAACAACACTATTTAGGCACATTAATCAAGACTTGTAAGAAAAAAAAGATTCTAGTACCAAAATTATGTTACCACAATGCTAACAATGTAACATCAACACCCTCAAAATATCAAGACAAAGTTGGAATCTAAAATTATGCCTAAGTATACTAAGGAATTATTACCCATGCGAGCAATGTAACACTACAATATGGAGACTTAAACCAAGTTTCACAATGGAAACAAGATGTAAGTATCACAATTGTATGGCTATAATGTGGGCAACGTAACAAATCTAAGGAAGAAAATGATAAGACCACCTAACTAGAATGATAATGAGTCTCAATATGGGTATGAGACAAGGGGCCTACTAGGACATGAGTACGTACCATTCACACTTTCAACACTTGCATTCTGGCATTGCAACCTAGTCATGCAAGTAGACTACAAAAGTGGTGGACACGATTATTCCTAGTGGTATCTGTATGTGTTTTACTCTTTTGTCCCAAAATGGGCAACAAGAGAACAAAGGGGTAGACCAAATGGTGATGAAACAAACTAAGTATACTTTACTAAAGTTTCACCTTGCCTTAGGGAAAATGAAAAACTAGATTAAAGTAACACATCATAGGTTTCGTGATGAAATTTCACATGGTTTCAAATTTAAGAGATTCTTTCCCTTGTTCAAAAATAAGAGTTTGAATCCAATAAATTTGTCACTTTGTGAGAGATTGTTAGTGTAGGTTATTATTTATCCTTTTATTTATTTATTAGGATAATTCTTACACTTGTGTTAGCCCTACACTTGTTGGATTAGCTTGCTTAGGTGTACTAGTTGTGTGGAGTTAGCTTACTAGTTGTGTTGAGTTAGCTTCTCAATTATGTGGAGTTAGCTTACTAGTATTTTGGAGTTAACTTAACTACCAGTATCAGTTAATGGGAGTTCTTCACCATTGATTTAGGTAGTAGTTGCACTTCTCTCCTCCTATATATACATCTTTTTATTGAATAATTCAAGTCATTCTATTATAATGTATTGAGCGTTATGGATTATGATGGATTTCCATATATGGTATTTTAGCTCTTTTGCTTTACAAATCTAATGTGGTGTGCTATTATCATTTGAGATCATGACTTGGAACAATATTCTTATCATTCCTTTCATGGTATTAGAGTGATAGATGATGTAGACATCCATCTGTAAGTTTTTCTTTGCAAACAAGGGTTTATTATTTTCATGTATTTGGAATTTGTTAGCAATTTTCTGTAGCATGCATTTTTATGTAAAATGGAGTGCGACATTGGATTTGGAAGGTGTAAAAACTCTAGAATCGATTGTAAACTTGACCATGTTTTGAGACAGTCAAATCTGGTTGCAGATCTATACCCTATGGGTGCATTCTTTTATCCATTGGATATAAGTGTGTACCTTCCAGATGCATTCTTTTACCCTCTGGGTATTTTGGTTTTGGATGTAGTCTTTTATCCACTAGACGCAGATATATACCCTCTGGTGCATTCTTTTATCCATTGGATATAAGCGTGTACTTTTCGTATGCATTCTTTTACCCTCTGGATATTTCTATTTTGGATGCAATCTTTTATCCACTAGATGCAAATATGTACCCTCTGGGTGCATTCTTTTATCCATTGGATATAAGCATGTACCTTAGGATGCATTCTTTTACCCTCTAGATATTTTAGTTTTGGATGTAGTCTTTTATCCACTAGATGCAGATCTATACCCTATGGGTGCATTCTTTTATCCATTGGATATA
This sequence comes from Taxus wallichiana var. yunnanensis, assembly GCA_018340775.1. Taxonomy (NCBI): domain Eukaryota; kingdom Viridiplantae; phylum Streptophyta; class Pinopsida; order Cupressales; family Taxaceae; genus Taxus; species Taxus wallichiana. The sequence continues at coordinate 379,863,207 of CM031244.1, read as the reverse complement.
AGTGTGTACCTTCTGGATGCATTCTTTTACCCTCTGGATATTTCTATTTTGGATGCAGTCTTTTATCCACTAGACGCAGATCGGTACCCTCTAGGTGCATTCTTTTATCCATTGGATATTGGCGTGTACCCTCTGGACGCAATGATTTACCCTCTGGACATTTTAGGTTTTGGGTGCAGGCTTTTATCCTTTGGTCGTAAGCATGTATCGTGTGGATGCACTCTTTTACCCTTTAGACATTTGGGTGTCACATGTACCTTTTAAAAAAGATCAACATTAAAATATTATTTTAATAGCAAAACCTTCTAGAGCTCATAACTTTTGATCCGTAACTCAGATTAAGGTGATCTTTTTTTTGAAATTGTGTGGTTTTTTTGACATCTACGAATTGGTAACATTTTTATACACATATTTTAAATGTAAAAGGTACTATTACTCATTGTAATATTTACATGCACTTAATTATAAAGTGTCAAATTCGGGAGGGTGTTGTGATCACTTGTGAACGCAATTTCGGTTGAGCCCGACGTCCTAAAATTTTGGGTATTGAATTCTTGTATCTATGGGTGTATACATTTATATCTCTCTTATTTTTTGAGATATTTTGGAGTCTGTATTTTCGACACTTTTTTTTGGCATTTTGACAATGATCTACGTTATGGTGGAGTTATTATGGTGGAGCCCAGTGTTAGTTTGTCAGTGTTCGAGTAGTTGATTTTGACAACTCATACAGATCTGTGGTGTCACTCTACCCATTCTGCAGTATGGGAGGGTGTGGTGTTGATATTGCTTCTTCGGGTTTCGTGTCCTTGCCTTGTTACCTTGGCTTTTCTTGGATTGTGGCACTCCTATTTATTTGGATCTCGTGTCCGCCTTGTTGCCTTGGTTGTTCTTGGATCGTGGCACACCTATTTGTAGCAGTTGATCAAATTATGTTTGGTGTTTGTTTTTCACTTTCAACATCACTCCATTGATAGTCTCCTTGCATGGAGCTATTCTGGTGAAGCCCAGTGTCAGTTGTTTTTGAGTTCTATGATCGAGCAGTGGATTCAAACCACAGTGCACACCACACTTCTTCAACATTATATGAGTTTTGGGCCGAACTTCTGAGGATATCTTGTAGCAGGATTTTTCCTCTCTACTTTGTTATTACTAGTTTTGGGTACCTTGCGGTGCCCAATTTTCCCGATTGTTGTATGTGGGTACCTCATCGAGGCCTTGTTGCCATGACCCACTATTTTTCACCCACTTAAGCTATGCTTACTAGAGGGTGTTAGTGTAGGTTATTATTTATCTTTTTATTTATTTATTAGGATAATTCTTGCACTTGTGTTAGCCCTACACTTGTTGGGTTAGCTTGCTTAGGTGTACTAAATTGTGTGGAGTTAGCTTACTAGTTGTGTCGAGTTAGCTTCTCGATTATGTGGAGTTAGCTTACTTATATTTTGGAGTTAACTTAACTACCGTGATCGATTAATGGGATTTATTCACCATTGATTTAGGTAGTAGTTGCACTTCCCTCCTCTATATGTACATCTTTTTATTGAATAATTCAAGTCATTCTATTGTAATGTATTGAGCATTATGGATTATGATGGATTTCTATATATGGTATTTTAGCTCTTCTCGCTTTACAAATCTCTTTGTGGTGTGCTTTTATCATCTCGAGATTGCAGCTTGGAACAATATTCTTATCATTCCTTTCATAGATCTCAAGTATACTATCTAAAACAAAATCAATGGCTCTAAGCCAACAAGCTTCCTAGGTGGTTCTCTCTCTATGTGTCACAAGTTTACTTCTACGAGCTCAATTTACCAAGGTTTCCCAAGGATTATCTCAACTTTACTTTACCCCCTTCTAATACAATGAGAAACTAGTGTGTTCAGTTGTATTATCATTGGGGTCACAATGGAAGTAACTTTTACTCTAATCTTACCAAGGTGTACTAATCAAGTTGGTAGTGTCGAGCACTTTCCTATTTCGTTCACAAGGTTCCCTCTTGTGTGAAATACTTTAGGGTTCTTAGAACCACCCCTCTTGTGAGCCTAAGGTTTATGCCAAAGAGGTTATGTTTTAGTTGAATGGATGAGATTTAGCTCTTAACCAACCTATAAATTAAGTGTTTTGTATAGTGGTGTATTTTTTAATCTCTTGGATTAAGTAATTTGGTTTTGACCACCATTAACAACCTATAAGCACGTGTGAATGTTAGAGTTTGGTTTGAAGAGAGTCCTTCTTTCTTTGACAAATGTTTTAGGTCATTTACATAAATGGTTAGTAGTTCAAAAGATTCACAATGTCATAGAAAGAGGATTAGATGTCATTTTTGGTTCTCAAGATTATCCAAGGATGCGAGAGAAGAGCATACACAACAAACAATCCAACTAAATAGCAATGAAAAAGCTTTATAAATCAATAACTCTTTGTAAAACTTTGTAATTTAAGTTTTATTCCCAATTAATCCAAGTGTTTCTTAATGAAAGACTAAAATTGTTTTTGGTTCCCAAGATCACACTAAGTGTAAGGGAAGAGCATACACACCTATTCCAAACTCAAATAAAGCAAGAAAATCACTTATCAAACCCTAAGCCAATTCAATAAAAAATCCTTTATCAAACCCTAAGGAAATTTTGTTGGAATATTGCTCTAAAATCAATAAATTGACAAAAACAACATCTAAAACCCCTTAAAAAATAATAGCATCTTAAAAAAACAAAAATTGAATTTTTGAATTTTAAGGAAGTTTACCTAAGTGCATAGGTGTAGGTTTTGATGCACAGGCACAAGCTTTAGTGCACAGGCACACTCCTTGAAGCACAGGTGCACCTCTGTCAATTTCGCACAGTTTAGTTATACACATGCGTGTTCGAGAGGCACAGAGCACTCTTTCCTATAGGTGCTCAACCTATCTTCTGAAAGCCATAACTTTTGCTCTTGACCTCGAAACAAATATGTTTTTGTATTGGTAACATAAATTTGGGTTTTAGAGTTAACAATAATTTAGGGTATTCATTTTTAGAAAACTAGTCATTTTCTAACATATCTAAATGCTTTGATGAATGTTGTTTTGAGAATATTTCTTGAAAAGGTAAAATATTTGGTATTTTGAGGGAATTTTGATATGGATTCGCCTCCTTATATTATCTGTTTTGATGAGGATTTTGAATTACAATTAAGGCGTAAGTAAGTGGAATCCTCGATGCGAAAGAGGTTTGGTGATCAACGAAGTGCTTGTTCATTAACAAAAGTGGTAAGAAACATTAGTTCATCAACAAAAATCACTAATTATAAAAAAATTGGTGAGAATGAGAGTGATTTGTGTGCGTTTTGGCAATAAGATTGCAAAAGTGGAATTTAGGTGTCTACTGATAATTTATAGTTGAGATGAACAAGTCATACTCAATATTGTTAGACGATTGACCCTTATTCTTTGAATTGTCGTTGTGTTTAGGGAATAGATTTTTGAAAACATTTAGTTTTTTGTTGTGGGTTTTGGTATCAAAGGTATTTTTAACCTCTATATATTTGTGTTCAATCAAGTCTTATACATAATGGTGGAGTTGCATGCATCGATCTGTATGATGACCCTTGATGTGATGATATTCACAATATTCATTGTCTTTATACCATTTTGGTTTGGGTTTCCCTTCTTCAAAGGGTTTTACGATGGGATATGTGATCATATTGGCATTTGCCAAGTGGCGAGAAGACACTAGATAATCTTTCTCCAAGTGGAGTGAACTATCTTCACCTGAGGTCCAGGAGGAAGCCTCCTTACTAGGAATGATGATTGGTTGTTTGTTGGGTTTATTAGTTTTGGGTTGATTATTTTGGATATTTTGAACGTGCTGAGAATCAGTAACTCCATCATTAACAACATTCCTATTTCAATTTAATAATTTGGATTTGTCTTGATTTTAAGGGCGTCCTTAGGGGATGTTCCTAAAGGGTGTTTTAAGTAAGCCTTTAGAAATGAGGGCTCTCTCAATTTGTGTCCCTTTTTCAATGAACTTCTTCAAAATTGGTTAAACAATGCATCTGCATGTGAAATGATAATTCCGTGTTGAGGTTTGGGATGAAGATCTTGGACCAATTGTCTTTTTGGTATAGAGCAACGGAATTTGCTTGCATACCTCGCCAACGTTGTAAAAAGGATGCAAATTTTTTGTTTGGCCTTTGCTTGGTATTGCAAGGTCGAGCATGGTCACCTTAGAGTCTAAGTTAAAGGAGAAATGTTTAACAAATTTCTCTAATAGATCTGTGAAAGTCGTGATGGACCCTTTTGGAAGATGGAGGAACCAATCTAAGGCCTATCCTCCTAAGCTCTTAGGAAATAAACATAAAATATATACATCGTGGTAAGCTACTTCTTGACATTGCATGAATAATTACTTTACATGTTCGCACATACATGTCGCCTTTCCTTTATATTTATTGAACTTGGAGTTCTGATGGATGGAGGGAATGGTAAGTGTAACATTTCTTTGTCAAACAGAATCTGAAAAAGTTCTTCAAAATTAAATTGTTTTGACTATTTTTGTAACCCCTGAATATTTTCTTTCATACTTTTCCATTCTTGTGCGAATGGAGAGTTATGTGATGGGGTATCGAGGACTTCATGAGTAGGTTGTTCTAGATTGTGATCATGTGAATTTTCAACTCTAGAAGTCACTTACACGAGTTTTTGTCAACTCTTGGATTTTGGTGAATAATTCCTCATTTGAGGCATTATTCGGGTCATTTTTTGTTGTGTTGTGGTGACTTGATTCACCATTGTCAAATATTTTTGTTAAGTTTTTAGTCCCAAAATCGTGAGGTAGCTTTGCTCTCATTGTTAGGATGTGAAGTAGGTACTCATTTTTTTGTTCTAATAGTTTATCTACTTGCTCTTGTTCTTCTTGGTGAGCTCGGTTGTATAACCTCTTCATCGTCATTTTCATGGTCCAAGTGACTAGTTAGAGGGTCTATTTGACGACATGTAAGTACCATGACTAGACAATTATGTGCGATTAAACTTAAAATAAGCTAAGAGGTTTGATTGAATCATGATTTAGCGTAAGCCAAGTATGGGTTTGTTTTAGATTTGGCTTGAACAAGCTATTAAGTGTTGATGGAAAGAGTAAACTCAAACAAGTTAACTCAATACGAGTGTGATATAGCTCAAAACAAGCTATGAGGGGATTTGTGTTGGATGTAGTTTAAATAAGCTCAATAGTTGATGTCATACAGAGTGAGCTCAAACACGTCACTTGATATTAGTCGATACAACTAAAACAAGCTATGAAGGATTCGTTAGATGTGTAGCTGAAATAATCTATAAAATTAATGAAATATGGAGTGAGTTCAAACAAGTCACTTGATATTAGTTATATATAGCTCAAACAAGCTACAACGGATTTGTTTATGGTGGGATTTTGAGCAAGCTCGAAAATTTATGACATAAAGAGTGATCTCAAATAAATCACTCGATATAGGTTTGACATAACTTAAAATAATCTATTACAACTTTGATACTTAGTTAATGAGTTGACATCAATGTAAAAATTTTCATTGTCTTAGTGGTTCAATCGTTTGTTCGATATTCATGTGGTTTTGAAATGTTTTGTGGAACACACTAGGACTTTAAATTTACAACAAACACATTTGTATCAACTAGGTTTAATGATATATAAAATGATAAACTAACTTGTTTACAAGCAACAAGTAGTCATGTTTATCTTATTTTTGGCTCAAAAGGTAGATCCATCGGGAATAATCATTGTTTTACGAGATCATGTAATAGGCGGTATGTATGTCGTGGAATGGGTGGATGCGAGACTCTTATTACTCTAAAAGATGCATCCTTCGATATATCACAGATCTTGATATACCCAAATCTATATGGGGATAAAAATGGTATGGGGAACCTTTAGGATACTAGAGGAAACTCACCAATTCTTACTAACCTGCTTCAGAGTGAATCACTACGTCCAAGGCAGACTTTGTGAAAAGGTGGAAGATAATGAGGGGATGGAAGTGCGTATGGTGTCCTTATTTCTCCCCAAATATTTATAGGAATGATTCCCAAACTTCATTTTTACAACTATTTAGGTGTTACTCGTAGTAGTCGCAATCATGAAAACATTACCCATAAAAGAGACCGGAGGCAATGTATATACCAAATGTTGTTTTGAGATTGGATCTCAATGTGCAATGCAAATGCAAATGTTGGCGGTGCATGGTGATGAAGTTAATGTCATTAATGTAGCATAGGTGGTGATGAAATCCACTTCTATTACGTGCAAAGACAAATGATGATTGGTGATTAATAGGAAAATTTGTTCCAACTTGAAATGAAATCACTAGCAGAAAATGTTAGCGTACACAGAGTGTAATGGTTTTTTTGGTTTTTTAGCAGTTTCAACAATTTTTCTTTGACAGAGGTAATTTTATAGGAAGGTTCAAGAGTTTTTTTGTTTTGTTTTTAGTAAAATTTCAAGTGATGTGGTCATGCGTGAAACAAATTAGTAGTTGTTTCGTGGTAGAAGTGTTAGAAAATGATCGTGGTTGTTTTTAATTTTCCAATCGCATGAAGGCATAGGAAAAGAGCATACACATCGCGATCGAAACAAAAAAAAGAGAAATTGTTAGAAATGTAACATAATTTAGCAATAATTGAGAAAATGATACTAAATATAGTAAAACAAATTAGAAGCGTAAGGAGAAAATAGATGATCATGGTCATTTTTTATTTTCCATATCGCTCGGCGTGGGAAAAGAGCATACATGGTTGCGATTGAAACAAAAATTATTAGAAATGCAATTGAAATCTAGTAATGATCAAGAAAAGAAAACTAAATCTAGTAAAATTTGGTGATTTAATTAAGTTAATTGCGATGGGCGAATTTGTGAACACAATACATTATTTCAAATTTTGTAATGTGTCTTTGACTAAGGATTCCTGCAAACGGATGCTAGTATTTTTCCAAGGCAATCAAAGATAAAATGATGAGAAACAACATAGTCACGTTTTCGATTCTCGAGATCACTTGTAACAAGTGCGAGAGAAGAGCATACACACGAAGTGTTATGATTAGCTTCACAAAAAGGAAAAAACGACAAAAATGTTACAAGATTCACAAAAAGCGTTAGTCGACTGGCGAAGTGATTAAATGACAATGAAATGGTTAAAAAGTGACAATAAGTGATCGAAACATCTAAGAGCTCTAAATTTGTAATTTTCATGATTGATGAAATATCGTAAATAGTAAGGGAAATGGGTCGTAATCGAGGATATGTTTGATTAACTAAAATTAGAATAAACTAGGAGTATGCTAATATAGTTAATCTAATCTAGAAGGACATAAAACATTGTAAATAAATATTCTAAAATAGTATAAAATGACTAAATAATTAAAACTAATGGAAATAAAACCCTAATGTTCAAGAAGAGGGTTAGGAAAGAACTCAACTGGTTATGGATGATTGTCGTAGGGTGTCACAAGTCTGACAGGAAATTCCATAAGTAGGAACGGTTGCACAGAGGTCTCGAAAAGGGTGGATCTGGAAGATCTAAGTAGATTGAAGCACCCAGGAGGGTACTGGGGCACCCTAGTATGGAAGAATAGGTTCCTTAGTCTCTCGAAAAGCTTTGTAATTTGATCTTCTTAGGGTCGAAGATATCATGTAGCCTTCACCTATTGTCGCGTTGGATTTTGAGAATCGCATCAAATGTATCAAATAATGGAAGATGATGTTGAAGACCTGTAAAAGACAAAAAAAGTATCAAATCCCTAAAAATAAAAGATGAAAATGAATGGGTTGGACTAACCTCGGTTCCACAAAGTGGGTGGGCTTACTACTCGAGCATTGCACTACATTTCAAACCCAAATATATTTTTGGTGTTTGTGCATGTCATGTCATGCCTAGGTGCTCTTGTGCTAGTCACACTTTATGAAATAATGAGGAATAACTAAATGTAGAAAATGTAATAGCATGTGTGCATGGAATATAATAGAATCCCTCCCCTATTAAGTGTGTGTTGATGTAGATCTCCTAGCCTTGATGCATGGAACTATGTGGATGTAAGTGATGCAATGGATGCAACTCTAGATGGAGTGATAGTAGTAGATAATGTTAGGACCCTCATTATGGTCTCATAACTTTATATTTATAGGGTCTCTTGATCTAATTTCATAATTAACCCCAAAATGGTCGACTAGGAAAAAGATAAAGATGAAAAACATGTTAGAAAAGGCCCAAAAAGTGGCGGGAATATTTGAAAAGGATTAGGAGTACGCCAAGTGGGACCAGGGCAACCCGGCCACCTAATACAAGACATAGGCACCCCATTTTAAGCTAAAATGGTGGGAAAGTGTCGAAACAGACTTGGGCATGTATATAAAAATGTGTGGGAATGATGAAATAAAAGTAAAATAAGATGGCCAAAAGATGGGATTAATTAGTACTTTATTCACTCAAGAACCTTCTAAATAGTAGTATGAGACTGAGCTAAATAATGTCTAAAGTGCATGATTTGTGACTACATTTTGCCCCCACTTTATGTTGGTGAGTTGAAAGCTCGGTAATATAAAGTAGATAGAAGTGCGTACCTGATATCCATGGAGAGTGTAGTAGAAAGTGCGAAAGGACTAGAATCAAGCGTGGAATGGCAAAAAAGATAGAGGAGAGTGGAGTCTAAACATGAAAATTCACATAGAAAAAGTGATGAGAGTGAACCTAAGATGAAATACGTGTGTAGTTGTTGCGGTGTGTAGTGTACCTGCATGGTTAGTAAAGCATGTGATGTCATGGAATGTTGTTGTTAATGTTGTTATTGTTGTTTCCCCCAATTTGATTTTTTGTTTCTCATACGGCCAGACCTTCAGGAGAAAATGATCAAGTAGTGAAATATGTATGTATGTAAAAATGCTATGTAAAATACGCATGTGCATAGAAATGTGTAAAATACGCAAATGTAAAATACACTAAATGAAAATGTAAATGGAACATGTGCACCTGATCCATGTCGAGAGAAAGGGTGTAGAAGGATATCATGTATGCTGAAGTTTTTGGGTGATCTCACACCCACCTTGGTTGAAGTAGTGTAGGAAGGAAATGCTCTATGTCCTCGAGCTTTAACTCGCTTCTCTTGAAATGTGTGTGAAGAGATCTTTGTAATGTCTTGGTTTTTTGGCGATCGATGCCACTAGCCAAAGTAGTGTAGAGAGGCACACCCACTGTAACCCCTAAGCCTATGATTGCATACCAAAAAATGCTAAGGGCACCATGTCATATAAAAATATTGTGTATGGGGTTGGTACACTAGTCTAAACCCACTTGTTGTACAATAAACCCAAAAATGCCAAGGGTGGAAAGTACATTGTCTTGAACTAGTGTAATACGATGTGTTAATATGTAAACCCCAAATGATGCCCCCTCTTTGGGGTCATGTGACATTGCTGATAGGAGAATGTGGCCCCAAAAGAGGACCAACCACACTCTAAACGTGTACCCTAGAAAGTGCTTGGTAGAAACTAAGGCACGCACAAACAAGAAGGCTAGCCAAATAAAAGTGTAAAGTAAACAATGCATACATATAGAAAACATGTGTAAGCTACACAAACAATGTAGTAAATGTAAACACGCAAGAAAGCAAGTAAGCCAACAAAGTGAGCTATAAACATGGGACATCACTCACGATTTCGCAAGTCATGCAAGGCCATCAAGGCCGCAAACAACAAACAAGTGTGCACACAAATATAGGGCAAAGTACGACATGCATAAAATGGCAAACAAAACACACAAGTAGAAGATAAACAAGTAGTCATGGAAACATATAATCCTACAAAACAAGTGTTGCACACATGGAACACTCGTTAACATGTTATAGAAATAACCACTATGTCAAAATGTGTATAGCCAAATGTAAAAGTGCTACGTATGAAATGAAACAATAACATGTGAAAAGATGAATGTGGATGCCCCTAACGACCAATATAGTAAGGGTAGAAGGAAAGCATCCATGCCGCGTGTAGGAGTCATGTATCTGCGATCACACTAAACAAAGGCATAAATGCGCATGTGTGGATGATATAGATAATGACATATAAGAAATCAATCTAACATGTGTAATAAAGTGATCATGTAAAACACTAGTAAACAAGAGTAAATGCTTCAAGACAATGCAATATGTTGTGGATGGATGGAATGGAATGCAATATGGAATGATAGGATTTGCGTGCCCCTTGAGTGAATGGAAGTGTATGCAATGAGGTTCATTTTGTTTTCCTCATCAGCTGATCAAGAATGAACCATAAATGAGAGTGCATCATCGGAAATGGTCGAGTAGTGTTTGTTGTGTCTAGCACATTGTGATGAATGTGTATGTGTAGTGATGAAATGTAACATGTAGAAAGGATGTGCATGAACCCTATAGCCGAAGCGTATATCACGACTTGATGAACAAAGAGTGATGATTTAGCCTAAGCATATATCACTATATGATGAAAGGATGAGTGATGATTTATCCCTAAGCGTATATCACTATATGATTGATTAACTAAAATTGAACTAAACTATGAGAAGTATAGCCACTAGTTAATCTAAATAAGAGGACTAAAACATTGTATAAATGTACTAAAGTAGTATGGAATAATTGCAAATAATTATACTAAGTGAAATAAAACCCTAAATATGCAAGGAAGTGAGGAAGAATGACTTAGTTGATTAAAGAAGATTATCGCAGGTTTGATGATAAAATATGGAAGTAAGAAAAACCACTTAGAAGTCCTATGAAGGCCAGATCTGGAGGATCTAAGGTGATGAAGTGCCTAGGAAGGTATTGGTGTGCCTCGGGACACCCTGGTGCATAAATTAGGTACCCTGATCTTTGTAAATGCTCAAAATTTGAATTTTGTAGGGTCACAAGGTATCTTGAAATCTTGATATCTATTATCTTTGGATTCGTTGAGTTGCGCGGAATGTGTTGAATAATGAAATGACGACTTGTAAGAAAGAAGGAAGTATCAAAACCTAAGAAAAATAAAAGATGTAGAATGAATGGGTCGACTGACCTCAGCTTTGCCAAACTAGTGGACTTATCACTTAGCATTACACTACATTTCGGACCGGATGTAGTTCACGGTGTGTGTGTGCATGTCGTGCCCTAGGTGCTCTTTTGTCAATCACACTTTGTGAAGTAGCAAGCAATAATAACTATAGAAAATGTAATAGCATGTGTGCATGAAATAGAATAGAATCCTCCCCCTATGTTGTGTGTGTTGATGTAGATCTCCTAGCCTTGATGCATGACACTATGTGGATGCAAGTGATGTAATGGATGCAACTCTAGATGGAGTGATAATAGTATGTGATGCTAGGACCCTCATTATGGTCTTACAACTTTGTATTCATAGAGTTCTTTTGTTCTAATTTCATAGATTAACCACGACATGGTACTAGGAAAAAGATAAGGATGAAAAAAGGCTAAAAAGACCCCAAAAGAAGCAAGAAAGTGGAACATGGATCGGGGCACCCCAGTGGGACCAGGCGCCTCGGGCGCCCCATATAGGCCTAGGTGCCCGGGTTGAGGCTAAAATGTTGGGACAATTGCGAAATAAGTGGATATGTATAGGAAAATATGCAGGGAATGGTGAAATAAAATATAAAATAAAGGTGGCCAAAAGTGGAGTTATTAGTACTTTATTCACTTGAGAACCCTCTAAATAGTAGTATAATATTGGGCTGAATAATGCCTAAAGTGCATGATTTTGTGTCTACATTTTGACCCAATTTATGTTGGTGAGCGGGCAGCTCGATAACATAAAGTAGATAGAGATGTGTACTTGATATCCATGTAGAGTGTAGAAGAAGACATGTTGAAGGACTAGACTCAAGCATGGAATGACAAAAATAAAAAGTGGAGGAGCATTGATTCTAAAGATGAAAAATACACATAAAAAGTGATGAGAGTGAGCCTAGGGTAGAACATGTGTGTAGTGTACTGTGTGTAGTGTACATGATTAGTAATGGCAATTTCTGTGGTGGTGTGTTGTCAGCGTCATTTTCATTGTTGTTGTTATTGCCCCCAATTTGACTACTTGTTTCTCTTATGGTCGTACCTGCAAGGAGAAAACGATCAAGTAGTCAAATAAGTATGTATGTAAAAATGATGTGTAAAATATGCATGTGTATAAAAATGTGTAAAGTACACAACTTTAAAATTGCGAAAAGAAAAGTGTAAATGGAACATGTGCACACAGATCCATGTTGAGAAAAAGAGTGTAGAAGGATACCCCGTACTTATCATGAGTTTTTGATGATCTCATGCCACCACTGGTTGAAGAAGTATAATGAGGAAATGTTATGTGTCCTCCAACATTAAGCGCTTATGTGACATGTGTGAAGAGATCTTTGTATTGTCCTGGTTTTTTGGGTGATTCAATGCTTTCTTTGGATGGAGTAGTGTAGAGAGGCACACACCCACTATAACCTCCAAGCCTCAGTAATGCTTGCTCCATAGAATTGTTGAAGGACTCCATGTATTGTAGAGGTCATTGTGTATGGAGTTCGTAGACTGGTCTGAACTCACTCGTTGTATGTAAACCCACAATGCCAAGGGTGGAAAGTGCCTTGAACTTAAGCGGTGTAAATATGGTGTCTTAGTAGAAACCCTTAATGATGATCCCCCTCTTTAGGGGTGCATGCGACATCACTAAAAGGAGAATGTGGCCCCAAAAGAGGACCAATCGTACTCGACCTGTGAACTCTGCCTGCGGGGAAGGGAAAATGCTTAGTAGATACCGAGGTGCGTATAAAAGGGGATGGCTAGCCAAAACAATTGTTAGTCCGAAAACACACGCATGCAAGACAACAAGTGTAAATACCCAGACAATGTAGAAACTACCAAGCACGATAGTGTAAACACACATGAAAATAAGTAGACCGCACAAAGCGGGTTGTAAACAAGGGACACCACTCACAATGTTGTAAGACATGCGAGGCCATCGTGGCTGCTAAAAATAAACAAGTGTGCACACAAACAAAGGGCAATGACCGCATACAATGATGAAAACAAAGTAGACAAGTAGAGACAAACAAACAATAAGTCATGGAGATGTATAATCCTGAAAATAAGTGTTGCACATAGAACAACCATTAGCATGTTAGAGCGATAACCAATATGTCAAAGCATGTATAAGAAGGTATTACAATATGTTAAGTACAAAATGAAACATTAGCACCTAGATAAGATGAATGTGGATGCCCCAAGGGACCAATATAAGAAGGGTAGAAGGTGAGAATTTGTGCCACGTGTAGAATCATGTATCTCGTAATCACACTAAACAAAGGCATGAATGCGCATGTGTGTATGATAATGACATAAGAAATTATATGAGACTGGAAAATCAATGACAAAGAAAATGATAGGGAGATTCTTAGGACCAATAGTGAAAGGCAAGGTAAAATGACTAAGACATGGATGTACAATACCATTGTAAGCACAAAGTGAGATAAAAGAAGGGATAATGTCATGAGCGGAGACAAACCTAAGGCACGGAAAAAGGACATAGGTCACAAATTAAGCTCAAAATTCATTTTCAATAAGAGTGCATTTGATGACAACATTGTAAATGTGAGACATAATATAGAGTGGTGGGTCATTATCAAAGGGATGAATGTCAGTAGGAGGATTGGCCCTAAATGTTATATATTGTGAAAAGGCATTAAGAAATGTGGTATACATGGAACTCATATACATGTCAACAAAAACATTGGTAGTAGGCAAAAGGGTTTGAACACAATGAAGTAAATCAAGATGGTTAAGCATATATTCATTGATGGAGATAGTGATGATGGTTAAATGCAAATGCAAAACCCTATAAGGTGTTATGAAGAAACGTGGGGTTCGGAAAATGATTAACTAAAATTGAACTAAACTATGAGAAGTATAGCCACTAGTTAATCTAAATAGGAGGACTAAAACACTTTATAAATGTACTAAAGTAGTATGGAATAATTGAAAATAATTATACTAAGTGAATAAAACCCTAAATATGCAAGGAAGTGGGAAAGAATTCCTTAGGCTGATTAAAGAAGACTATTGCGAGGTTGTTGCAGTCGATAATAAAATCGAAAGTAAGAACGACCACTCAAAAGTCTTACGCAAATGCCGGATCTGGAGGATTTGAGTTGGTGAGGCACACAGGGAAGGTCTTGGGGTTCCCTAGGGCATCTTGGTCTGCGAAGATTAGGCACCCTTGTATCTTGAAACATTGTTTATCTGTCACACTAGATTCTTTTAGTTGTGTCGAATGTGTTGAATAATGAAATGACAACTTTGTAAGAAAAAAGGAAGGATCAAACCTAATAAAAATAAAAGATTCAAAATAAATGGGTCGAATTGACCTCGGCGGCCAAACTAGTGGACTTATCACTGAGCATTGCACTACATTTTGGACCCGGATGTAGTTTTGGTGTGTGTGTGTGTATGCATGTCATACGCTTGGTGCTCTTGTGTCGGTCGCACTTTATGAAGTAGCGAGTAATAATAACTATAGAAAATGTAATAACATGTGTGCATGGAATAGAATAGAATCCTCCCCCTATGTTGTGTGTGTTGATGTAGATCTCCTAGCCTTGATGCATGGCACTATGTGGATGCAAGTGATGCAATGGATGCAACTCTAGATGGAGTGATAGTAGTATGTGACATTAGGACCCTCATTATGGTCTTATAACTTTGTATTTATAGAGTTCTCTTGTTCTAATTTCGTAATTAAACCCGACATGGCGATTAGGGAAAATATAAGGATGAAAAATGACTAAAAAGACCCAAAAAGAGGCGGGAAAGTAGAACATGGATCGGGGTGTCCCAAGATAAGCTTGGGTGCCTAGGTTTAGGCTAAAATGCTCGGACAATTGTGAAATAAGTAGATATGTATAGGAAAATATGCGGGAATGGTGAAATAAAATATAAAATAAAGGTGGCCAAAAGGTGGGATTAATTAGTACTTTATTCATTGAAAACCCTCTAAATAGTAGTATAAGGCCGGGCTAAATAATGCCTAAAGTGCATGATTTCGTGTCTACAGTGATGAATGGTAAATAGTGGTGATGTAACCTAAGGTGTGTATGATTACAAGATGAGATAATGAGGGTGGGGTCTAGCCTAAAACATATACCACTTCAAGATATAAAAATTCACCGACGATTTAGCCTAAAGCATATGTCACTAGCCTATGAATGTTGTAGGATAAAATTTCACATTGTGAATGTAATGTCCATTTGATTTGTAAACCCTCGACGATCAGTATGGACCGAGGAACTAAAGTGTGACATAGGGTGGATAGGGCGGTGTGTAGAAAACAATGTAGTAGGTGTAATGATGAAAATAAATGACCATGTGATGAATAGGATTTGTAAATGCGCGGTGTGCAAAATGCAATGCTAAAGGTGAATAATATGTAATGTATAATACACGATGTAAGGTGTATAGTAATATAGACTGTAGGGATGAAATATAAAGCTAGACTCATATGTAATGTAGACTAGCATAATATGTAGAATATATGTGATGGATAGATGTGCAATGTATGATGTGACTATGTGCATATATACCCTAATGTATGTAATGCGTAAGATGAATAACGTATGACCCTAGACACGTAGATGATAGAAATATTGGAAAACTAGTAGAAATGTGTGATGTATGAATGTGTAAATGTCAAAGGTTATAGACAAAATTGTAGAATGTATGACACATAATGTTGGATGAATTACAATGTATAATGCCTATAGTGCAATGTGTGGGGTTCAGTGTAATGGTAATCCCTCAACAATCAAGTGTGAATTGAAGCACAAGAGTGCGTCATCGAGTAATGACGGTGCTAGAATGTATGATGAGTATGCCTATGTAAGAAGATTAACAGATGGTGATCCACATATGCTAGCATAGGGGGAAGATGTTATGCCCCCAAGCATGTATAGACAAGTGAACAAGCGTATGATAAGGAGAGCTTAAGGTCCCCCATGTTATGTATATAATGATGAAACGAATATGAATGGAAATAGTTGGATGTAATTACTACATAAAAAGATAAATGCAATAATAATGCTAAGATGAGAAAGGTGTCCTATGGGAGGGGGATGTGGGAATGAGATGCCCCCTTGCTAATGTGTGAAGAGACTATGTAAACTCGTCAAGGAGATTGTCATCCTCTGGATCAAAATCAAATGGATATGCATTAGTAACTTGGTAAGCTATAATATTAGGTTGATCATGTAATGAGCCATTAAGACATAAATGGTACATGCCCATAGCATACTCCTTGTAGGTGAATGGAGAGTGTGGGAAACCTTGTGCATACCAACGAGTGAGATTTTGTGTGTAACCTAGGAAAGAACTATTGCAGAATGACAATGCATCCAAAAAACATGGGAAAATATATATCTGTATGATTTGGATCTAGGGTACCCCTAATATAGACAAGACAGGATTGTCCTAATGTGAGAGGAAAATAACAAGAGTGTGTGCAAGAAAAACATCAAGATGAAATACACGAAGCCCATAGGTGGTTGTAACATGGAATAACCCATGATATAAGTGATAGTTATATGGTGGTGGGCAAATATCAGCAATAGAAAAACCTAGGTGAGCTAAACCTTCATGCATACATATAGTTTCGGGTAAAGTAAGATCTAACGGAATGTGTTCCTAATAAGAACCATGTATGAAGAGTGTGCAAGTGAATGGTGGGCAAATGGATGATGAGGATGTAGATGGTAGAGCGACGTCCAAGAGGCCCCTAATATAGAATAATAGCAATATTAGTAGGTGGCGAGAGAAGGGATGGCATCTAGAAAATAAATATCTCCCTCGAGTGGTGGTAAATGAGGTGGGTCCTTCATAGGTTGAGGCCCGTTTGTATTATCAATGCACAAAATAGGGAGACTAGTATTAAGATCATGGACATAATATTGGAATGGGTCACGGTCCCGAAAGATAATATGCTCAATGTGTTCATGTAATAACTTAACGCAATGATGGACTATAGAAGTGATAACTTGTGTGGCATGAAGCCATGGCCTACCCAACAAAAAATTATATGAGACAGGAAAATCTATAACAAAGAAAACTATGGGGAGAGTTTTGGGACCAACAGTGATGGGCAAGGTAACATGACCAAGACATGGATGAACAATACCATCATAAGCATGCACAATGAAATAGAAGAGGGACTAATGTCACGAGTGGAAAAACCTAAATCCTAAAGGAATGACATGGGGCACAAATTAAGCTTAGAAACATTGTCAATTAGAGTACGTTTGACACCTACATTGTAAATGTGACACATAATATGTAGTGGTGGATCATTATCAAAGGGATGAATGTCATAGGAGGGTTAGCCTTGAATGTTATATGTTGTGAAAATGCATCAACAAATATCTTATAAACGAGAATCTGAATGAATGTCAATAGAAACATGCATAGTAGTAAAAAGATGTTGAATGCGGTGAAGTAAATCAATATTAGCTAGAAAATAATCATTTGTGGAGATATTCATGGTGTCTAAATGCAAATGCAAACCCTAGAAGGTCTATGAAGATCGTTGGGTTCAACAAAATGATTAACTAAAATTCGAATAAACTAGGAGTATGCTAATATAGTTAATCTAATTTAGGAGAACATAAACATTGTAAATAAATATTCTAAAGTAGTATAAAATGACTAAATAATTAAAAATAATGGAAATAAAACCTAATTTTCAAGAAGAGGGTTAGGAAAGAACTCGATTGATTACGGATGACTATTGCACAGTGTCATAGGTTTGATAGGAAATTCCAGAAGTAGGAATGACGCAGAAAGAGGTCCCAAAAAGGGTGGATTTGGAAGGTGCAGAGTAAACTAGAGCACCCAGAGAGGTGCGAGGCGCCATGGTATGGCATAATAGACGCCCTAGTCTCAGAAAAAGCTCTGCTGACTAGTCAAGTCTCGGGGTCGGAAGCTATCATGTAGCCTTCACCGGGTTGTGTGCTTTGGATTTATTGAACTGCGTCGGATGTATCGAATAATGGAAGATGATGTTGAAGACTTGCGAAAAGAAAAAAGAAGTATCAAATCCCTAAAAATAAAAGATGAAAATGAATGGATCAAAGTGACCTCACCGCCACAACAAGGTGGGCTTCTTGCTCATACCCAAATGTAGTTATGGTGTGTGTGTGTGTGTGTGTGTGTGTCGTGCCCTAGGTGCTCTTGTGCCAATCACAATTTATGAAACAGTGAGCAATAATTAAATGTAGAAAATGTAATAACATGTGTGCATGGAATAAAATAGAATCCCTCCCCTATGAAGTGTGTGTTGATGCGAGATCTCCTAGCCTTAATGCGGGGAACTATGTGGATGCAACTCTAGATTGAGTGATAGTAGTAGATGACATTAGGACCATTATTATGGTCTCATAACTTTATATTTATAAGGTTTGCTTGATATAATTTACTAATTAACCCCGAAATGGTGACTAGGAAAAAGATAAAGATGAAAAATGGTTAGAAAAGGTGGGAATGTTTGAAAAGGATCGGGCGCCCCGGGTGGGATCGGGGCACCCCAATACGAGCCTAGGTGCCCCGATTTAGGCTAAAATAATGAGAAAGTGTCGAAACAAACTAGACATGTATATAAAAATGTGCAAGAATGATGAAATAAAAGCAAAATAAGATGGCCAAATATGGGACTAATTAGTACTTTCTTCACTCAAGAACCTTACAAATAGTAGTATGAGACCAAAGCTAAATAGTAAAGTGCATGATTTTGTGACTATAATGCTTGATAAAAAGTCTTTGACATCGGAGAAATCAATCAAAGTGAGAGCCCTGTAAGGACAATTAGCACAATTAGTTCACGTGGTCAGAAATATGAGAAAATAATTTAAAGGTCTTAATTTTCTGAAAATGCCCTAATTGGAGAAGAAATAATTAAACTAATTAAGTAATAAAATTTGTCTCGTAAAAGGCCTTAGAAGTGTTAGGTTAAGACTTTGTTTTTTTGTGAAATTATTTAATATTAATTAAGAAAATTAATTAATGGATGAACTTAATTCAAGACAAAAATTAGAAGAAGGTAATGATCCGGGTTGAATCAAAAAGGCCTAACGGTAATGAATTAAATTAAATAATTAAGTGAAAATAATCAAATTAATGAAAAGACTAAGTTAATATCACACAAATTAAATCAAATTAGAATTAATTAGGAAGACAAAATTCAAACTAAATCTAAGAACAATTATCAAACTTAATGGAAGACCTAAAGAAATGAAATAAAATAACAAAGTTAAGTGATTAACTATCACATTGTCCTAATATGGTAAACTATGGAATGGTTTAATTAAAACAAATAGGTTAATTAAATCAAATTACACAAAGTTATAAACTAACGGTTGACCTAATAAAAGAAACATATAATCAAAAGTACAAACCCTAACAATGAAGTTTGATGAAGCGATTTTTACTTTTTGTTGTTGTGTGGAACTCGGGATTCATTTTGTTGTTTGGTATGCTTATGTTGTCATCAAGTGGGTGTTGTAGGTAGCGATGGTGGCTATGTTCGAGGGTGAGTGGATTCACACGCTCTGTGTGGCCTTGACAGGGAGGTCGAGGATCGAGCTAGGCCGAGGCGACTGCACGAGTGCCAAGGGGTGAGGCGGGTGTTATAGGGTAGTTAGGACATGGGGAGTCGGGGAGATGGTGGGATGTGTGGTAGTTAGAACATGGGGAGTCGGGAGTTGGATCCACAGTGGGTGGGGAGGTTAGGTCTAGGTCATTCAGGTGGGGGTGAACTACTTGCTGGGTAGAGTTAGGGCTCGATTGAGTGTGAGGGAGTTGAGGGGCACGGTATCTTGGCGGCCCACCTGAGTGATAAATAGGATAGGATAGATTTATGATCTTATTTTTTTTATTTTTAGTGTTTTTTTGTAGGGTTATTGTATGCACCCAAAATTGCATGTGCTACATTATCGGAAAACGGTTACAAAAGTCCCCAATGATGATTCAGTCCTTTCAAGAAGGTGTTCAAGCTCCAATTTCCATTTGCAATATATATTTTTTGCCTAGACATCTTTACTTAGCCTTCCCACACTTTTTCTAGCTTCCTGCCTCTTTCTGTGCATGTTTTGGCCTTTAAGTGAGGACCGCCGCCCAAAACAAAACCGGCGGTCCTAAAATAGCCACCAAACCATGCATAGAAGGTGGTGGCATCCTGCCCACTTTTTCCAGATCTTCACACATGTTTTAACATGTGACGGTTCACTTAATTTCACTTTTTACATGCATCCGTGAGCCAAATTGTCTAAAATTAGCTTTGATTGCTTGGTTCTCCTTCCTCCTATTTTAAAATAGATTTAATTGAGTTGGAACTACTCCTTCTTGCCTTGTGCATGAAGGTACCTCCCATCCTCCATTCCTATATATTCCATGCTTGTATTCAAGCAAAATGCCTGAGAATTTTATGTATCTTGCATTGTATTGCTGCTACTACGATCTTGCTAGGAATTACATAGCCAAGCTCTGATCTCTTGTGCTATCTCTCTTCTACTTGCATTACATCCGGACTACCATCAAGCTATCATTGCTCAAGCGCCATCCTCCTACTTGTTGTTCTTGCATTCCCAATCCCTTGACTCACATGAACACTTGGAGAAAGAAAGGAACATACTGAGGGGACAAATACAGAACACAACTAGATTTGCCAAAGCTCTTGCTTGTCCAGGTTGGAATTGTGTGTTTGTTTGCCTTGTTTGTTGAATTGTCAATTTCAAATCATATCAAATAGAGTAGAAAATCATTCATATCAAATAGAGTAGAAAATCATTCATTTCAATAAATTAGTCAATCACAAGTAGATCAAATCATTAGTAAGTTTGCCTCTTTAACATTACTAGGGAAGTTGTGAGGAATAATAGCTCTTTTCAGGGTCATGATTTGTTCTTCACCTCTGAGGTAGGGTTTGGAGGGTTTTGATCAGATTAGGTTATTTGCTTTAGATCATATTCATACATTTACACAAGTAAACAACTACATCCGTTGATTACTTGTCTTTAGTTTATTTATTAGATTAGAACACATTGCTTAAATATTAGAAAAGAACAAAAATATTTCCTTTGATAGATTAGTTTACTTTTATTGTTTTGATCCAAAATATTGTGAAAACCCCAAAAACATAGATTAGATTTCTTTCAGTAATTAGGTTTATTTATCAGAAATCATTGTATCCCATTCTGCATGACCATCAATGGTCCACAACAGAAAAAACATACAGTTGTGATCCATTGGTCCCACAACCCAACGGGCCAGAATTGATAACTGACATTGATACCAGCTTACGTTTAACAGTCTTACACACACTGTAACTTTTTTTGAGAAAATAGAACAACTCAATACACTAAACATTGTCACTTAATCAAGCCTACGACTATTGGACTACTCCTGGCAATAGGGCTTGATTACGCGCATGACCATCCAAGGGCCACAACCTCCACGAGTCTTTGGTTGTGATCCTCAGTCCCATAACCCAACGGGCCTCTATCAGTTAGACATTGACACTAGTTTGTACACATTAGTATTCAGATCTTCGCCACTTCCACTAGATATTATCACACAACTTTCCTTACTGAACATAACAACCGATCAAGCTAAGACTTTCTAGACCAGACCGAAAAATCACCCATAAATACATATGGCTTCATCGTGCCTCTCATTCTTACTTCCATGACCTTTCTGAAATCTATACGAGGCGCCCATAGGTCATTTTCCGCATGTTCAACAACCAACGAAAAAATCTTAGCCAAGCTCGACATTGATTGGAGTCTACGAGTGGCTATTATCTCAAACCGAGCCATCACACCACTTCAAGTTAGGAGAGCATTCTTTTCCTTAGACTCGCATATCCCGACATTACATGTTGAAGATATAAGATTTCCCAATTAGCTTGATCCCCATCACCACACTCACATTCACAATCATTCTACACCGGTTGTCTCGGCACGACCTCGAGAGGTCAGGTGTGAAGAAGGTCACGTGTTGATTTTCTATCATACAAATTGGTGAACCCGACGTGAAGAGCTAGTCTCTAAACATTTCCACTTTCTTCATCCATCCTTTATTCTGTGGGTATTCTTATACCCCCAAATATGTTGGGATATGATGAGTATGGTTGGCCCATCCTGGTTTTGACATGTACCACTACCAATCAAGTATACCACAACAATCACCTTCACTTTCAACATGGGCAGACAACCGCTCATCCACTCAAAACCCTCTACTTCAGGGAACCAATGTTGGTTCCTCTGTACGTATTGAGGAACTCGACCAGGTCACTCAGACCTATCCCCATGAACAATCAAGTTCAAACAACATGACTTTCACTAGTGAAGCAAGTTCATCTCCTCGGGTATTGTTTCGATAACCCATTAGCATGCAATCGATCAACTCCCCATCTAGATGAGGAGTATTTAGCATGATATGCTAGGAGTGAAAAACACTTCTAGAACATGAACCAATCTTTCGATAGGTTGTAAGGACAAGGTGATGTCCTACTTCAAAATAATAATGCTACCCTCCACCAACCGAAAATACTACTAATGAGGGGTGGCAACATCATGAACAATTCATAGTAGGATACCATACTCCTCAACAACCTCCGAGGGTTCAACAAAAGGTACCTAAGCAAAGCACTGCCCCATCAATGGGTGATGTCATTTCAGCTTTGGTAGACAAAGTCAAGGAGTTAGAGCTTTCCCAAAATACACAAAATTCATATGCAAGGCAAGCATGAACTCCTTCCTACCCATAAAATTATGGAAAATACCTACTGCACAAATCCTCCAGTTTACATGAATACTCAAAACCCTAGAGATCTACTTACGGGATGGGCACCTTGGGTATGCCCCCCCAAGCCACGTATGGATATCTACAATAGGCACCACCGAAGTGCATTCTCAAATGCCATACCAATCAAAATGCAACGTTCCCTGGCTTCATGCCTTCATTCCATATCAAGGTAATCAACCCCCTATGTACACATGTATTCTAAATCTCCACAGGGGACATGTATACCTACCCGTCCATATGGACAACCACAGGGGATGCCATATGCCCCAAAAATGTCTATGTTGTCCCATTTCAACAACCGATGCAGCCCCCACCTCCCCAACAAGGATCTTCAATGGTGGAAACATACACAATGGGGACCTATTCTGAATATCTCAAGGAACCCCTAGACTTCTCCATTCGACAATCATGCTTGAGACCCTTGCCTGATCTTCCAAAATTCAAAGGGGAGGGTGATCCTAATGCCCACATCAAGGCTTATGCAATGGCCATTCGAGAGTTACTCCCATGGGACGCAATGTCGTTGCGAAAATTTTCCCTAAGACACTAGAAGGTATTGCTCTCGACTGTACTATAGGATACCGAGGCTTCAATACACTCATTCAAGCAACTCGTATCAAAGTTTATCAAATATTTTGATATGAACAAGCTTTTGAGAACATGAATCAGGGAATTCCTTCATATCAAGCAAGAACACAATGAGTCTGCAACCCACTTTATTCAAAGGTGGTGACAAGTTCTCTACTCCTCTGCAAGCACTCCAAATATGGATCAAACAGAACTTTGTGATTTGTTCCTTCACTCTCTCAATAGAGAGACAAAGGAAGAGGTTCAAAAGTTCCCACTAAGGAGCTATGAAGAGGTGCTTAGAGGGTGCTCTTTGATTGACCAAGTGGCCATTGACAGTGGTCATAAGACTTATGGAGAAAATGGGAAGTTAGTCACTCCCAATCAAAATAATCTTGGTTACTCCAACAACACAAACAATAATCAAGGACCAAAGATCCTTAATAAGAATCATGGAGCCACGATGATGACGGTGTGTGACTGACCAGCCCAAAAATCCTAATGTTGTTAATCCTACCAGTATATGTGCTATAAATAACAACAAAAATAATGGAAATAATCAGAGAAACAACAATTTCTCACCCTCGGTAAATGTTGTGGATTTTAATCATCCTCAACAACAACAACAATCTCAACAAAAAAAAGACAAACACCACCCCAAGCCCTAGTCAATACCTAGGTGGGTATCCCAACCAATTCCAAAACCAAGGGCAAGGGTTCCAAAATTTTAATTATAACAACCAACAACCAAACAATAACCATAGTTTTAGACCACAACAAGGAACAAACCAAAGGCCTCGAGATTACGATCCCGACTTATATTATGCGGTTTCCATAGGGTTCAGGGCATGACACAAGAACTTGCCGTGATTGTAACAAGTTTTTACAGCATTTTCCAGAGGACCAAAGACAGTTATTTTTTGACATGTTTTTGAAAACCCAACAACACCCACTCAAAATGCCTACATGGGACTAATATCTCCACAGAAACACACCATTGGGGATCTTTAACGATCCTCTCCCCACATGCATCCAAAGGATGGTAGATTAGATCCCAATGGTTTGAATAAAGGTATTGTAATAGGGACTCATGATCGTGAAGCCTCAACTTTGTCAAACCCATAGTGGCACCTCCTTTGGATGGTCACCAACAAACAAAAATTGTGGGGTTGGTAGAGTTAGATGTTGAACCCCAAATTAACATTGCCACAAGAACCAAGGATTATTCTTCGCAGCCAATCCCGATTTATCCGGCTATGTCAAAAATGTTCATGATACGCTAAGCAAGCCAGTAGGGGCTTATGATCTAATCAATGATCTAACCAAGACCTTTTCACACATTTCCTTCTTGGATCTACTGAAGAATTCCCCTGCTCATAGAGTTGCTCTATTAGAAGCACTAGGTCTCGGCCATTTGATTAACATTACCCCTCCACCAGAGGCACAAGATAAATCACATAGACTTGATGTTAGTCCTCCAGGGACAGCCTGAGAGAGATATTGGGTTCATGTTTGACATCAACAAGATGCCCACGATGTTGAGATAGCTCGTAGGGGTGACCCGACTTTGTTTCTATAAGTTTGGATTTACAATAACTACGTAAAGCGTGTAATGATCGATGATGGGGGCAAGAGTTAACATAGTTCCCTTCTCTTTTCTTCAGAAGTTAGGGTATGGGGAGACCAATTTCTCCTCGACACAAAACACACTGAGAGGCTATGATAGCCTCAAGGCAACGTCGATCGAACCATAGTATTACCGATTACTCTCGGGCCTAAGATGGTACTAAATGAGTTTTATATTATAGACCAAGAAACCAACTATAATATGATCCTTGGCCATCCTTGGATCCACCGCATGAAGGCAATCCCCTCCACTCTATTCCAGGAGGTTAGATTCTTGCATTTAGGGAAAGTCTTTGTGGCACAAGGTGATCCAAAACCCTTTGATATACATTTGGCTAACTTAAAGAAGAGGCTAGGGTCCACTTTGAGTTTGAGCTTCCCATGAAATCAGTTAAACAAACCTACAAACATGGTACCAGAAGAAAAGCTAGTCCCTACGACAAAGTTAGAAGTCACAGGGTTGATTGAGGGCATTCTAGCGGTCAAGGATGAAACCATTATTGTAGAGACAGTGTTGCTAGGAACCACAAAAAAAATTGTCGAGCTATTGGAGAAGGATTTTCCTATTCTCCTCCCCTTTGATTCTATGGGTATGGGACATACTCGGGACTCGGTTCCCTTCCAAAGAAATGAGGTTTGCATGGTTGAAGTAACCGAGGTAAAGGGAGAAGGTACAAAGGATGACTCAACATCCATCTTTCTCGAGTAGTTGTTGGACTCTCCATTTTGATGGAGCCAAGTGTCATTTTTGGCATCGGGGCGGCGTGATCCTTACTTCACCTGAAGGAAGGATTCTACCTTTTTCTTTCAAGTTAAATTTTGAATGCACAAATAATGGGGCTGAATATGAGGCTCTCCTATTAGGTCTCATTATAGCTAAGAGAATGGGTATCCTCAATATTAGGGTGTTGGGTGATTCACAACTAGTCACAAATCAAGATATCCAAGTATATGAGACTAGAGCTGAGCATCTACAACTTTACAAAACAACAGTACTAGGTTTGATGAAAAGGGTTTGACTTCATATCAATCAAGTAGTTCCACGAACAAAACCTTCTCGTAGAATCTATAAAAACTTCTGCTTCACGCTTCACCCCAAGTAGTGACTTGGAAGATACCAACTTCATGGTTTTAGTTTCACACAAACCCTTGATTCATAAAGCACCAATGACCCCAATGTTGACATATGTAGAAGCCGAGAATCAACCTGATTGTTCAGACCATGTTGATGGTGATGAAGCAACTTTAGATATTTAAACACTTTTACAGAGCTACATCTTACTTATCACAAGATAGACCTTTCCTTAATTCTCATGTCCTCTTCCTATTTTGGGAATCCCATGATCAAATCCTCCCGGGAAAAGATCTTGAGATTTATGAAGTAGAAGAAGAAGGGGATTTAGAGTTACCTCTAGCCCCACTGAGTTTGAGGAGGGAAACACCTCCTTAATCGAGGGAATGATCGATATAAATATTGGAACAAGGAGGAACCAAAAATCTTAAAGTTGGGATCCTCCTTAACTCCAGAGGAGGTGGAAATACATACCCAATCCTCAAGGAACACCAAAAGGCCTTCGCATTTAGTTACAAAGAAATGATGGGAATTGCACCACATATCATGGTGCACAATCTCATCACCAAACCAGATGCAAAGCCAATTAAGCAAAAGTCGAGGCCCATGAAGCCAAAAGTGGCTCTCATGGTGAAAGAAGAAGTAATGAAACTTCTCCAGTAGGATTCATCAAGCCAGTCGATTATTCACAATGGGTATCTAATATCGTCCCCATTCTCAAAAAGAATGGAAAGATCCATATTTTCATAGACTTCTGACATTAACAAGGCTTTCCCCAAAGATGATTTCCCATTACCATCCATCGATGTTATTGTTGACGCAACAACTGGATTTGAATTGTTGTCTCTCATGGATGGGTTTTCTAGGTATAATCAAATCAAAATCTCTCGAGGAGGATCAAGCCAAAACTACATTTATAACTCCTTGGGAACCTACTGTTATGTTGTCATGCCATTCGGTCTTAAGAATGTTGGTGCCACATACCAACAAGAAATGACATATATATTCCATGACCTTATTCATAAGATTGTGGAATCCTACATGGATGACCTGTTGCCAAGGCCAGAAAGTGTTGTGATCACCCAGAGGTGCTTCGTATCATCCTTTCATGCTTAATCGAATATGGTCACATTGAATCTAGAAAAGTGTGTATTCGGCATAACAGAGGCAAGCTTTTGGGTTACATTATATCTTCATGAGGGATTGATGTCAACCCAACCAAAATCTGGGCTATGTGCTAGAAATGGTTCCACCATCAGATGAGTCTGGTATCAGATATTTTCTTGGGAAACTCGGTGCAATCCGAAGGTTCATCCCTAACTTGACCTTTTTATTCATCCAATCAACAATTTTTGAAAAAGGATTATAACATTGATTGGATGGAAGAATGCAATGAGGCCTTTGAGGTAGTTAAATGATTCTTATTATCCCCTCCCACGCTAATGCCACCTAGATCAGATCACCCTTTGATCTTGTATTCATGAGCTATGGATGTTTTGCTAGCCTACATGTTGGCTCAAGAGGATGATGATAAATGAGAACATGTGGTTTATTTCATTAGTCAAACGTTGCTTGATTATGAGACATGTTACACACATAGAAAAAGAATGCCTTGCCATAGTCTTTGCAACAAAGCTTAAGGCATTATATGTTGAATCAAGAAACGAGGGTTATTGTTAAGTCAGATCACTTGTGGACATTCCTCACGTAAGGATCCTTGTCTAAAAAGGTTTGGGCATTTCATAACCCTAATGGGTGAGTTTGAACTAACATTTGTAAATCAGAAATCCATCAAGGGAAAAATCATTATGACTGGTTGGCTGAAAATCCATTGATGGAGGTGATCTGGTAGATTTAGACTTTCCCGATGAGTGTGTGTACTTTGTCAAAACCAGGCCCCCTATCTCTGTATGTCCTTGGTATACCGATATTGTCAATTTCATCATGGACCATACATACCCAGAAGGGGCAAATCACAAACAAAGAAGGTGGTTACACGTCATTTCCACTAAGTACGTTATTTTGGAACAAGTGCTCTACCAGTAGAGCCTTTGACGGAATGTTGTTAAGATGTGTTGACACCAAAGAATCTAAAAGATTCTTTATGAGTCACATAGCGGAGTATGTGGAGGTCACTTCGGTGCCATGCCACTACTCAAAGATACATCGATGGGCTATTTCTGCCCACTCTAGAACATGATGCAATAGAGTTTGTGCACATGTCACAAATGCCAAGAGTTCTCCCATGAGATCCACATACCGGCACAAGCTTTGCAACCAATCACAACCCCATGGCCCTTTTCCACATGGGGCCTAGATTTGATAGGGAAGTTCTCTCCCTCATCAATGGATGGCCATAACTTCATAATCATGACCACATAATACTTTACTAAGTGGGTAGAAGCCATGCCTCTTACCACCATACCTGGCTCTATAATCACTAAGTTCATCTTGAACCAGATCATTTATAGGTATGGGGTGCCACAAGTCATTATTTCGGATAATGGCACGTCTTTCAAAAATGATGAGGTGCGTGAGTTGTGTAAAAAGTTCAAAATAAGTCATCACATGGCTTCTCTCTACTATCCTCAGGCTAATGGACAAGATGAGGCTACGAATAAAATGTTAAAGGCCATCCTTCTCAAAACCATTAAGGAGAATAAATGAGATTGGCACCTAAAGCTTTTTCTCGGCCTTGTGGGCCTATCAAACGTCAGTTAGAACACCAATGGGGGAAACCCCTTTTCTTTAGTGTTTGGTGTTGAGGTGGTTTTGTTGCTCAAAGTCAAAATACCTAGTCTCTGTATTTCACTACACGAGATCCTGGGAGAGGAGGGTTATCGAGAAGCATGACTCTCCCAATTAGAAAGTCTCGATGAGGCTAGACTTAACGTTGAACAACACACAATGTTTACGCTAACCGGATGGCTCAAAATACAATAAGAAGGTTTACGAAATGTGAAATATATGAAGGAGATTTGGTGTTAAGACTCGACAACCGGATAGACAAAAAAACCGGTGAGGGAAGGAAATTCAGACCTAGGTGGTTGGGTCCATATCGAGTGGTAGAAGACTAAAAAATGGGGCATTTCACCTGTGTACACTAGAGGTGAGGAGTTTAGCGAATCCATAAACTCTCTTCACCTAAAGAGGTACTACGCATGATCCACCAACATTTTCATATGTACATTATTGCATCTGCATTGCATTTTCATCCGCTAGTTCATTTTGTAAAATTTGTGATCAAGGGATTTATTCTTATAGAAACTCCTAAAAACTTCTGAAAAACATTGGCAAAACATTCAAATCATATCTCTTCAAATCTTCATAGTATCATCAATTATTTCTGAATCATTTCATCAGTTCAAACAAGATAAGACAAAGTTTTGACCGTGATCATACCAAGGCCTACATACTTGGTTCTTCGCTTATAGTCTCTTTCTAGATTAGGTGTCTTTTCCTATAGTCTATTCTAGAAGCTTCATGGTGTCACATCTATCCCATAAAAATCTCTTTGGAAATAAGAACATACTAAACATTTTTCCTAGATAAGTAAGTCAAATGCAAATCCACAAAAAAAAATTTTATTTTACACATTTCTTTTCCCTACCAACCTTCGATGTTGAGCCTACATCTCTTACTGGTGATGTAGGGTTGGGAAAGGAGAGAAATTCCCTTACTCACCTATTCCTTGTCTGTGGTGATGAGCCCATGCTTTCTCCTGGTAGCATGGGGCAAGGAGTAGGGGTCTCATTGATAAACTTGAAAGTTACAAATAATTCATTCAAATATTGTGAAATCATAGTCAAAAACAAAGTGAGTTAGATGTCCAAAATTCCAAAAGAGCTTAAAACCCCAAATCCAGATTTTTCAACCAAGTGGCCATCTATGGATCCAAGTCTAGATAAACTATGCAAAGCAATTCACATTCTAAACTATGAGGTAGCTTGAGTAGGATAGGGTTGTAGTGTCTCAATTTGGTCCTACAAACCTTTGTCTTTCTCTCATCATTACCATTCAACAATTTTTCATAACTTGTGCCCTTCGATTCTCGGTGTTGAGCCCTCGTATCTTACTAGTTGTACATGGAGTTAGGGGTGGGACAAGAATATCTACTTATCATATCATTTTATCACCACGTTTTCCAAGACAATATGAAGTATCAAAGATTTCTTAAAGAAACTAAAATTCAAACATCACATTGTGTTCACATTATCATATATCAACATTATGAAATACAAAAAGAAATCATTCTGTTATCATTTCACATCCACTACATACATTCTAAAAGCATAGAAAAGTGGAAATTCTAAACATCTAGAGTACACATGAAAAAACCAAAAGAAATTCAACTCAAATACAATGGAATACTAAACCAAAAATAAGAGTCTATATATATCATGGTGAATCAAGTTTGTATACAATGTCACCATGCACTAGGCATGGTCAAAATGCTCATAATGAGCCCGAAATATACAAAAAATCATATAAACACCCGACAAAAAATGTCATCAAAGCAATAAAATGGCCCCATGGCCTGTCAATCCCTCTGTGGGATCCCTCGGATGGTGCCCAGACCACATCTAGGGCTCCTACTATGGCTACGACGATGTTGGGAGTGAATAGAATGATGTGAGTGCTCATGGTGGTGTCCACTACCCATGGCCTCACTACGAGAATGGCTCCATCTCATCAAGCACTCGGCTAGTCTCATATCCGACCACCTGGTATGGAGGGAAGTCACTATCTCTACTACCTTCCACATAGGGAAAACACGTCAAGTGTGTGTCTGCTGCAATGCTAATGGTTGGCCCGAGTCAACAGTCAATCAACTTAGCTCGGTCTTCCCGAGGGGATCAATAGAGTGTCCATGCACACCCGATGGATGAGCTCTCACCACTCTTGTGTCATCACTACAAGAAGAGAACAAGAAGTGATAAGTTAGAAAAAAAAAAAGAAAGAGATACAAGTCAACATTCCTAACTAACAAAGTCGAGAGAAAAGTATTAAACTTACTTGGATCTCCGGGCATCCAGTAGGGGTTAGTAGTTGTTATTATACTACTAGTGTTGTTGGTGGTTGGGGCTTCCCAAAGCCAAGAAAATCATTGTCCTATGATAGACTCATCATCCCCCTCTCCACCATGAGGAAGTGTCGACTCTTGAGACTAAGGTCTCTCTCTCAACACTGGCCTCCTCGTATGTTTCTCTCAACATCTCCTGAGTATCATGCCACTCAGGGTCACTCTCCTCCTCCTCCATATGGGCTACCTCACTAGTCCCAACACCAACTCCCTCATCCTCCATGTCCTCTCCAACTGACTCCTCCTCCATCTCATCCCCGCATCCTCCTCGAGTCGAGTTCTAGATCAATGGGCTCATCCTGCTCCCCACTATAAGCAGGAGTTGTAATGTAAAGTAAGGGTGCTCGAGGGGCACCAACTTCCCATCAAGCATGAACCACCCATCTAACCATAATAGGAACACTTGAATGACCACTGTCCAACCAGATCCCCTCTAGGGCCCCTCCGAGCCTCCTAAATAGTCCTATAAACTTGGTGTAACTGGAGGGAGCATATCAATGTACGGAAGGCCAAACTGCTGGGGGACCCGATCAAA
Source organism: Taxus wallichiana var. yunnanensis (assembly GCA_018340775.1). Lineage (NCBI taxonomy): Eukaryota > Viridiplantae > Streptophyta > Pinopsida > Cupressales > Taxaceae > Taxus > Taxus wallichiana. The sequence continues at coordinate 379,831,458 of CM031244.1, read as the reverse complement.
TGGGTGGACCTCAAGTCTCCCTACTCTATCAACTAGCTGACCTTTGTCAAGAGCAAAGCTACCATCGTAGTCACCTCCTGTCCCCATATCCCTGCCATGTCCTGGTAGGGTGTGGCAGTCATGTCTGTTCCATAGTCAGGGAAGCCACTAGCTGATGTGGCATCCTAAGTACTGACATACCTATCCATCTAGCTACCCAAACAACCCCTAGATCTGACACTTAGTACTCCCCTACCATAGGGGATGAAACACTCATAAACCCAACTCATAACAAGAGTGGGGTGGCTCAATGATTGCCCCTTGTAATCTAACTACCCTATATAAATCATGGTAGGTAGTCCCCAAGATATCTGCCCCCAGCATATTTACAGTCATGCCCCTCGATTTACGCAATGATAGGAGCCCAACAATATAAAAGGGTGTCACCACCCTTGTCCCCAATCAATCGGAGGACAAGATGCCCATGATGGCTCTACGTATGATAGGAATGGGAGTGGTGGCAATGGACCAAACCTCATCCCCTTCTTCAAACCAGATGAGACAATGACGTCTCCCATGTATGTAGCCCACTATGTCATCTTTGCCATGGACCCCACTGTCTCCAAATTCAGCCTCCTCCCAAGTATCGAGAGCCCAAGAATGTGGTACACATCCTCCAAGGTGATGGTCCACTCACCCCGACACCTAAAAACTAGAAAGGTGTTCCGTCCACATCCCAATAGGAAAATAAGTCACATAGAATATGACTAGGTAGGAGAAACATGGGGAACCCGCAATCCTCCAAATACCGGCCCTCTGGAGAAGATCCATCTCATCCTGTGTCAGTTGATCCAGATACTAGGGAGCCAATCACACTCCCTCTCCCGACTCCATCTGATGTACTCCTCCTTCTTCTGCATTCACCAAAACATGGAAAAAGAGCAAGTTAGTAACATATACCAAATAATAAGCTCACCAAAAACATTACAAAACATCAAAAATCCAAAAAAATCAAGTTAAAAACACGTTTTGGTCATTCTGTTTAGAATCACCTCCAAAGGTAGCAGGTGGGTTCCAGACCACCACCTTACTGGCGGTCCTCATGACCACCACCTTGCTCTGGACTGGACCGATTTTCCAAACACATCTTTTACCCTAAAAATGCTCAAAAAGACAAAAAAAAAAAACTACTTTTGACCAAATAAAAGAATGCCTTATGGGCGCCCCCTAGAGAGACTCATTTAAGACAAATTTTTTTAAAATGATCCCTCCTAGGTGAACTTTTCAAAGTTTTTACATTTTAGGTATTAAAAGACAAAAGTGAAATAACCAACCTTAGACCACATTGGTTGATCTCCCACTCATGGAGGCATGATCACATCTTGTCATCATCATATCGTTGTACTCTCATCAAAAATGGTCACCGTGGGTCCAGAGCTCCAAATTCACCAAATCAAATAACACAAATGAATTGAAAATGAGTTGTTTTGATATATATATATATATATATATATATAATATATATATGTTGTTTTAACCTCGTTTTGAGTGTATGTGTTCATAGGGCTGGAGCGTTGGCAGCAGGTATATTTCTATATCCCCACATAGATGGTAAGTCCTCTTGTCATTTTGATCTAGTGTTTATTTTTCAATATTTTATCTATCTGCACTTGAGTCTTCTTTTTCCTCTTGTAGGTAGCGGGAGTTTGGGCAATGATTTTCGACACATGGGCATGTCAGGTATAGCTTCTAACTCCCCATTTCAGGAATGCCATACTCGGACTCTACGTTTTACACCTTTTCATGGCTAAGACACTTCTCCGAGGGGGCAATATGTATGCACCCAAAATTACATGTGCTACATTGTCGGAAAATGGTTACAAAAGTCCCCAATGATGATTTAGGTCCTTTCAAGAAGGTGTTCGAGCTCCAATTTCCATTCATAGTATATATTTTTCACCTAGACATCTTTACTTAGCCTTCCACACTTTTTTCTAGCTTCCTACCTCTTTCTTGCACATGTTTTGGCCTTCAGTGTCAGGACCGCCCCTCCCGGGCAGGGCGGTTTCAAATCCACCACCCAAAACAAAGGTGGTCCTGAAACTACCCCACCAAACTCCCACCACTTTTTCAGATTCTTCACGCATGTGTTTTAACATGCGACGGTTCACTTAATTTCACTTTTCATTACATGCATCCGTGAGCCAATTGTCTAAAATTAGCTTGCTTATTTTACTTCTCCTTCCTCCTATTTTTAAATAGATTTAATTGGTTGGAAATGAACTTCTTTTTGCCTTGTGCATGAAGGCACCTCCCATCCTCCATTCCTATATATTCCATGTTTGTATTCAAGCAAAAGGCCTAAGAATTTTGTGTATCTTGCATTGTATTGCTTGCTACGATCTTGCTAGGAATTGCATAGCCAAGCTTTGATCTCTTATGTTATCTCTCTTCTACCTGCATTGCATCCAGAATGCCATCAAGTTTCCATTACTCAAGCACCATCCTCCTACTATTGTTCTTGCATTCCCAATCCCTTGGACTCACATGAACACTGGAGAAAGAAAGGAACATACTGAGGGGATAGATATAGACACAACTAGATTTTCCAAAGCTCTTGCTTGTCCAGGTTGGAATTGTGTGTTTGTTTGCCTTGTTTGTTGAATTGTTTTCATATCAAATCAAGTAGAAAAAATCATTCATATCAAATAGAGTAGAAAATCATTCATTTCAATAAATTATTCAATCACAAGTAGATCAAATCATTAGTAAGTTTTCCTCTTTAACATTACCAGGAAGTTGTGAGGAATAATAGCCCTTTTCAGGGTCATGATTTGTTCTTCACCTTCTGAGGTAGGGTTTGGAGGGTTTTGATCAGATTAGGTTATTTGCTTTAGATTAGATTCATACATTTGCACAAGTAAACAACTACATCCAGTTGATTACTTGTCTTTAGTTTATTTATTAGATTAGAACACATTGCTTAAAGATTAGAAAAGAACAAAAATATTTCCTTTGATAGATTAGTTTTCTTTTATTGCTTTGATCCAAAATATTGTGAAAACCCCAAAAACATAGATTAGATTTCTTTCAATAATTAGGTCGCTTATCAAAAATCATTGTATCCCATTCTGCATGACCATCAATGGTCCACAACAGAAAAGACATATAGTTGTGATCCATTGGTCCCACAACCCAACGGGCTAGAATTGATAACTGACATTGATACCAGCTTACGTTTAATAGTATTACGCACACCTACAACTTTTGTTGAGAAAATAGAAAACTCAATACACTAAACATCACTTGCTAATCAAGCCTATGACTATTGGACTACTCCTGGCAAATAGGGCTTGATTACACACATGACCATCCAAGGGCCACAACCTCCATGAGTCTTTGGTTGTGATCCTCAGGTCCCACAACCCAACGAGCCTACCAATCAGTTAGACATTGACACTAGTTTGCGCACATTAGTATTCAAGATCTTCGCCACTTCCACTAGATATTATCGCACAACTTTCCCTACTAAACATAAAACCGATCAGGCTAAGACTTTCTGGACCAGACCGGAAAATCACCCATAAATACATGTGGCTCCATCGTGCCTCTCGTTCTTACTTCCATGACCTTGTCTGGAAATCTATACGAGGCGCCCGCAGGTCATTTTCCACGTGTTCAACAACCAATGAATAGAATCTCCCGAGCTCAACATTGATTGGAGTCTACGAGCGGCTATTATCTCAGACCGAGACATCACACCACTTCAAGTTAGGAGAGCATTCTTTTGCCTTAGACTCACATATCCCGACATTGTGTGTTGAATATATAAGATTTCCCAATTAGCTTGATCCCCATCACCAAACTCACATTCACAATCATTCTACACCGATCGTCTCACATTCGAAAAAATAAAACAATGAAACAAAAATTTGTTATGAGTTGTTAGTAGTTAATTCTTGTTTTTGGGTACTCCCGATACCTACATGAGACATAATAAAGTGACGAAAACAAAAAGAACCAACTAGACATAAATGTGAGACACCTAGAAGATGTATGCAAACGTTAATGAATGTTAAACAATTGCATGAAAAGATTAGTAAGATGTGAAACAAAAAGGGAACGATGAATAAATGGTTCTCATCGAAGAGGTTCATGATAGGATCGTAGCACATCCATTGCTTAATATAACTCGTATAGATACCATAGAGTAAAAATACTTCCCACGCTTCCCATGTGTAAAAGTTAGCCAGAGGATGCCATAAGGTACTAGAAAATGAAATGATAATAGCAAATATCGTAAGCAAAGAATGGATCAAATGACTAGTCATGCAACCAAAGGTAACAAAGCATGGTAAGTCCCACCAGGCATGCCAGAATGTGAGCTCTAGAAATCATTGATAATAAAAAGTACTTGAAACTAAACTTATACCTCCTTTTATGTGTCTCCTTTACAAACCTCGGAATGGGCGATGACTTGGATGACCCTAGAATGCTTGAAGTGTAGGTACTTTCTTCAACTTGAGTGAGACCTTTGTTGTGGCGACAATGAATTCACAAACTTTGCACCAAGGGAATGAGGATAATGGATTTATGGATGGGAAAAGTAGGCTCATGTGGACATTAGGACTAGGTGGAAAGGATGCTCTATGTGACAAGAATGCAAGAGCTTTGACATGATTTTTCTTGTTTTGAAAGGGGGTAAGACTCCATTTATAACCTAAAAGTATGATTAATTCAAAGGTTTGGGTAGATTATGATTTGGAAAAGTGAGCGAGATTAAGTGAGCGGGGGACATGAAGAATGGACATGAATTAAACTTGAATATTTAATTCACAAGTGGGGGACATGGAGAATATTTGACATGTGAGGAGTATTAATTAGGAATTGACAAGGTTTTATTAATTGACTGATGTCAATTAATTTCTCATGGGTTTTTATGGGAAATGGAATGGGAAAATTAATTGATTTAAGAAATGTGTGAAATTAGGGTGTCTATACTTATATAATTAATGATTTTTTTAGAAGACGATGAGGGATAAAGAGAGACATGTTAAGTGCAATCAAGAGCGTGGCGAGAGGAATGAAGAGCCATACATGGAAAAAACTATTGGAAGGGCATGCTCGATCCCTTCAAACTCACCCTTAGACACTCCATTCTCTTCTACAATGACCTCATTCATGCCACTTGAGATATTTTTAACAATGGCCCTTGCTCCCAATATTGTGAGGTTGTTGCCACCGAATAAGGAAAATAAAAGCTCGGAAGAAGAGACATAGTGGTTTTTGGTTAAGGAGTCGTTGCCATGCGTAAGAGGCTTCATTACAAGAAAATAATCGGGGCACACTATTGATTGTTTTTTATAATTACAAGTCTTCCATACAGATGAACAATTTTTTAAAAAATATTTATATTTATTATAAGACAATTAAGATGGTGTGGTGACGATAATGATTCTAGTCTAGATTTAGATTTGATTGACTTTGATTATGGGTATGTTGACACATACATTAATTGATTATCAATATACCTCTTTTGATTTGATGTGTTTGTGTCTTCACATTTTTCTCTTTTTAAATTTTAAATTTTATTTGAAAAGTTTGAAATATTTAAAATTCATATTATATTTGTAAATCAATTTTTTTGTTCAAAGATACATATGTTTAAGCAACCTCACAACTCTTATTTACATGTTAATTTATTCGCTTGATTATTATTTGTTTATCTTTGTCTTTGAGAAATGGAAGAGGGATATGAGTGACATGGCATTTCAACTAGGCTTATCATCTCCTTGGCTTCACTTATTGGACCCCTTCAAATCTTATCACTTTGTAATCACCTCATACCAAGCATGCTAGGCATCGTTGGAAGTATAATTAGAGGCAAAAATTCTCAAGCCTTTCACCGAAAAATTTACCATCATTTGTTGGCAAATTCCTGAAAGGTTATCGCTTCTTTTTTTGTTGGATACGACAAAATAATGTGAAGTTGTATGTGGATCTCACATACATGTTCTCTCTTGTAACCAAATGGGTCGAAAGATCATTCATGTAATCAAAATTCTCAACAAACGATATTAGTTTGCAAAATCCTCCTATACAATGTTCGAAGCCACATTGGAATTAAAACTTTGTACACTTTCACATCTTGTATCGAAAACATTACATACAATTTTGGGGCACATATTTGAATGAGAATTGGTGTCATGCCTAGCAATAGTAAAAATGACTCCATTTTTATTGTTTGTTATTAGATGGAAAACTAGCGTTGTATAGGATATGGACCATTTATTTCAATGTCCACAACTTTTGCCATTTCTCCATCGCCGTAGAGGTAGTCCTTACATATACTTTAATCACATTTCGAAAATTCCGTACAAAATTTATGATAATATCTATGAATTTGGTCCTCTTTCATTTTTGTGGTAATCCCTCATATTGTGAAGCCACGAAACATCAACATTTCAAAAAAGAAGTGTAAGAATATATACACGAAAAATCTCCACATTTAATGATTGTCAATAACTACGAATGTTGACGATGTTGTGCCAAATAGAAATGAAAAAGGAAAAACTATAATACATGGTTTATATTATTGTCTAAACAAGTGTGGAGAATTCCTAAACAATGTAATTGGAAAAATACTACACACTTTCTTTAGTGCTCCGAATAATTTGGTCTTGGTTTCTTTTTTAGTTTACTCTCTTATTTTATTCTCACATTTTCCATAAGTTGTTGCTTGTCCGCATTTCAACAATATTGTATAACACGTCTTTCATTCCATGTGATGTACCCTTCTCCCGCTTTGTGATATTTCATCTCCAATTGTTCTACTTTATCTTATTCATTGCTCTAATCGCAATCTCCATTACACCAATTGGGTGTGATTGCTAGTTCTATAACAACTCAATTTATTTTGGACATGTATTTTTAACAATTTTGCTTTTGCTTATTTTTAACAATTTTGCTTTTCTATTTTTAACAATTTTGCTTTTCTGATTTTGCATGTTGCTTTGGCTTTACTATTTTTAAATTTTATTTTATAGCTTTTGCATGCATTAACCTTTAAATACTAGTCACTAACACTATAATTTCATTCTTCAGGCTCTCCAAGTTCCAGTCAATTCCCTGCGTTAAATTGAATTCTGCAGGTATGCATTTAAATTACTGTTTATACTTGTATGTAGCAGTAGAACTATATTTCTTAGCCTCCTCTTATGACCAGTTCTACAACTTTGGTTCTTGGTCAATGAGGTTTTGTTTTGTGTTGTGCCTGTTTAGCTTTTGAGCCACATGAGGAGGTATTAACCATAGACTTGTCCAAACTATCATCTTTTTGTCACAAAAACTCATCTTCCAGAATTGCCAAAGGAAACTTGCTCATCCTTTGAAGGTTCATAGGTTGCCACATTTTCCAACAACTTCATGCCCTTTGTCATCGTAGACAATACCAGTTACTTTAGGAAGGTGTGGACGGTTCTTCACTGAGACTGTTGTTGTCTAACTTTTTCACCTGTTTTAACTATTTCTCCATCAACCAGATCCTTTGTTGGATTACTCTCTTTACATGATGTTGATGATAGAGTTGTCTTGGATGTTTATGATGTTTTCTCAATTTCCTCACCCATTCCACTGACGGTCTTCACTTGGAATACCAGTAGATGATCTGTCTCCATCCTCACCTTCTGTGAGACCATCTTTAACTTCATTGCTCTGTCAGGACTCGGTATTTACCTCTATGACAATAATACCACGAGAAACATTAATCTTCACTTTCTTTACTCATCGTGTAGGATGTCCCACAAAATTTTGTTTACCATGTAATCATAAAACAACAGGTTTCCAGGTGGAGAAAGTGAATATCCATGCAGACTCACAAGATTCCTATGCTTGATGCTTCCAACTGTTTCAAGCTCAGTTCCAACTTCACGCAAGCTTTGTGGGTAGTGATTGTGTAGTCTCTTTATAAAATTCGATTACAATTCTTTAGAACACATTTATAAACAATGCTTGTAACACCATAGCCAATTATATATTTCTCATTTATATTTTCTCTTATTCTCATTATGTCATCATACATGTGAAGAGCCATGTCCATAAATCATTCCAACCAATGGTGCAAGGTTTAAGACCATAATTGTTCATTATGTTTCTTTTCTCTTGTGCAGAATCAAAAGCTTCTTCAGAATCACACCTAAAGACATCTTTTTCGGTCACACTATTCTAGAAGGCAAGTATGCAGTGATTTGCGTGTAAAGACATGCTTATTTGTAGTGGTGAGACACTATTAGTCTAGAAAAGGCAAGTATTTGTCAACTCCTTTGTGCCTCGACTCTCGAAGAAATCATTGGGAATATGGGTTGGAGCTTTGAATATGTTTCTATTCACTTTGAGTGTAGTGTAGTGAGAGTATGCCAGGCAAAATCATGTGAAGAGGAAAATGTATTTAGCATGACAAAAGTTTTGGGAAATTGAAAATGGCCAAAGGCAAACAACCACCTTTGAAACAGGATATGCAAATGCATCAAAACATAATGAAAGAACATTTTTGATAGATAACATAGTTTCAAATTCCATGGTAGCCCAAAAAATGCTCGACATCATTGCTCATTTATGGATTTTTACATTCCTCCCTTTCAATTTAGGCACAACTTGAGATAATTGTTTTCTTGAAAGATGTACATTCAATATTCATGTGTATGGATCAACCATACAAATTGCTTTGGTACAAATACCACTTGGTTTTAGACATCTATCAACTTAACAACATGCCCCTCATAATTTACCCCCTTTTGTCAATCACAAGGGGTTTTAGTAGGTTTTTCCTTCAATAATTTGTTTTCAAATTTGTATTATGTTTAGTTGTCTTCGAACATTTTTGGATAAGTGAATTAGAATGCTAAAGAAATAAATATTGAGAATGAGCTTAAGTATCTATATAATGCAAAAACAATTATACCTTTGTTTTGTTGGTATGGAATGAATGAAAGAAAGATAAGATTTTAATAACATCTACAATCTAGAAAATAATCTATGGAATCAGGGGCTGCCATGAAAATTATCAATCTTACAAACTTTACAACCCTTTTTGATATTGGATATTTTATTGTATATCTATCTTGATCTCACCAAGCATTTTGAAGCTTCTCCTACTCAAACAAATTGTTTGATTTGCATAGAAACATGCAGAGCCAGAATATGTAGATAGACGCATCTGATAGTATCCATTTCATCACTCAATTTGTACAACTACAATTATATACTGGCAGAAGAAAAAACTACAGTTATGTACAACTTTAAAGGAGCAACAACTATGGACTAGTGTTAAATCAAGGTAGCTCAGTAGAAACATGACATTATTAAGGACCTTCACCTATCAAGCTCATATACAAATAGATATCAAGTGTACACAAATTTGTCTAAATCTTATTACTTGGTCACTTTTTCATCTTCCCCCCCCCCCCACCACCTCTCTGTTGTCCCTGTTCCAAAAACTTCATGGAGTTCATCTTCAGTGTATTAAATGTGCCCTTGTTTATGTTCTAGAAGTGTTTTGAACTGCACTTGCATATATAATTCATTTAAAATATTGTAAAATTACCTCTATATTAATTTGTACCTTTGAAAATTGGTGCTCAGCTATTCATTGATCAATTTATAATCTTGTCAAAAATAGGGTTGTTTTTTATGTAACTAATTGAATAAGTATAGATATATTTAGTTTTATTAACTTCTTTTTTCACTTTTTTGTAGGGTATTTGTGATTCTCATTCTCCCATAAAGAAGAAGAGAGTGTCGTCTCTAAACAAACTTCAGGTGGGTTTCAATATTGATTGAAGTATTTATTCATTTGTTTTGTTTATTGCATGTTATGGATTAAAAAATTATTGTAGAGTGCTTTCATGTTATTTGCTTTTGATTGTTACATTTATATTTAGACTCCAATCCTTTTTTCAAAGTGACATGTGGGGGCATGTGCCTTCATCAATGATAGGATTTGTTATGTGTTGAGGGGCTTGTTCCCCAATGAGGCCATTTCAAAGCGTCCCAAGTTGGACGTTAGACTTGATCATTGACAAGGATTTTTAAGTTTCCCTGTCATACCTAAAAACATCTTCTAGAACTAACATACTTCTTTTCCCTCTCCAGTTTAATATGATGCAGACTAGAAACACAATTCCCCTCCCTACAATGAGGACTGACATTAACTACGCCTCACTTGTAGAGGGAAGAAGAGTTTAAACATCTTTCAATGTGTTGTTAATTTTTTTGCAGACAGAGGCAACAAAACCACCTAAAACAATGATAGCCAAAATGATCAGAGATCACCTCCACTGATGCCAACATCCCCAATTTTTCTCTCCAAAATCCGAACGATTGAGATCATTCACGAGGCTTCTACTTGATTTATGATTCTAATGAAGATGCACTAAAATATGAACCACCCCACAAATTGAGGAGAATGGGAATTCCAATCGAGGCATCTACAACTGGACAAAAATACAAGAAACGTGCAAAGAAAATTACACAAGCAAAAAGCAAGAAATTTGATTTTAAAAAATAGCTTGTAGTGGTTAGTTTATAAGTGTTTGTCTATAAGTTTTTTTGAAACAAATTGTAACTCATTCCAAATAATTCCATGTATGTATTGTGGTAGTATATATCCGACAGAGAATCAAACTTATCAAACACATGTTCATTTTTGTTATCCAACAACTATGCATTCCTAATTTCTTTATCATTGTGTCTCCATACAAATACCTATAGTTTTCTCACTTCAAGTGTACATATTGTTCTTATTGTTTTCCATTCTATTTGCTTAACATAATAATTTGTAATTCATTTCAAATAAATGCATGTATATATTGCGGAACATATGGAACACATAATCTAACTTTTCAACAAACGTGTTCAATTTTTCCTTTATACAATTGCTCAGCTACTTTATGTAAACCAACAACAACACATTTTTAATGTGTTCTTCATTATATCTTTCCTTTATACAATTGCTCACTTCTTTATGTAAACCAACAACAACATTTTTAATGTGTTCCTCATTATATCTACACACAAATACATATAGTTTTAAAATGCGAGAAAGAATCATGCAATTTTTAGTTATTTTCATGCAAAGCTTTGTACATTATATCACTTTTTTGCATATTGAATTGTTAAAGGGTTAGACCTCATGTTTGCACTTTTTAGAAAATATAAATGAAAAAGGAAGCAAACTTTAAAGGTTCTCATTGCTTACAAATGCATGCTTTTAGAACACATCCTTCATTTCATCTTTGACTACACTACAAGTTTACATTTTCCACCATACATTTGATAGAACTCTTGACTATCTCGAGCATCTTTTAGTTGCCATGGAAATAACTTTGACACACGAAGGCATTTCTCAATTGATTGAGGGTGGTTCCATTGTTGACCCCACATTTCAGATACTGCACTTGTCCTCCCTAAGGTCCATTCTCAACACGGCTTCCCAACATCATGTTGACCTTTCAGATGGGAAACATTTTTAGACAACACTTCTACCCTCCAAATTTGCAAGTCGTGTAACCGAAAAATCAATACAAGAAGGCTCCATTGTGTGCTTACACAAATCCCATGTTAGAATAATCAAAAGTGAATTGTAAGCTTCATCTCCTGCTCGATTACCAATGTATATAAACTCCCTATATTAATTATAATTTCTTTATGTTTGTTTTTTCATCCGTTGCTCAATTCTAATTCTATCATGATTTTCTTTTCCACTACAGATGTTCTTATCATTGAAATGGATGTTCTTGTCAAAAAACATTTGATAATCGGTGCTCCAACCCGACTACCAACAAATGCTCTCCAAGATAGTCAGTTCCTCAAATAGATGCAAGTGCCAATCAAGTTAACAAATATTTTACGAGAACACCAACTAAAATAAGTGGATTGAATACATCTATGCGCATGTGGTCCATAGAGGGTCGTGCCCTAGCAAAAACAACCCTTCACGAATATCACAATGTAAGGGGAGATGGTTCCATGTGTTTGGGTTTGATTTTGTGGATCGGGAAGGAGGGAAATCCACATCACTGTTTTAATGAGGCCGCGAAGCATTCTATGAGCAGATTGAAAATGGGAAGCTATATACAATTTCTAATGGGAGGATTGTGAGGATTGTTGATGGAAAGCTATGTTACAACCATTTGAACAATGCTTTGGAGATTTTCCTGCAACCTTCCTCAACCATATCTCCACTCATAGAAAATGAGGATACAATACCTTCCCATCACTTTCACTTCACCAAAATCAAGGACATACCTACAAGTGTTGAAGGTTCTACAGTTGATTTGATTGGCATTGTTCTTACGATGTCACCATGCTCAACAATTCATCGGCATGACAAGTCTGAAACAAAGAGAAGAACACTACAATTAAAGGACATGTCGGGATTCAATGTAAGTGTCACATTGTGGGGACAACACTTAGATGAGATAAGCAATGAACTTGAAGACATGCTTTCTATACCGCCTCTTCCGGTCCTTGCCTTGAAAGTTGCTCGCATCTCCAGTTTCAATGGAAGCTCAGTTGACACTGTTTCAAGAACCAAATGTTACGTCAACCCTCTAATTTCATAAACAAATACACTTCATGGTTGGGTTGATTTTGATGACTACTCCCTTCCGGTGCCCTCTATCACAAGCCAATTTATGGGCCCTCCAAAAAGCTTGACCTCTGTAACAACGATTTCGGAGGTACTACATATGGGGAACACAAAGAGAGAAATGAATGGGCCATGGTTACTACAAAAATCACAAATATCAACATGGACAACTTTTTTTTTACAAGGCATGTCCTCTTCAAAAAGGTGACAAACAATGTAGGAAAAAGGTGAGAGAGAATGGTAATGGTTCATGGTTATGTTCGAGTTGCAATGTACAAGTTCAGAACTATGATTATAGATATGCACTCAGGATCGATCTAAAGGACCCAACAGGAGAACTCCAGTCAGTTACCACTTTTGATGAGACAACTGAGTCAATCATGGGTGTTGAAGCTAGCGATCTCCACCTATTGTCTATAGACGAAGATGACCAAAGTGAAATTACAAGCAATGTCATCGGCAACGAATACTGCTTCACACTTTCCCTGAAAAAAGAGACATACTGCGGAAACAACAGATTGAAATGTGTCATCCTCAGTTCTAAGAAAGTGGATAACAATGCAACTCCTCCATAACCTTCTTTACGCAAATACTTCTAATGTATCCATCCCTTCAAACTTTACACCCTCACCCATCCCATTCTATACTTTGAACTATCACCACTATGTTGCTTATTTCATATCTATGTTTCGCCCTTTTCCCCTGCTTCAAAAGAAAACTTCTGTAGTTCCTTATAAACTGACATACTATTGTCACCTACTACTATGTGGATTGTAAGTAATTTTAAGAAAATAAATGCATTTAACTTGCACTTTTATTATGTACGTATTTTCATCCTTGTATAGTATTAGAACGTATTGTATCTTTCCATATAACAAAAACTCTTTTCGTTAGGAAACATAAAAGTTTTTATCCTCAAATTGTTACCTCTTATGATTAGTTCCCATTAGAACTCCACATGCATTTCAAATGTATATAGTTTATTGATTCTGACATACTATTGCCTCCTACTACTATGTGGATTGAAATATCTTTAAAGAAAATAAATGATAATTACTTGCACTTATATTATGTACATATTTGCATCATTGTATACTATTGGACCATATTGTACCTTTCCATATAACTAATATTAATTTCCTTAAGCAACAAATGCAGATTTTAATCCTCGAAATGATACCTCTTACACGTAGTTCCAATTGGAACTCCACATGCATTACAATTGTATATAGTTTATTGTATAAAGTTTTTTGTATGTCAACAAACAATGCATCATTCATTACTGACTGACACATTTTTTTCCCAACAGTGGTACTCCATAGGTGTGTCACTTCACAATCATGTCAACTCTTGCAAAAAAGCCCACGAAAGAGAGAACTACGCAAAAAATAAAGTTCACATAAATTAAGCAGAGACGTCATCACCTAGAGCGTAGAACAACGAAAATCTCAAATATCTATCAACTTACATCGACCAACAACCTACCATTCCCTATCATTCCAAACTTGTTGACAAATACAACTACTGAAGGATTTCCAGCCAACATTCCACAAGTAACTTCCATGGAAACAAATTTGCACGACCATACCAATTCCTTCCGTACGAATCCATATTTTCTAACTACTTGCCACACCTCCCATTTTCTTGTGCCACCACAAGAAACTATCTCAAGTACTCAACTTTGCTTCGGTTCCTCACACATGTACAACCAATTCCTCCTCTCCTTTTGTCTACTTTCCACCTTGCAATCCACAATCGACCCAAATAGAACACCCCACCCCTTCCCATACACAGAGACTTCCCATATTGCCACCCTCATCACAAACTATTGAAGCCCAACATCGGTTTCACAAAAGAATAGATTTGTTGGCAAACATCCAAACTTGCTCAATCTGTTTGGAAAATTACCTTGGAATTAAAACAATTTCCTTTGAAGGCTTTCCCTCCTGTAGCAGATGCAAATCTGAAAAACATGGCCATCGCTTCTCTTAGGGAACAACATGGACCCTGAAAAGCAGCCTACCATTCTTGTGTCTTTAACCCAAATAGAGGATATGTTTATCGCATGAGTCAATCCATTACTACAGGTCACCCAAGTACGTGGAGGACAATACAAATACTCAAGACACACCATAAGTTTCCCACAAAACATTACTTCAATAGCAAAAGTACCTACCACACCACCTTGGAGATTTGGACATAGTACTCATACAAAGGGAAGGATATAATTTACAAAAGTATGATTTCTACGTCAATAGATCTCATGTTTGGGCAACCTTGCAATATAAAATCCAACACAATCCCTATTACAAAGATGTCTTAATCGACCATGATGCCCTTTCCTCCCTACCATCTGAGTCGTCAAATGTTTCCTCGTCTCTTAACACAGCCACAATGGAATTTCCCCAAATGCAAATTGCCTCTACAACTCATGGTATTGATGCTTCCAATGACTCTGACGAAACGTATGAACACTCATCATCTTTCATGCCAACACCCCACAATTTAGGAATAAAGAAGAGGAAATCAAATAGTTCTTGCTCAACCACGATGGTAACACCCCATTTACCATGTCATGGCTAGAGCTTGGCCTCTCGCCTATAAATGAATACAATATGGAGGGCCTATTCTCAATGGCCTTCCCAACTTTGTTTCCGGCTGGAAAAGTAATGTGGCAACAACCCCACATAAAAGAAGTTCCAATGCATGAATATGCTCTTCATTTGATGCGCTACCATGATGGCCGCTTCGATTCACACCCAAGATTTCACTACTTCCTTCTAAACCTCATAATGCGACATAGAAGCCAGTCCACAGCTGCAGTTTTCATGAAACAAAACATCGAATCTGAATCCCTACAACAATTGGAGATATGTGAAGACAACTATTGGAATGCCCCAAAGATAACCTCCCAGACAGTTTAATGCGGTTTGGATCGAGCCTTTGAGATGCGTTCATTTTGGGCAAAAAGTAAAAGTGAGCTTTCGATATGGTGGAACAATTAGGGACACCAACCTTATTCTTCACTCTAAGTGCTCTAGACACTAAATGGCCGAATCTCCATAATATTATGTATGGTGAATACCCTACTTGATCCTCGAGCCACACAACGTTGGAGAACACTTAACATTGTCTCACAACGCTCATCGAGTATTATGATACCTTTATGCATCACAAATTCACAATATTTCATGAAGAAATATTGCGAAAGGAACTTGGAGTAGTAGACTATAGGTACGTGTAATAAAATCTACTATTTAATAAGTTTTTTCCGGTTTGACTACATAGCTAATATTTATGTTCTCTCGTCTTGAAGAACATGAATGGAAACATGAAGCTCATGCACACGTTCAATATTGACCAAGTATTTATTCATTTGTTTTTTTTGCTCATTGCATGTTATGGATTAAAAAATTATCCCTTCAAGAGAGTGCTTTCATGTTATTTTCTTTTGATTGTTACATTTTTATTTTTAGTTAGACTACTGATCCTTTTTCGAAGTGACATGCGTGGGGAGCACATTCGTTTAAAACCTATCACCAAATGCTATCTAGATTTTCAAGAGATGCTGATGCGGATTAACCAAAGACACATTGCGATTTGAAAAATGCTCACAAAGAGCATTGTTGAACATGACATAAGCACACATGAAACATGACACATGTTGTAAAAATTGTCACTTGTTATGTACGGTCCATTCATTTGTATCATTAAATGTTGGCAAGTATATCTTGAGACGTGTCATTGAAAGTGACGCCTTTGATGTACAAGAAATAACCACTTTCTTAGATGCATATAGAGTTCACCCGTAACCATGGAGAACACCTACCACTTATTTAGGTTGCTCGAGATTGGAGCTACAACAAGAACCGTAAAGGAGATAAATGGAAACTGAAATAACTAAGGCAATTGTTCAGTCCACCCGAGATTTATGGGATGTCCCAACTCGGTATTCAATATCATATGACCTTTTTGTTGATCAAAACTCCTTTTATACAAGCCTTTTAGAAAATATTGCCTCCGAATTTGGCTCAAGCCCACACGACATCAATGACACTTGGGACATGTTCAAACACAACTACTGAGACCATGACATGTTTTAGTGCATTACATGCAGACACAAGACATGAAACATATGTTAGTTCTAAGTCTCAGAGGTCGAATGTAGTATTCAACACAAACCATTGCGAAGAATGCCATGTCTTTGCACAACTTTGTTTGAGAAATAACACGAGTCTTGAAATGTTAGGCGTTCCAAACAAGATTTTGACATACACAATAATTGGAACATACATGGCGTTCCGCATGATTTGCAGATAATTGGTTCATCATTCATCAAGAGAGAAAAGGTAGACACAAATAACACCAACATGCAGGCCACACCACCATCTACCACACTACCTTTGTCTTTAGAACAACAACTAGATCTTGATACCATACTGCACCATTCAACAAACAAAACACTTCTACCTCCATTAAGATTGATAATTCAAGGAAAAATGCACAGAAAATCATTTCTGATAAATAAAATCTAGAATTCATTTATAGCAACATCAACCACATCTCCCTCGCCTCTCCTTCTACTCACCCCTACCGGTGTTTCAGCATTCAACATCTCCACACCCACAATCCATGCAACCCTCTGTATTCCAATCAAATAATTAAAACCCCTTGAAGGCCAAGCATTATCATCTTTTCAAGAGTCACTGAAACATATAGAATATGTTCTTATTGATGAAATTAGTTTCATTAACCCAAAGTTGCTAGGAAAAATTGATAGAGGCTATGCGAGGCTTTCCCACGCTAAAAAACATCTCGAATTTGGAAACAGAGACAGTCATCCTCCTTGGCGACCTTGGGCAATTACCACCGGTTATGGGCGAGTCCTCTTTATGCAAGTAAATCCTATGGATCCACCCTTTAGAAGGGATTTCATTCTTCCATTACATTGCGCAAACTATATTTTGGCAACAAGGAACAACTGATGCATAAGTTTCATTCCAATTTACTTGCTCAACATGCGAGATTCAACCCCTCCTAATGTCTCACACAAACACCCACCTAACTCAAGAAGAGCTCAAAATTTTTAAGGATGCACCACATTTATTTAGGTTATCCAGACCCTCCCAACTCTCAATGAGTCTCTAATCACTTGCTAATCAAGTTTAACTAGCCTAATCCTAGCTTAACTAAGCCTAAAGCATGTTTATCCTAATCTAATCTAAAAGTGCTTTTTGAGATTTTAGTCCCACATGCACCCAAATTCCAAACTCTCCCAAGTGGAAAACTATAAATACAAGGCTAAGCCTACCCATTCAAACTACAACTTTACACACAACACACACCTTGTTTACATAACAAAATCTCTCTCACATTTGGAGATATTGGCATTAGACCTCATTTGCATTAGCCAAGCTAATAGGCATTTGATCTTGGCTATCCTCCATTGTTGAAGCTCCTCCATCTTCCATCCATTCCAAATATAGTTAGTAAGGGAAGATCTAAAGCTTGGCCATGTAGCCAACTTGGAGAGATCTCTTCACTATGTTTGGGAGTAAACAACACACAATTTGATTGCTTAGAATCTAACTAGGTTCACTTTCATTAAGCTTTCATAGAGTAGAGAGTAGTATACATGTTAGTTTTTGATGTTTTTGTCAAAGTTATAATGCTTGCATGTTAGTTTCTCTTGTTTAGCTCTAATCTCATGGTGCATGGATGAGTTAGCAAAGCTTTGAGGTTCTTTAGCCTCATTCCATAGCTTTTGCAACTTTCCATTGCACACATTTGGCATGCCCAGTGGGACACTTTGTCCATCCTCCATTAATGGAGTCATTTTGAAGCTTTTATTTTAGTTTCTAAATTTTTTAGTTTCAATGTTTCTAGATTAGTTTCAAGCTTTCTAGATTAGTTTTTCAAAGTTTTTAGATTAGTTTCAAGTTTTTAATTTCACTAACCTTTCTTGTATTAATGGATAAATATCAAGTTTCTTAGCTAGTTTAGCTAGGATTGTCTTGTTTTTGTGCTCTTTGCAGGATCAAAGGAGGTGAAGTGCTGCCAAAATTGAACCAAATCGATAAAATTTTGATATTTTTGAGATTATTTTTGAAAAATCCCATGTTTTTTTGGCCACCTACAGGAAAGGGAGCACACATACCATTATATGCATGCAGGTACAACTCTGACTGTCATTTTTGATAGAGGCACAGGTTGACACTCACATGGTGTGCAAGTGTACACTAACAATAATAGTGGCATAGGTACACTAATAGTGGCATAGGTACACTACTATCGGTGGTGCACACTAGGTACACTAACGGGCGCACGGTACACTAACAGTGGCACAGCATCATCATTAGCAATCTTCCGGAGGCCATAACTTTTGCTCCCGAACTCAAAACGACTCCATTTTTTTTATTGGAAAGGTATTGAAGTGAAATACACAATGGAAACATAAATTTGGGGTTTTAAGTTACCAAAAATTTAAGGTTTTCATTTTTATTAAACTACTCATTTCTAACATGTCTAAATGCTTTGGAAAATTTGGTCTTTGATGTTCTAACACCTTGCAAGTTTTATTTTGAATCTAACTTCTATTTTGTAGGGTGTTTTTACATGTTTGATGGTGATTTGACTTGTTTAAAAGGTTAATAAACATTTCATGTTTAATCGTGAGATTAGAGTCATGTATGCTCTTCCCTCGCACCTTTTAGGTGATCTTGGGAATCAGAAACAATTTCTATGTCTCTTTTTTTTTTGAAAAATGATTTTTCTTAAAAGAATGAATGTCAAAATTTGTTAAAAAAAAATATTTCATTTGAACTAAGTTTTTCCATTTTTGATTTCATATTTGGATTCTACATCGTGTATGCTCTTCTCTTGCGTCTTAGGATGATCTTGAGAATCAGAAATGATGTTTTATCCCCTTTAGTATTTTTTATGGAAAATTACTAATCCATTGTGTAGAACCAAAAACACTTGTCAAAGAAAGGTGGAATCAAAACAAATTCAAAACTACTAATACAGTTTTCATACAGGTTTCCAAAAGGTGTTCAAGCAAACCACATCAAAATTAAACAAGATAAAAAGAACACCATATTCAAAACATTATATTGCAGGCTTTGAAAAGGGTACGTCCCTATCCACTCAACTGGAACATAACCCCTTTGGCATAACACCTTAAGCTACAACAATGGGGGTGGTACCAGAACCCTAAAGTAGTCCACCATTGTGTAACCTCGTGGATGAAACAGAAGCACCTCGCTTACCCACTTGACTAGTTTTCCTTGTGAGTTAGCATTACAAAGTTGTCTGTATCATGACCCTGGCAAGAGTACATGATGGATGCAATTAGTGCCCACTATACTTGAAGGGGGAAAGTGAGATACTCCCAAATTAGTCAGTGTGACTTTTTGGGTAAATCATGCCCACTCTTAGATGGCTTTGTAACACCTAGTTGAGAGATCTTATTAAGGAGGCCATTTTGTCTTGAGGCCCACTTTACTAGTCCTTTGTCACGTCTTGGCCATCATGAAGTGATAACTTGTTTGGATTCAGAACCTTGTTTTTCAACAAGGCAAAGAATCCACTTAAGTTGGATCTAAGTGCCTTTCATCATGGAAATTGGATGACATTTTACTTAGCTTAGCTTCTTTCTCACCTTCGACAGAGGTGAAGCTCTACCCAAGTAATGCTTAGTTCATTTCCATCTTTTGATCTACACCTTTGCATTCTTGTTTCCCATTTGGGGCAAATAGAAGGCATCTTTTGGGAGTGTTGTCATAGATAGTGTTCACCACTTTTTGTCCATTTACGCTCATCCATGTTTGTGGCTGAGTTGTTAAACGTCTAAAGTGCGTGGATGCATCCTTATATCTTTGATGGCCACTTGATCTTGATTTCAAGATCATCATCATAGTTCATATTGATTCATCATTTGATCTCCCTTTGACGTGTTACCTTGTTTGCATTGTCTCAACACAATTAAGATACTTATGTCATGTTTTTCATAAACATGATCTAAGTATCCACATTGTGGTGTTACGCTGCACACATTTTAGCACATCCTTAGTATACTTTGACTTAGTTTTACTTCAAACATTGTCCAAAATCGTGAAGAGTGTCACTTACTTTGTTTGTGTCATTTCGATACCACTTTGACACTAATATCTCACTTCTCCATGAAGCTTGATAGACGTCCAATTGGTGTGGTTACGTGGCTTACATTTGTAATCCTCACCCTTTAACATTTAGGCCTTGTTGTTTGTTGAACTTGTCATGGTATCCTTTGATTGGGAGTCACATCTACCCTTTGTTAATATTTACGCCTTGTTCATTTTGAGCTTGACGTAAATATTGACATTGTGTTGATCATTTTTGCATCGAACTATCACTTTGCACACATTTGCATAGGGTGTATTTCCTTGTTGATTGGCTTTGTGTTTCACACTTCATGATTGTTCCTTGTGATTATTCATTCAAGAAAACTTATTTTCTAGGACAATCCCTTTTTATCTCATCGATATTACATCATCATGATGTCTATTTTCCTTAGACCTTCTTCAAAAAATCATGCACGCATATCAATACTTACAAAATGTCTAGTTGGTTGTCCTTATGCTACCCAAATCGACATGTCACTTCCTTCCCTTTGAAGGAGTTCCATCACACTATCTAGATCTAGACATTTGTGCTTAAAACAACACCAAAAATGACTTGACTATCATGTGGTTCCCCATACTTACAAAAATACGGAACCTAGGTTTAGCAATTCAAATCAAAATATTCCCATTACAACTAAACCTCATTTGGTTCTTCATGCTAGAGAGCCCATATGGGTAACTCATTCCCCACCTTCATCTCATAGTCGGTGGTATGATTTGGTGCTTCTGATCCAAATTATTATTCGAGTTCCCCCACTCTTCTTCTAATTCTAATCCAAACATTTCCTCTTCTTAAGGATTCCAATCCAAATTTCTTTTCTTTTCCTTCTTCTTCTTGATGATTCCAATCCAAACATTTCTTTTGATTCTTCTGATGATTCAGATCCAAACTACTATTCGATCCAAACTACTATTCGATTCATCTAATTCGACTCCTAAGTCATCTAATGTGACTCTTATGTCATGGTCCTCCCTATCTTCAGGAACCTCTTCATCATACATTTAATATGACTCCTACGTCACGGTCCTCCCTTTCTTCGCAGACCCCTTTTATCAGTCACCTCAATGACGTCTTCTTCCTTTGAAGATACGTGCGACTCCAAATCCCTCCAATCAAACATCTAATACAATTCTTGAATTGCGGTCCTCTCTTTCTTTGTAGGACCCTTGTTATTATTCATCTGATGTGATTCTTGAATCACGGTCCTCCCCTTCTTCATAGGACCTTCTTCATCAATCACCCCCAATAAGTCTTCCTTCTTTGAAGATTTGTGTGACTCAAAGTCCTTCGATCAAACATCTAAATCGACCCATGCGTCACAATCTATAGACTTTGGACTTAATCCTACTAGTTTACAGATGATATACCATCATATAGGTAGGTCCACACCACCTTCTTCTACTCTGAGATCTAGCTACACATCTTCTTCATCCCCCACATCATCTTCTTCTATCAATCATCATCAAACATCTTCTAAGTCTTCCACACCAAGTGAACCTCTTTCTTCCAATCAACCCCTGGTGGTCGATCAACAACTCATACCAATTGATCTCTTTCAGAATGAAGAAACAATCAGGGCATTTATAGGGGCATATGAAGATATTCCTTTAGCAGATTACGAGAAAGGATTCTCTTTAGACTTTGATGCGTCTACATATTGTGAGGAAAAGGTTGATTCCTTTTATCAAGAAATGGAGGAAGAGCCTCAAATCATGCAACTTGATCCTCCTCTTATTCTTCCATCTTCACATTCTTCATTATGTGATGAAACTCCTTGGTCTTGCATTGATCCATGGCCTATCTTCTCATCACCCAATAACTCTTTGTCTATCATAATTCCTCAATCACAATCTCTTATGGGGTCAACACCAAGTAGCCCTTCATCTTCATCTAGGTGTGGGTCACCTTCTAGTAGCCCTCCCTCTGCTATTTGTGGGACATTTTTGAGTAGTCCACTATCTTCTATTCTTGGGGCATGCCCAACTAGCCCCTTGTCTTCTAGGTATGGATCACCCCGGGTAGTCCATCATCTTCTATTCTTGGGCCACATCCTAGTAGCCCATCATCTTACATCTATGGGTCACATCCTAGTAGCCCTTCTTCTTCTATTCTTGGGCCACATCCTAGTAGCCCTCCCTTCATCTTCTATCTATGGGTCACATCCTAGTAGCCCTTCTTCTTCTATTCTTGGGCCACATCCTAGTAGCCCTTCATCTTCTATCTATGGCTCACCTCCCAGTAGCCCATCTTCTTCAATCCTTGGACCATATCCTTTTCATCCATCACATTATTCTTCTACCAAAGATTGTGGCAAGCCCATGGTCATTTCTCTCATCAATTCTAAATGTCCACATTCACTTTCTTCTCCTTCTCGGGATCAAGAAAGTCACACATTAGCTTATAAGAAACCCAAACAGTTTCTTAATCAAGCTCGAGATCAAAAAAATCTAAAGAGCTCTATAGCTCCCAACAAATCAAACAATCTCAAAATTCTAAATCAAACAAATTCAAGAATGCACACAACGTAACCATCAAGTATGGCAAAAAGTGCATAAACCTCTGGATAGGGAACTCAAATCTCCCACATATGAAATCCATGTTTCAAAACAAATCACATAGTCATTTGTTGAGTGTGAACTCACCTCGATCATCGAGATCGGGGATAATATCACTCTTGATAAACAAACATGCCTAGTCTCCTTATCAAGGAAATTCACAAACATTGTTGTTGGATCTTACCACACACGAGTGACTTTGTTAGTCCCACCTTTTAAAAATATCAAAAATCTAAAAATAAAAAACAATTCAAAAATACAAAAACATTGAAAAAACACAAAAAAAAAAAATCAAAGGTACAAAGATCAAACATTGCAATCAGGTATTTGCGTACACATGGATGTTTCTTTCTTCCCTTCCTTTCTTTCTTCTTCTAAGTCTTCCTACCATTTTCATCCCTTCGGTGATATTTTGGTTAGCTTATTCACATGCATTTTGTGACATTTATCTCTATGGTATCCATTTGACCTGGTCTTTTATCACCTTGGTAAATTAAAGAATGACTGACCTCTTAGAGATCCTATCACATTCAACATCTAATAAACTTGTTGTGAAGAAATTTTGGACATATTTGTTGACACTAGCCAATGTCATCATCACAATCACTTCCACCTCCTTCCATCAAGCCATCTGTGGTTCTTAACCCCTTGTCAAACAAGAGAGCTGAAATAAGTTTTCAGAAATCAAAAGAATCAAAATCAATCAAAAATCAAAAGCTAAAAGCTAAAAGCAAAAGCAAATTGATATATTACTCTCTCTTGGGGTATTTCCAATAATCTCTATCAGGGCTATGGATGCACTAATTGGTAGTAGAGAATGTTGTGATTAGAATCAAATACATCTCCATCGGGGCTATGGATGGATTGCCTGGTAGCGGCGGAGCAATGTACGACTATCCTTTCACCATCATTCACAAAATCACCTTTCAAAATCAATCATTCCTACACATTGGCTAGGGTGTCTTCACTTGTTGTCTATTAAATCTTCCCTTCAAGAGGTAATAAATTCCACGTGCACACACTAGGATCTCTATGAGTAAACAGGATTAGTATGTTACCAAGTGTCTTTTTTTGGACCTTGTTTAAACTCTTACTCTAGTCCATATCTCGTCTCACGATTTGTGCCTTTGGCTAATCACTTCTTCATCATGAGGCTTCTAAGCTACATTCATATCATTCACATTGTTCTTCTACTTCATTCAAAACATCCATGTGTATAAGATTACTTTTTTTCCATGTTTTGGACACCTTTGTCCCCTTTCACAAAAACAATCTTCTCCTTCCTTTCTATCATGTGCTTTTAGGCCAACTTACATGGGGGCATCCTTTCTTCTTCCCAACACTTCATTGGTTTACATTCATCATCATGTTGAACCTATCCATAATGGCCTTGGGTCCCACTTCTACCTGTGAAGAGTTTTCCTTTGAATACTCCCACCTAATCATTGTTGGGGCATTTTTACATCTTCACCTTTCTCATATGCACATGGCCTTATGCCCTTGTACATCCCATCTATCACTAGGGGCATCCATGCTTCCTCATCTTCCTGTACATAGTTTCAAAAAAACTTTCAAAATCATCAAAAACATTCAAATATGTTAGAAAAAAAACATCAAAAACATTCAAATATGTTAGAAAAATAAAAACATTCAAATATGTTTAAAAAATCAAAAAACATTCAAATATGTTTAAAAAAACTCAAAAACAATATAAATCATCCTACAAAAATGTCACTCTTTGGTTCTCACTTGTTCATGTGTGTGACTCATGGATCATCTTGATCTACCTCCATCAACAAAAAGCTAGGCTTCTTACTTACTCTCATACTCTAGGGGCACAAACGAGTTTCCTGGTACTATTTTGTAGTGCACATTGCTTTTTCATCGGACCCAAGTGTCCTCCGTTATTCCCTTGCATGTATCCTTGCTTGGGGCACCATCATTAACCCTTGTCATTAATTCAATAGGTTGGAACTGAAGCTTGATAACAAAAACATTACATTTGTTTCTCTTGTTAGTTAGCTTGTTTACTTTCTCGTATTGCATTGCATTTTGTATGTTGCATGGAGTTAGGCATCTTTTACTTTCTCATATTGCATTGCATTTTGTATGTTGCATGGAGTTGGTGTTTTTAGCAATGGACATTTGTTCGTATATGGATTTTCATGTCATACTACACTTTTGTTCATTCTTTTTAATAAGGACCGATGATGAAGATCTCTAGCAATATGATGAAAAATAAAGTTGTTTAAAAGGCACTGGATGGATGTTAGCTCATTCCCTCTTCCTCATACTCCTTTTTCTTCTATATCCCCTTTCTTTTCTTCTTCTTCACACTATTCTTTCTTTTGTTCTCTTTCTTGTCATCTTTTTATCATCGATCGAGTTCTTCTATCACCCCATCGACAATCGAGGGGGCATCCTTCATTCTACTCATTTTTCTTCTATCCCTTCAAAATTTTCTACTTGTTTATGCTTGTCTACTTTCTTTGAAGTGACGTCACTTATGCCACCCCAAAGAGGGGAAAATGTAGACACCTAAAATATGCTTACACTTAGCATTTCATCCATCAATCAATTAATGACACTTTGTTAATAATCCCCATACTTCGCTCCATTCTCGAATGCCCATTCACGACACTCTTTTGGTCATATTCCTCCTATAATCAGCTTATTTGGCTAATATCTCTCTTATTAGCTAAACATTCCTCCTTTCGACCATTCAAAACCTCCCTAGTTCTCTCTAGACCACTTCTATTGGCTTCGTAGGCTATCTATCAGTCACAATTGGTTATCCAGACCCCTCCCAACTCTCAATGAGTCTCTAATCACTTGCTAATCAATCAAGTTTAACTAGCCTAATCCTAATCTTAACTAAGCCTAAAGCATGTTTATCCTAATCTAATCTAAAAGTGCTTTTTGAGCTTTAGTCCCACATGCACCCAAATTCCAAATTCTCCCAAGTGGAAAACTATAAATACAAGGCTAAGCCTACCCATTCAAACTACAACTTTACACACAAACACACCTTGTTTACATAACAAAATCTCTCTCACATTTGGAGATATTGGCATTAGACCTCATTTGCATTAGCCAAGCTAATAGGCATTTGATCTTGGCTATCCTCCATTGTTGAAGCTCCTCCATCTTCATCCATCCATTCCAAATAGTAAAGGAAGATACGTAGCCAACTAGTTTTTGATGTTTTTGTCAAAGTTATAATCTTTAAGTCTTTCATGCTTTTCTCTTGTTTAGTAGTTAGTAAGGGATAGATCTAAAGCTTGGCCATGTAGCCAACTTGGAGAGATCTCTTCTACTATGTTTAGAGTAAACAACACACAATTTGATTGCTTAGAATCTAACTAGGTTCACTTTCATTAATTTTCATAGAGAAGAGAGTAAATATGTTAGTTTTTGATGTTTACACGTTTCAACATACATGTTCGATTTTTCCTTTTTATTGTTGCCGTTTCTTTATGTTAACCAACAACACATTTTTAATGTCTTCATCTACACACAAATACCTAGAAATTTAAAATGCTTCGAGAAAGGACCATGCAAATTATAGTTGTTTCCATCCAAAGCTTTGTACATTATATCACTTTTTTACATTTTGAATAGTTTAAAGGGTAAGACCTCATGTTTGCGCTTTTTAAATGAAGTGAGTCATCTATATTTCTACACATACAAAATCAATCACCCATAGTTTAAACAAACACAACTACAAAAGTAAAAACTATCACTATAACACAAATAACATATATCGTTTTTTTGTTTGTAAAACGCCTCAAAGAAACATGGTCTCATGGAATGCTATGATTGTAAGATATGCACAAAATAGTCATGAATAATGATGCTCTCAAACTCGCCGAGGTAATAAAGAAATTTGGAATGTACCATAACCATTTCCGATTTGTTTATATATAAAATTGCATATTCTGTCTCATTTTAGTTTCATGGAGAGATAATATGTTAAAGCACTTAATCATTCTTTCAATCTACTTTGATAACAACACTTCACATTCACTACATTCTTACTACATTCTTGAGAGTGAGTATTAGCAAACTTACATGTCTCACTTGCATTTGTATTCAATTATTATACAACTAGGTGTAATCTAACATCCCTTCTAATATATTTCGCAACATTTGTTCTCGATTTTAATAGAAAATCAATAATAACTCTGTCTTTCTAAATCTAATAACATATACCATTCAACGCTCACATTACATTATACACATGAGATTGCTAATTCTTAACAAATATTATAATTTACCTTACACCTACCATCCACTAATTGGCATACCTATTCCACCCTTTCCATACAATTACTAGTCCTATGACAAGCTCTTAATTAAAATAGGAGCGCAAGCCTCAGATTTTTCTAGTTATTTACTTTTAAGCTGTTTATAAAATCTACCCCAAAGTGGGAGAACAGTGCGGAGATACTAAGTTGCCCTAATTTTCAAACCCTAATTAAATTTGTTCCTATTTGAATGTAAGGCATACTGCTTATTCCCTTCCAACGTAAGGGAGCGGAAGGTCGCGAGTTCGAATCTCAGCAACGCCATCAGCTCTGATTTGAAATTAAGGTTTGGAACCCGAAAAAAGCCCTAAATTAATTTCTCAGTTAAACCTTCACAAATACTATTCACTTCCTGTTTATTCGATGGAGGCCATGAATATATAAAATTGCTCTGATTTTTTAACACCAGGTTTTTTCTCTCAGCGTTTCAAACCCTTTCGCGAGCGCTGCATTTGCTTATTTATTTAACGTGAAAGTTTCTGCACACACAGGTTTTTGACAGAAACCTGTTTTTGAATCTCTCATGCGCAAATCCTACTTGGCATTGTCACGCTGAAAACCCTGAGAAACTGAATCCCGCTTTGAGAATTACCTTCAAAGTGTTGAAATCTTCATTCTTGAAACCCCAAGACACTGATGCCCTTTTTGGTAATTACCTTTAAAGCGTGGGGTTCTATTACTAGCGGTGTTAAACACAATGGTTGACGTGAGTCATTTCAGCCATAACTAATTTGAAAAGAAAGGTCAAGAAAACGGGTGGCAACAATGGCTTAAAACTTACGTTTACTATTTTCTTGATAAATGTTTGGGGTGTTTAGTGGCAAAGGTAATGGATAGCTATAATGGCGTGAAATGTAACTCTTTTTTCTAAGTATTTGAACTGATGAATTTTGGCCACTGCCTTAAATACAGTATTGGTTATTATGGTTGAACTTCATTCTTAAGCTTTATAACCATGGGCCATGTATATACTTCATTATCCTTGCCCCCAATCCTGCCACCACAGTTATGATCATCTTATTGTGCAATCATTGAAGCTATATCGGTGTGGCTCAGATATTAACAGCTTGCAGAGAGGTGTAACTAGGGTAATAAATGGGGGTGGGAGGAGCTAGTGTAATTTTGTGAGAAGTCAATTGAAATGGGGACCCTAAATTTAACATTCATTTAACTGTCATAGGGCAGTTTTCTTTCTTGCCTGTAGAAGGCGATAAATAAATTGCCAATATGTTAGGCATATGGTGTAGTTTGTAGCCCATTTAATGCTAGTTTGTAAACACGGGTCTTGTTTGACTATATTTCATTATTATTTCACCACAATCTGGCCATGCTTCATTTACAGTTACGGGTCACCTTGGGTCATGCAAACATCTGATCCTTGAAGATATGGTTCAGTGGCTCTAACTGTTAGGACTATAAAGTTTTCACAAAGTGATCCCATCAGCAAACCCAAATACAGTAATGTATTTTTCAATTTGATTTTTTCTATTTGTTGGGTGAATTCTGGGTGAAGTTATGGGCTGCTGATTAACCTGCAACGGTCTATTTTTAGAACCCATTCTTCAGATTTGTAAAACACGGTTCATTTTTTTGAGTATACCTCAATATTGGTATTGCCATCGGGCCAGCCACAGCAATTTTTCAACTTATCGTGCAAACAGTGAAAATTATATCTGCTGGTCTCAGATATTAATGGCGAAATGGCCGTGATTCTGTGATTGCCCATTTCAGCACTGATCAAATTTGAAAGTTTGGTCCAACCTTCTCTGAGGATTGCCTTTCCATCTTGAAGGTGGCAAATTGAAGTATCCTTCTAGTGACTGTGTATTAAAAATTTGTATCCTTTTGAGAGCAAAGTAATTTTTTTTTCTTGTGAGGGTAGTTCACACATGCACTATCAACAGTGATTGTGAGTAAGCCCCTGGGGTTGGCTCACTCTGCCTTGGCCACTGTTCTAGGTTACACAGGTTGTGGGTTCAAATCCCGTGATTTACCTGCAGCATGCATTGAGGGTTCGGTGGATACTACTCCAAATGAGGTTGATCAGTGGCACTCACCTTGTGTTAGAGTCTCGCTCCTTGAAGCTCCGGGTCGCTAGGTATTTGCTGATCCCTCTGGATTAGCAAAAAAGAAAACAATGCATTGTGTTCCATGTCACAAGGTACTCCGAAATTTATCAAGAAAGTTCAAACTCCACCGAACTTTATCCTTGTCAAATGTAAACTTGAACTTCATCTAGTATTTTTACATGGGAAGTTTTTGAGATTGCTTTTGCATTATTTTATTAATTTATTATTATGTGTGTATATATATGCACTGACGGAAAGCAGAGGACGCCAAGCTCTCTCCACTGTCTGTCTGACATATTTATGCATTTTTAAGAAAACAAAAATGATAAAAAAATCATTTGTTCAAACTTGATATTTCTTTTCCAAACTTTACCAATTGGCGAACATGATCTGAACTCTATCCTCGCTGATCATGAACATGGAACTTGAACTTGAATCTTGTGACTTAGGTTAGCGTTTTTGGTTACACAAGTCATTCGGGAACGAGTTTGCCCAGATTTGAAGCTGAGCCATTTTGTGTTAAATACCCCCACTTACCACTATATCACAGCTTAGACACCCACTTCTGTTATCTACAGATGGCAGCTCATCGACAATTATGAGTACAATATTCATTCTTTTCCTTTGTGGGTGAGGTTAATGTCTCACGGTTTTAGTTTGGACCGCTTTATTTAGATTACTAAAGATGGGTTGTGCTCAAAGATATTCCATAATTGGTACACTGCAATCTTACCACATCTGTGGGGTCATGGGCTGCCTCAGCGCTGTGACATCTCGGAAACTTAAAATGATATTTCTATTCCGTCATTTGATGGTATAACACTTGTTCTATGTGCATATATTTTTGCAACTAAATATGCTGCATGTGTTTTTTCAAGTATGGAAAATGGAAGAAAGTAAGAAATATTAAAGTCAAATAAGCAATATTTGTAAGGAAGTGGATAAGCTATAATGGCTCAAAACGATTTATTTTTAACAAATATTGACTTGAATTTTTGTTGTAAAGGCAAAGATTTATTGAAGAAAAAGAGGTTTATAGAATGCAAAAGTGAGGCAATCACCCAATTGCGGGAGCACTCCATAAACCAGACAGAAGCCAAGGCAGAAACTGCAAGGCTCTGCACACAACCAGTCATCAATAAGGCCGTAATAACGACATTTATTTCCCAGAGACACCCTCAAGACACGGTTTTGAAAGTATTTGAGACTCCTCATCCTTGGAGAAGTGAGAATCTTTTTCATTTCCCTTATTTTCCTTATTTTAACCGCTCTCATGAAAAATGCAGTGATGGATATACCTGCTGATGCAATTCATATTGCTGGATTACATCAGTGAAGTTCTGCTTCAGATTGGCTTAGGTCCACACCAAACTTATTGACCATATCTGTGATGCTGTCTTGCTGATCAGTATTGCCATTGATCCTTTCCAACTAAATAATTGCTTAAATTGAAACATGGGTCATTTTTAATATTATTCATTACAATTAACAAAAATCTGGCCACAAGTCTCATATATTTATGGGCCAACATATTGCACTAAAACTGAAAACTTTTTCCGAGGGGTCAGGCACTAAAGCTAAATGCTTGTGATTTGTATACACGTCTCAAGTTTCACAGTTTTGAATATACTTCACTATTGTTACACCATCAAGCAACATGTCTCTTACACATATGGGCCACCTTATTCTTAGTATATTTGCTTTGTAAACATTTGTCTCTTGGATATATGCTCAAAACACTGGGAGTAAAAAGCTCTGGCTCGGTGATTTTAAAAGCAAACTAGAGAAAGAGCAAATCCATGGAAGCCTGAAAGATGTTGGAGTGCGTGTTCACACTGTCTAATGGTTTGGGATATTTCTAGTGTTCCATGGAGTCTCGGAATGGGGGGACGGGTCTCAAAGACGGGGGACCAAGGGCTTAGGTTTGGGGACAGCGGCAGTGGGATGGTAGCACAAACATTTATAGGACTTGAAAAATTAGTTATAAAAAATGTGTAAGGAACAACAAATGAATTTTTGAAATATTAAACACATTGCAATGAACAAAAGAAATTCCAAATTTCAATATATTAATATTTATATTCAAAATGATGATTACGATCAAAAATCAAATACAGTTTGCCAGTGGCTCAATGCAATGAAGATTTGGCACTCGCTCTAACTCTTGTTGTTACTTGTTGTGAATGTTGACCCTCTTTCTTGCTAATGATCTAACTCTTGCTTGCTAATGGTATTGCTCTCACTCTTGCTTGCTAATGCTCTCACCCTCTCACTCTTGCTTGCTAATGCTTTCACTCTTGCTTTGATTTTTGATTGTGATTTGGAGTGAGGGTGTAACTCTTATTTATAGTTTTTTTGGAGTGCTTAGGGGGTGGGTGGGGCCCATTAAGTATTAGGGTTGGGGGTGTAAATTTTTTTGCTTTGAAACAAATTGTTTTAAAAAAAAAGGGTTGGTGTAAAGTAGCCTGCCGTAGGGTATGCCTGGGAGTATGTCTTGATGCGGTTTGAGAGACTTCTAGAAGTCTCGGGACGTCTCGAGAGATTCCCAGAGTCCCCAAAAAGTGCAGATGCAATATTCCTGAAAAAGAAACTTGTAGCAAATCTTGGTATTTCTTTAAATCCTAGGAGCAGCAGTATCGCAAAAATAAACATTTACAACAACAATAATCTGACTTTTATAAATAAAATCAGCGAACCGGTATGAGAAAAAATAGAATTTTATTTATTTATTTCCAACCAGATACAATAAAACAATACCAGTGTTTGAATACAATTTCTTGGAGCTGAACTGGCGTAACAATTGCACCTTGAAAGACCTTTGCAACTCCTAAATGGAATTGCCCAGCTGAGAAGTGGGGGATTTCGTCCCCAATTCCGTATGCAAATGAGGGTTTTCGTCCTCTGTTGCTGTTTGTAGAAGCAGAAGCTACTTGCAGACAAAAAAAATAATTCATAAATTTCCAAGATGTGTTACAATGAACCCCCAAGTCTGCCTTTATAACTCTCAAGACACTCCAAAGTGGGCGCCCCATCCTAAAAATAGGATTAAACACTTTAAATAATCCTTTATCCACCTCCATGTTGGTGCCCCATCCTAAGAATAGGATCAAACATATTAAATAATACGTTTTCCACCCCTTATCCTAAAATTAGGATTTACAAAAGCATGCAGCTCTCTCTTCAACTTTGGCGCCCCCTCCTTTATTTATTTATAAATTCTAACTAAGTGCCTAATAATAGAAGTCAACCTTCTACTATTCTTTTATTCTAATAATGCTTTTTGGATTGAAATAGAATTTAAGTGTCCTTTTCCAATTAAAATATAACAATATCCTTAGACCACTTAAATTAATTTATTTTCCTCTTAGCCTACAGAAAATAATAATAATAGGCTTTAGGTATTCAAAATTAATTAATTCTGAAAAGGGGACATTATAGGGGATGTCTCCGAAAGGTCCCCCATTTGGGGAAATGTTTCGGGACGTTTCCTATCGACTAGTGGTGGTGGCATTGGTGGGATGGTGGGGGACGTCCCCATGGTGTCTCCGAGTCTCCGAAACATCCCCGTCTCTAGGATGGCAGAATTTTGGGGAGACACGTCTCTTTGGAACATTGGATATTTTCCAAGCAGCTTGGTTCTAGCCTTGTTCACACCAACTTCTAGATTTAAGCTTGATTAGGGAGTTGTTATATTTTGTTAATTGTTGGACCAAATATCTTAATGTGCAAATTATTTGTCCAACGTATCACTGGTTTCATGCAACAAATTATTGTTGCATGACACCAACTCCCTTGCTTATTTATTTGGCACCCTTTTCGGTATCTCCAAAGTTGTAGAGAGAGGAACTTACGGATTGTATATCGATAGTTGAGAGACAATAATATGAAGACTGATTGCTATGCATGATTGCTAATTGTGTGCATGGTATTCCTTCATATCATGGTAATGGTGTGCAGGAGAGATCCGGTGGTTGCATGAGTGCTTTGAGCACTCCAATAAAAGCTGGGAACATTGAACATGAATTTTTGCATTTGTTTGTTAAATTTTAACGAGGTTATGGACAGAATTTTAACACAGTATGCAATATGCTTTGACTTCTTTCTTAAGATTTGTGAACACGGTCTGTGTTCAAATACAACTAGTCATTTTTATGCCACATTCTTGCTGCATGTTAGCTGTCCTACAGTTATGGGTTATTTTACTGTTCAGATATTGAAAACTATATCTTCTGTTCTTGGATATTAATGGCTAACTGACTGATTTCCCATTTCAGCGGTGATGAAATTTGAAGGGTTGGTCTAAATTCTTCTTTTGATACTGCCCTTCTAGTGACAGCGTAGTAAAAAAATTACATTAAAAAAGTGCAGAGTATTTTATTATTTTTCTCTCAAAAATATAGCTGATTATATTTCCCTTCAAAAGAGTAATTTTTGGACTTTATATTTTCCCGAACGGGTGCTACACATGCAATATCAACACTGGCAGTATCAGCGGCTTTAATACCAGATAAAGCTGGGTCAGTTTTGTGGTAAATGCCCCCACTTATCATTAGACCACAACTCACATTCCCCCTTCCAATATCTATTGGTCCTTGCCAACTCAGTGGTAATCATAGGAATTCACATATAAGTTATCAGCAAATTTATTATTTTTGTGGTGAATTTTGGGTGAACTAACTGCCGTTTAAATCCAAAATGGACCATGGTTTGACCTTATTCTTCAGATTTGTTAAACCTGGGTTATGTTTGAATATATCTCATTATTGGTATTGCTGTCTGGCCAACCACAGTAATATGCCAACTTACTGTGCAAACAGTGAAAGGTAAATCTGCAGGTCTCAGATATTAATTGCGAAATGACTGTGAGTCTGTCATTGTCCATGTTAGCACTGATCAAATTTGA
This sequence comes from Taxus wallichiana var. yunnanensis, assembly GCA_018340775.1. Lineage (NCBI taxonomy): Eukaryota > Viridiplantae > Streptophyta > Pinopsida > Cupressales > Taxaceae > Taxus > Taxus wallichiana. The sequence continues at coordinate 379,796,836 of CM031244.1, read as the reverse complement.
AAGTTTGGTCTAATCTTTCCTTTTAGGACTGCCTTTACACCTTGAAGTTGGAAAGTTGAAGTATCCTTCTGCTGACAGTGTTTCTAGTGTCAGTGTATTAAAGAAATTGCATCTCAAAAAGAGCAAAGTAGTTTTTCTTTTTTTTCCATGATGGTAGTTCAACACATTATCAACAGCGGCATTGTTGGCAGTGTTAGTTCTCCAAAGTCGTTGGGGGAATTAGGCTGCCCAGATTTGAAGCTGGGCCATATTTGTATTGAGTTCCCCCACTTACCACCAGACCACAGCTCAGACAATCTCTTCCAATATCTATGCATGCCAACTCATTGGCAATTATCAGTAAAATATTCATCCTTTTCCTTTGGGGGTGAGGTTGATGCCACATGGTTTTAGTTTGGACCACATCATTTAGGTTACTAAAGATGGGTCATGCTCAAATATAATGCATAATTGGTACACTGCAATCTTACCACATCTATGGGGGTCATGGGCTGCCTTAGTGCCATGAAATCCTTATGGGGAAACGATGAATGATATTTCTATTTTGTCATTTGGTGGCCATAACAATAGTTCCATGCTTATATATTTTAGCAACTAAATATGCTGCATGTATTTTTATGTACAGAACATGGAAGAAAGTAAGAAGTATTAAAGTGAAGTGGGTAATATTTGCTATATTGGCTTAAAATGATATACTTAAAGAAAAATATTTGCTTGAATTTTTTTGGGCTAAAGGTAAAGATTTATTGAAGAAAAACAGGTTACAATAAGACAAAGGTGAGGCAATCACCCTGACAAGGAGTACTCCATAAACCATACAGAAGCCAAGGCAGAAACTGTAAAGCCCCACGCACAACCAGACATTGATACAGCTGTAATAAAGGCATTCATTTTCCAGAGACACTCCCAAGACGCACAGAATCGAAAGGACTTGGGAGCCCTCATTTTTGGACAAGTGAGGGTTTTTTTCGTTGCCCTTATTTTTCTTCTTTTCATCTTTCTCATGAAAATTCCGGTGATGGATATGCCTGCCGATGCTATTCATATCTCTTGGTATACAGGGAACTTCTGCTTCAGTTTGCTTTGGTCAGCTCCAAATTTATTGTAACCATATCCACGATGCTTTCCTGTGAATCAGTATTGCCATTGATCCTTTCCAACTAGATAACTGCTTGAATAGAAAACATGGGCCAGTTTTGAATATTATTTATCATTATTAAGTTTTAACCACAATCTGGCCATAGGTCTCTTATATTTATGGGTCACCATTTTGTGCCAACACTGAAAACTATATCTGAGGGGATCAGACACTAAAGCTAAATGCTTATGATCTGTAAACATGGGTCATATTTACAGTTTGAGTATACTTCATTATTGTTACCTGCGAGTTTACAGTTCTGAGTGTACTCCATTATTTTTACCCCATAATCAGGCAACATCTCTCCTACACTTACGTGTGGCTACCTTATTCTTGGTATATTTGCTTGGTAAACATTCGTCCCCTGGAGATACGTCCGAAACATTGGGACTAAAAAGCTCTGGCTTGGTGATCCCAGAAGCAAACTATTGCAAAAGCAAATCCCATGGAAGCCTGGAAGCTGGAAACATTGGACATGTATTTTTGTGCATTTGTTTGATAAATTTGAAGTGAGGCTATGGATTGAATTTTAACACAGCATGCAGTACGTTTAGGCTCAATTCTCAAGATCTGTGAACACGGTCCATGTTCAAATACAATTCATTATCCTTATGCTACATTCTTGCAGCATGTTAGCTGTCCTACAGTTATGGGTCATCTTATTGTTCAGACATTGAAAACTATGTCTGCTTTGCTTAGATATTAATGGTTAAATATCTGTGATTTCCCATTTCAGCAGTGATCAAATTTGAAGGGTTGGTCTAAACTTTTCTTTTGAGACTGCCCTTATTATTTTTCCTACAAAAAATAGAGCAATTTATTATAAAGGTTAGAGTAATTCTTCCCTCTTAATATCTCCCTGGTTACACATGCAATATCAACATTGAAAGTATCAACAGCGTTAATACCACATGGAGCTGGGCCAGTTTTGTGGTAAGTGCCCCCACTTACCATTAGACCACAAGTCAGACTCTCCCTTCCATTATCTATTGGTCGTTGCCAACTCAATGGTAATAATAGGAATTCACACATAAATTATTAGCAAAATATTTATCATTTGTTGGTGCCTGGTAAACTTTTGGTGAGGTTAGTGTTGTGTGGGTTAAGCGTGGATCTCATTCTTTAGCTTTGTAGACACGGATAACGCTTAAAATTCCCATAATTGTCACACCATGATCTCACCAAGTCTGTGGGGTTATGGGCAGCCTTCATGTGTTGGAGAGACATGAATGTCGGTCATATTCTTATTAGAGCACCTGTTACCATTATGCTACAACACCTTAGACAACAAATCTCTTATGAAGAAACTAGATTTAAATGATATCTCTATCTTGTCATTTGCTTGTGATAACATTTTTTTGAAAATATGTTTTAATCACGAAGTATGCTATGTGTATTTTTAGTAGGAATGTGAAAGAAGTAAGAAATGTATATATATATATATATATATATATATATAAAATTAAATTTTAAATTAACTTTACCTTCATATTGTGATGTCATCCACAAATGATATTTGTGATTGCCTGTATACTCAGTGTTGTACTTGTACAAACTTTTGAATCAATTCCAACCCATTTAGGCAACAATAAAATTGAAACTTAAATATGGTTTTCTTCCTATTAATTCTCTTGGAAACATGTTGTTTGAAATTCCTTAGTACAAATAGATAGGGAAACTTCTCTGAACAGTCGGGCAAGCTGAATTATTAGTCATTTGTTTGATGACAGACTTAGTAACCAACATTATTAAATTGAGTGCCCTCCATGCTGTTGTTATGTTATTTTAGTTGCAGGTATAGGACCCTCAGTCTTTGATGGCGAAACCAAGCTGTCTGGGAATTCTGTGCTTCCAGAGATGTGAAAAGAAGATTAACTTGAATGAATTTTACTTTTTTAAGCACTCGCTGTGTTTAAATCTCGACTTCGGGCATTTTTCTCATCATGTGCTAGTAAGCCTAATTCATAAATGGCAGGGTTTCTCCTGTTGACTAATTTTTGTGACCCACCTTAGCTCTTTTCATTAAATGCAGCTAATGCAAAAATTAAAGGACCTTTTAGCGATTCGATGCTATCAATGCTTTCAGACCCCTCTAATCATGAAGGAAAGAAGTTTTACATTGAACATGATATGCAATTTCCAAAATACTTGGAGCATTTTGCACATCCCTGTAATTCTTAAGGCATACAGTTATAATTATTTAAAATATATTTATATCTAAATTCGTAGTGGCAAAATGGAATGCTGCACAAACTTCAAAGTGTTTCTTTTCAAAAAAGCCTTCGACTCTTACAAAGTGGCATGCTGATCCAGGAGGATCTGAGACTTCAAATGGTTCTTATCTCCATGTTGCTCTGTGTCATGATCCGACTTGACCAGTGGCTTCAACATCATACCACACACGTGTTACTGCGAGGTCCTAACTCCTCCATGATGCTGCACAGCTCATGCACATCAGTCCTGTACCACACAACTCTGCAGCAACGCCAGCTTAAGATGATTGGATTGATGCTTAGTTATGCAGTGGTGGTTACCTACCATTGTAATGGTCCAAACAATGCTTCATCTTCCTTATTTGTATATTAACATGTTCTTATATTCTTTGCAGACAAGTGACTAGAGAACAAGAAGTAAGGAGTATGTATAAAGCCTACCTCTGATTTCTCTGATCTTGTATATGGCTTTGCATTCCTTGGACAGCGTGATTGTGAGTAGCCAAAACACGACTGCAGTGGTAGTGCACATTTAGGGTAACCCCTAGATGGTCGAGGATCGAACTCGAAGGGTGAATAAGTCGGTGCAAGTGTTGTCCCCGAGTGTTACCTTCTCAAAATAAAAAAACAATCTTTGCATAATATAACTTTGCAATTACAGTTCTACATCTGGTGTGAATAATTGTCCGTCCTTTTCTCGTTCTTTCATAGCACTCTGATATATCTTTGATCTTTATCATTCATTATATAGTTGATCAAATTTTCTTCGTCCCTCACTGTCCAGTTAGTGAGCTAGAAAACATGAAGTCAAACAACCTCAAAGATGCAAGGGTTTAAGGTACCTTGAGAAAAGACGGTGACAAATGGACGGGCGCAAAATGAAAGTCCTCGTTGCGAGTTGGATAGACCTGCGAAACAGATGAAACTGAGAGAAAAAAATGGATTAGATGGTATATGCGGGGGCTGCCCGACGAAGTCGGTTCCAAGAAGTGTTACCTTCCTTTCATGGATGTCAACCCCTGTTGGATGAGAGAAAACAATATATTTATAAAGATAGATAACATGCAGAAACTAAAGAACCTGAAAATGCTGATGTATAAAGGAGCTACTGATCTGATCAAAATAAAAGCAAACCAAACTAAGAGAACCAAGGGCATGAGGATGATATTATGGTGATACAAGTGGCATCACAAGGGCATTGTGGTGATATGATGAAAAGTGGAGAGCTATAATGTCAGAGGTTTGCTATGACTTACTTGTTTGAAAGAGGGGGAAGACCTGTATTTATAGCTTGGAGATGGGGTTAATTTAGGGGTTATCAGTAATCTGGGTTTGAAAAAGTAACCCTGATTAGGTGAGTGGGGGAGATGATTTGAGTGATTAGGTGCAATAATGGATTTGATGTGGATTATTTAATTCATGAGTGGGGTGCATGATTTGAATGATTTTGGAGTATTTAATTATTAGGTGGGGTGATATGAATTAGTTTAGAATATTTAATTATCAATTGGATATTAACATATAACGAGATTTAGGGATTTAAAGGGGTTTAATTAACCAATTAAGATTGATTAATTGAATATGTAGTTTTGGTGGGAAATGAGATTTATTCAAATTTAGGGGTAAAAAGGATTCTAGTGGGTAAGCCTAATGAAGGAGAGCAAACATAGGGTGAAGAAGAGGAACAATACCAAAAACTGGTGTCTACAACAGTATACACTTCTCACATAACCCATTTTGTCCACAAATGTGGTTGTCCACGGGTCTTGCGATGGCCCCTGGGATCACTTGCACCAAAAGAAAAATTTAAATTAAAGGATGTAAAGTTTGCGATTCTGAACACTCTGAAAAGGGTTGTAAAAGGGGTATTATCGCTTCCTATTTTCATATTTTCAATACCACTGAATCGCTTTTGTGCGCGTGATTTGGCAGTATTTAAGGATGATGGTTTATGTGGTTTGTCCTGCCCTTTTCACTAAATTTCAGGTGAGGAACAAGACAGATGCAAAATTTTATTGAAAATTCATGCATCCTGGGGCAAGACAGACTCAAAACCTTTAAAATTCATGCCTCCTGACAGTGGGACCTGTTGAATGCAAAATGGTCAACTATTTTCTTTTTTCAGGTAGTGTCGGGTCTTATATTTTTCTGAGAAAACTGAACGTGTGTATTTAGTGTTTAAAAGAGATTGTTTAATTAGCTGCTGATGACAATGAGCTTGAGTGCCCATTGCATGAACAGTGACTTGTAATGGCTAGAGGATGAATGGGCTGTGTATGGATTCTGGTTATGTATGGTGTTGAGGTGCTCAGATAAATTTTGTATCCTTGAATATACTTTCACAATAGAGGTCACATAGACCTGATAAATTCAAACGAGACAGTGAATTGCATAAATTACCAACTTGTGAAGTAAAGGTGGCTTACAAAGTGACATGAAGAAGAAGAAAGCTGGATTTAGTGCTTCTTTGATGTTCAAAATTCTGCATGAGAGGCTGTGAAGTTTGCAAATCTTATCACTCTAATAGGTGTTGTAAAAAGGGTATTGACACTTTCTATTTACATATTTCAAAAACCACTGAAAGCTTTCGACTCTTTAGGCACATAAGCTGGGCCAGCTGGCTGTACTTCTGGATGATGGATTATGTGGTTTTTCCTTCCCTTTGTCTACATTTCAGCTAAGGGACATAACAGACTCCAAACTTTATTGAAAAGTGACGTTGTTCCAGCTGCAAGAGGTTGAAATGCCTCCAAAACACACGATTTTGCAAAAAATCTAGAAGCTTCAAAATAGTTTTTTTTTCATTCTTGAATCCACACTAATCTTTTACAACATTATAATCTTCCTTTTATTTTCCACTAGCTCTAAAAAACCCAAAAACACAAAAAAATACGTACTAGTAAAACACCTTAGATGGGGCCCCAAATTTTGCACAAAATATGCCTTCATAAATGAAGGCTTGCGCCTAACTTTGACTTATTCTATAAAGTAGAGCAAAAGATATTAAAACTCTTAGTTCTAGACAAAACTAAAAAAAAGGTTTGGAGCCAATTTTAGACCATTAGACGAAGAATTTGGCCCCCAAAATATGCCCAAATGGCACCAAACTCCCAAGAAAATACCTACTATAAAACATCCCGGATGGGCCCCAAATTTTGTGTACAAAATATGCTTTCATAAATGAAGGCTTGTGCCAAATCTTGGCTTATTTTATAAAGAAGAGCAAAAGATATTAAAACTCCAAGTTCTAGACAAAACCCAAAAAAAGGTTTGGAGCCAATTTTAGACCACTAGATGAAGGAATTCGGCTCTGAAAATATGCTGAAATAGCATCCAACCTTTGTGGAAAAGTTGGCCATGGCATATTACTAATCAAGATCTAACACCTTGGAAAATTTCAAGAAGACTTGAAGGTCAGATCAAAAGTTATGGTCTCCAAAAGTTATGTTCCCGCATCAAAAAGTTATGCCTCCCGGGCAAGACATGCTTAAAAGTTCAAAATCTTTATTGGAAACTATTGCCTCCAAGTAGTGGTTCCTGTTGAATACAAAATGGTCAAACATTTTCCTTTTTAGGTATTATTGGGCCTTATCTTATTTTGAGAAAACTGAATGTATGTATTGAAGAGAACATTCGGTTCACCAATCATGACTGTGAGCTTGAGTTCTTGTTGCATGCACTCATGACTGACAATGTTTAGGGTATATATTCTGGTTATGTATGGTGTGAAAGATGCGTTAGGATAAGTATTTACATCCTTGAATATATTTTCACAACAGAGCTTGTTACTCACACAGACCTGTTAAATTCAAACGAGACAGTGAATTGCATAACTCACCAACTTAAGAACTGAAAGTGGCATCTAAGGCTACCTCAGTTTCTTTTTTGGAATATCTTCATTGATCCAATTCAGACCACTTCAGCAATGCCACTTGTGTTAATTTTCGCCAAGAGGCATCTTACAATGGCAGCCAAGTGGTGGTGGAGGGCTGTAATGTCTGTGAGTTGTTAGCAATTAATGGTCGACCTTAAATTTGAAGTCCATTTGACCACCATGGAAAAGTTTCAACCTTAAATTTGATGTCCATTTGACAGTCATTTGGAAGCTGTTTCTTATTGTTTGGAGAAGTTGAGTGAAAAGTTGTAATATCTTGGCCATAGAGTGAAGTTTGGAGCCCTTTTTTCTTTGAAATATTTTTATAAGCATGACGTAGCGGCGCAGCAAGATTAAGGCCATTTGTCACTCATTAGTGGGAAATGTTTGGAGAAGGTAATGGAATTATTAATCAATGTGGTATATTTCAAATTCAAGAGAGGCACCTTGAGATTGATGTCTTCTGGAGTTTTCCAGATAGATGTATTTAATATATCTGTACTATTTCTTGATCCAACATGGACCACTACAGCAATTCCAGTTGGGTATTTAGTGCTTGAAAGAGACCATTCAGTTAGTCGATGATGACTATGAAGTTGAGTGCTCATTTTATGCACTCATGATTGGCAATGGTTAGAAGATGAATGGGCTGTGTATGGATTTTGAATACATATGGTATCAAAAAAGCAAGGAGATAAATTTTTGCATGTACATGTTTTCACAGCAGAGCTACTTTTTAATCTTTAAAAAAGAGGGATGACGGATCCCTTACCCTGGTGTGTGCAAAGATTTTATGCATCAACAAATCTCTCTAATTCATCAAAGGTTCAGAACAAAAGCTTAAAGTGCAACGAATGTTACTGAAAACACTGAAGATGTCTTTTGCAGCCACACCCAGGTCTCAGCAATCGGCAGCACACACAAGAAGTCCATATCTGTCGTCAACAACCCAAAAGAAGCTACATGACCACTGCGACAAGTCACAGGTCATCTCACAAAAAATGACCCAAGCCACCATCCAAAGCCCAAAAGATGTCTTCCTTATGGATGAAGTCCTGCGAAAACCTAATCAACAGCAACCCAACAAGCCAGACACATTACTAGATAGCAGCATAATCATCTCCTGGAAGAATCAGACTTGGGAGAAAGCACAATCACTTCCCTAGCAAGTGCCTTAGCAAATTATCTTACTACCTCACAGTCTAGTTGCCAAACATTGTTTCTGAACACAGAACCCTAAACAAGGCAAACAATATGAGAATATCCGATCTACAACACCACAAACCCACATCCTTCTCTCCCCTATATAATGCTCGGGCTCCAGAAGAGCTCCCAATCCTTCCCAAGCATTTATCTCCAGACTGAACAACACTTATATCAAGCTCCAATCAGCATCAACATTAGCCAGTAAATCCGCTGCCTTGTTACATTTCTTATAACCATGCTTGAATGTAACAGAGGTGAATGAAACAGCCAGCATTCTTGCCTTTCTTAGAATACTAATTTTTTTCAGTTCTGTGTTTTACTTTTTATCACCACATTAATGAGAACCAGAGAGCCCCCTTCAACAACAGAGCTTGTTATTTAGACAGACCTGTTAAATTCAAAGGTGACAATAAATTGCATAACACACCGATCTAAGAACTAAAGATGGCATCTAAGCTACCTCAGTCTCAATTTTGGAAAAATGAATTTGGAAAATCCTTATAATCCAACTCAGACCACTCAGCAATGCCACATTTCAAATAATACTCTAAAATCCCCACTGTGGCCTTGTTTTGAGGCAAACTTATACAGGAAAGATTTACAACATGTTTTTCATAATTGCCTGTATTGAAGTTTTTATTTACTAAGGCATTTTAATGAAGAATATATAGGTATTACAGGACGTCTGTGGTTATTTTCACAGGAGTAAAATCTTATCTTTGTATTTATCTTCAACATAATCACACAGCTAACACGACATGTTCCTCTAATAACTCATTTTTTTATTGTAATTTAATTGCTATCATCCCCATCTTTCTTTAGATTTATAATGGTGTCTCACCCAAGTGAAGGCAGACCGAAAAATATGTTCTTTATGCTTGTTCAGGATAATAATGAATGACAGGTGAAGAATCTTTTCATGTAGTACTTCACTAAGTTGTTTTATGTAAAAGTAAATATTAGCTTAGTCTATTCACAACCAAATGCAAGTATTGCCCCTAGAACCATTATCATTATAGTTTTAATGGAAAATCCCTTTGCAATTATGTTTGATACACCTCTTGAGACCTTATCTGAACTATTCATTATAGTCATGACAGAATTTGCCTTCGAATTATGACTGATGCAAAATTCAAGACCTTTTCTTGAAGATGGTATTGAAACATTCATTGTGGTCTTAGAAACTAGTAGGCGTCAGGGCCATTTCTATCCTGCCTAGCTATTGCAAGGTGATTCTTTGGGGGAGAGGCATATGTTGGTCCTATGTGCCTAAAAAATTGACACCGTAAAAGAAATCCTTTTCTATTTTTTTGGAAACAGTAAAAGCTGACTATTACTTTTCGGATGTAGGCAAAACTTAATGAACCGGTTTACTAGACATTTTATATTTTTAATGAAAATAATATATTTGAAAGTTCAAGAATTATAAATGGCATTACATTTGAGATGCTGTAGGAGCGATTCGATAACTTCTTATCTAAATACTTGATTACACATCATTACTAGCCAATTGAATATTTTTTACCTCTTATATTATCAAATTAAAATCAATGTTTTAAAAATCGGAACCGGACTGTTTATAGCAAAATGGCACGAACTCAAACTTAATGAACCGGTTTACTAAAAACACATATTTTTAATAAAATAATATATTTGAAATGTTAAAAGCGATTTCCAACAAGTACAAACAAAATATATATGCACAAAGGTGTGAGGCTCGAACTCCAAGTCCAATACAATACATCATAGATGAGATTCCGAAACAAAATACATAGACATTGAGGCTCAATGATCAATCTCCATAGTTCAAGACTCCAAAAAAACAACATGATATGATCATTGATACATTACAAATACTACAAGTTACAAAACTCTAGAATAAACTAGATGACTCATGACATCAATGATCAATCATCATGATCAAACTCTGCACCGCTGCTGGAAATGGGATCCTCAAGGTCATCCTCATCAATATGATCACCGGCCTCTGGCTCTGACTCGGACTCATCCAAATCCTCAGGTACATCTGCAACAACTGGAGCTGCACGGGGTTGGGGAGTAGCACGAGTGCGACTAGGTCCTGCTGTGTCTCGTGACGATGGCGGCGGTGCTGCTAATGGCTCATCAGATTCTTGATCCAAACCCATCCACCCCAAGTCATCGGGATCAAACTCTGCTGGCTGACTCTCCTCTACCCATTCTGAAGTTGGATCTATATCATCCAAGACAATGGGATCAGTATCAGGTCTTCGGTTCAACAATCAAGCTGTTACGCCTTAACCGAAGGTTGTCTTGCCGAAAGACAAGATCATTCAACCGTTGTTGTTCCAAACGGTTTCTCTTCTTCGTGTGAATCCGCTCAAAGACGGACCGATTCGCTCGCACCCGAAGCCTTTGCAAGTTTGGCTCGAGGATCCTAATTGCAAACTTTTGCGATTGAGGACACTTACTACCAAATGAATCCCACCAATGTGCTGCGATAAAAAATGTAAATGTTTAATTAGTAAACAATGACAACGAAAGTTAAAAACACAGATTAAAAATTAAAAGTAAAACATAAACTTATAACTTAAAGGTTAAAGCGTAATTCAACAAATTAGAAAAATATTGTCTTATGCTAAAAATTCATGATTATTCATTAAAATTTTTAATCAAATAAACTTCAAAAAACTTAGAATTTCTTACCTGGTTGGTCCACATCCCTTGCAATCTTTGCAAGGTTTTTCCAAAGGTACTGTGGCTCTGCTTGAAGAAGGCGATCTGTCGGTGAACCTCAAGTTGTTGCATCTCATCGGGGACCATGCGCTCTGGCACTCGTCTGACAAACCATCTTTTACTTCTCTGTTTGATCTTCTCAGTGAGCTCTGTAATGATATTTTGGGTTCAAGAAATACCCAGCTGCATGTATAGGTCGATGGAGTTGATTGTTCCATCTATTATCTATGATCTCCCATATAGGCCCATACTTAGTTACCCTGTCTTTGTATGCTGCCCTTATCTGCTCCTTTGCCTGATCCATAGCCTCATAAATATAGCCCATGGCTAATTTGTCCCCATCCACCAACCGCAACACCTTAACAAGAGGCTCAGCAACTTTCACAATCTCTGCTGTTTTTTTCCAAAATAAATTATCAAAAAGTTTCTTCTTTGTGTCTTTCCCATCCTGTTTCCGGCTCCATTTTGATGCATTCCATTCATCACTTAAAAACATCCTTTTCAAGTTCTGTTGTTGGGAAATAAGAGATTGCAACGTGAGAAAGTTCGTTGCAAATCTCGTGATGGCTGGCCTAACAAGTTCTCTGCCCTCAGTGTTCTTCCTCATTAGGTTCAATACCCATGAGTGATTATAGATGTATTTGGTGATGCTCTTGCCATGCTCTACAGTGTTCTTGATCCAATCTTTTTTCCCTATATCCTCAAGCATGAGGTCTATGCAATGTGCAGCACATGGAGTCCAAAATATTGTTTTGTGTTTGGCCTCCAACATCTTACCAGCAAGAACATAATTAGATGCATTATCTGTTATGATTTGTACAACATTTTCTACCCCCACCTCTAAAACAATCTCATCCAAAAGCTCAAACAATAAATTTGCATCTTTTACCCTATCAGATGCATCTACTGATTTCAAAAACATGGTACCTTGTGGACAAGAGGCAAGAAAATTTATTATTGTGCGGTTCTTGCCATCACTCCACCCATCTGACATGATAGTGCATCCTGTTTTGGCCCATGAAGCTTTGCAACCTTTCAAATATTCATCTATGGATGCAACTTCTTTCTTCAAAAGTGATCCTCTCAAGTCATGCATACTAGGGCCTTTGAAGCCCTTACCAGCAGCAACAATAGAATCAAACATCGGCTGGTAATAAGGTGAGCGGGCAGCATTGAAAGGGATATCTGCATCATACCACCATCTAGCAATGTACTCAAAAGCTGCTTCTTTGTATTGCTTCTTCCAATGGTTATCCAAGGTAGGCTGATTTTGTGTTGGCATGGAGGCACTAGCAGTGGCAGGTGTGGAAGATGGAAAAAAGCTTTGAATGGTCTTTCTTTTTTGAGGCCGATTTTCTCGACTATGAGTGGATGGGGGAGGCATATACTGAAAGGGGTCTCTAACAGTCACAGAAGGGTCAGAGCAAGATCCTTCAACACTCAAGGCATGTTCCCTCCTTCTCCCTATTTCAGCTTCCATCTCTTTTTGCCTAGCCTTCTCTTCTCTATGTTTTTCAAGCATGTTTTTCATTTCCAACCTAATGTCATCAATACCAGGTGCCTCACATGGGGTAACTTGGCCTCTTTGACCAGCCAAGTGTTGTTTCAACCTATGAATCCCCCCTTGATGCGTTTCTTACAATATTTACAAAAAACTTGGTCATCAATTACGTCTGCATGGGCCCATGTAGGGTCTTTTGATTTGGGGGCCATTGCAAATGCAAACAAAGCTGAAAATGCAAATAAAAAATAAATAAATTTCCTATTTCATTTTTAATAAAATTTACAAATAAGGGGCAAGTTTAAAATGTTACATACCTTTCAATGTGCACACAAATGAGGTGAGGAAATGCTCCAAGCTTGTATATAGCACCACAAAGAGCCCACACTCCAAATGTAGATGTAAATGCCACCACAAAGAGCCCACACTTGATACCAAACAACTCCAAATGAACACTATTCAAGGCTGCCCCAATCCTCCAAATCCTTGCAAATAAGAGAGGTGCTCACAAATAGAGGTGAGGTGCTCACAAATGGCTGCCAATATCACCACAAAGAGCCCACAAGCAATGCCAAACAAACTCCAAGCCTCCAACTTCCAAGCTCACTACAAAAAATAAACTCTTCAATCTTATGCTCACAAATGCTTTTGCTCACAAATGCTCACAAATGCTCAATGAGAGAGGTGTGGAGTGATAGAGGGGGTATTTATCACACTAAATTAGGGTTTAGTCACTTTAGAAACAATTAAAAATAAAAAAACATAAAAAAACGCGTTTTTCCTTGCTGCCGCCGCGCACAGGAAAAAAAAAACGAACCGCCGGTTCCGTACGGAACCGGCCGGTTTGGCTAAAACCGGCCTAGCGGTCCGGTTCAAAGGCCGGTTTAACTTTTTTTTTTTCAAACCGGTCAAACCGGCCGGTTCCGGTTCCGGTTTGACCGGTTTTTAAAACATTGATTAAAATATAGGTGACATGCTTTGGATTCTGTCAGTTGAAAGTACATTCTAACATGCTATCCGCGAGTAACTTAAACATCTGGTAATGACCAAAAATTATAATGTGTTAAGAAAATAGACTGAGACCTGAAATTTTCATTTGTGGTTTTGGGTGTGCTGCAACCTTTTGGATTACAAGTACAATATAAAAAAATAATTTATCTCTCAAAAGTAGAGATCGAAATGGAAAACAAACACATGTTAGGGGTATACATCAATCAAGCATATTTTGTGGAGGAAACTTTTTATTACAGTTAAATCATGTGTCATATATACCAAACTTGTTTGTGCTAGAGCTTTAATTTAGAATTCTGCAAATGCCAAGTAGGGAGGTTAGGAAAACACCCAGGTAGTATAGTGAAGATAAATTTATGCTAATTTAGATGCAAAACAGTCATGGAAAGTATACAAGAAGTGTACAAAGTCAGCAAGTTAATATCAAGTTGCTGAGTAAAATCCAAGCTAAGAAGACTTTTCTCTCTAGTAATTATACTGTTTGAATCACTGGTTGCTGGGGTGTTCAGTGTGCTGCATATGTAACGATTTGATTCACCCATTCTTTGAGATAAATAAAGTACTTTGTAAAGCAGCAGCTTATCAAGTTGGTGAATTCCATTTAGGTTCCCGATTCACTTTTGGTCATTATTTGATTCTGCCAAGTTCTATCTTTCTTGAATGGAGGGATGGCCAGACAATCATTTGAGATTTGCACTCTACCCATGCAGGACTGCCATGGATGCGTTGTATTTAACATCTGGTAAGAAAAGGCAGTGTTTGTGGAGATTGGAAAGACATCAATAGCGTAAGATCCTAGGAGGACAAACATAAGTTCAATGGAATAAGCTGTTATGATAGCGATAGAGATGGCAAAAATGACTATCAAACTCAATCTGTGAAAGACCCACCCGCCGGATGGCCTGTATATCCATATTGTCTTTAACAGTAGTGATGGGTGGCAAAACCCCATTTTGCATTATATATAAATACTCATGTGCGATGCACGTGGTGAGTTGTAGAAGCCAATACTTGAGAGTTTCTATGCAACATTGAAAATTATTTTCATCTCACTATCGAGCTTAATCAATGTCACTCAAATTTGAGGTTTTAATTATCAACATGTAAGGAATCTTAAAGTAGTAGGCCATCCATTTACGTGCAATGCATCTGGTGAGTTGTATAAGCCAACAGTTTACTCAAGAATTTCTACAAGTAATTGAAAACTATTTTCATCACACTGTGGAGCTTAATCGATTCCATGTTCAAATTTGAGGGTTTCAATATATAGGGAATCTTAATAGTAATTATAGATAAAGGAAGATCAATGATTACAATTTAACTGTTTAGAGTGGGTGTAAAATCATCAAATATCCTGGTCAATCACGAGGCATCTGGTTCTGCTACTTACACTTTCCCATTCTGTACTCTCCCACTTGACTAGTTTGGCATCAGAATGCTGAAATATTGTCTTTCCACAAACTTTTCATTTTATGCTTTTGAAATGCAAGAGGGGATTTTTCAGATTTCTCTATCTGTAAGACCTTTTTTGATTTGTGTATATCTTCACTTCTGATTTCTCTATATCTCCGGATACAGAGGATTCCAATGATGCAGTAGAAATTATTTCTCTGGAAACATCTAGAGACTGATTTATCTGCATCAATAGTTCTAGTGATGTAGATGGGAATGAGGGGGCAATCAAATGTCTGTGTTACTTCCCAGATATGGACTCAGCCCACACTCAAATGGAGACACAAACACGAGATCATGGCATGGGAACAAACACACTCTCTTAATTGAAGTTCAGCACTGTTACAGAGACTCATACACAGATATGCATTCCCCTACCTCTACTGAACTATGAAGAAGACATCCCTTCAGTCCATTGATTGATTGCAATACATAAAACATTACTCTCTGAGCTAAACACTTTGGTTTAACTCTAATCTGCTTTAGAACTTGAGTTGTTTGGAATTGGAGCTTGTTTTCCTCAGCCCCTCTTGTTAAACTGCCTCCAACTCTTCCCCTTCTCTTTTCTTCTCTTCGAATCCCGGGTCTGACCCTGATCCCTGCCAGCTCCTGGAGTTCCCAAGTTCTTGGAAAATTGGGAATATGTCAAATGTTAGATGTTCTGGGCGTTACTCTTTTTGGCTTATGCTCCAGGCGATGCTGCAGGTATAGACACACTGGGGGTGGCAAATGCCACTTCAGCCAACTGGCGGTTTTGTAACCGCTGGTTGTGTAAAATGGTAGTTTGAAACTGTCTTTCCCTTTCTTTATTTTGCATTTGCTGTTGTGTTGGACCATTTGTGATGCTTCATGACTGTGGTTTTATCTTCCTCCACGTGGTGACATTGTCACCAAAGTCGACAAGTTGTACAAATACAAACACACGTGGCAAGGGCGCACAAGAACCTGAACCCATGTTTTTGGTTGATGCAAGATTGTTTGTGAACCCAAATGTTTTGCATCATCTGGATAAATTGCTATTGCTGCTATCATTTTTATACATTCAAGATTCTGAATGCATGTGGTTATCATCTTACCGCTATTTAAATTATGATCCAAATTTTTTTATGTTCATTTGCAGAACATGTCGGGAATTTGTATGTGCAATATTAGTCTTTTATCATGTACATCATAATCTTCATTTTGTATTGTGTTCATTTCACTTAAATTTGGTTTTCTACATTATAATTTTTGGAGGGCTTTTTCCCAGTCTTTTATTTCCCATTACTGATTACATGTGGATTGCAATTTCCATTTTATGGCCTAATCTCTGTAAATTGTTATTTGGCTGAGCAACTTGTAATCAGAGTTTTACCATTTCTAGCTGTTTCATAGTCTTCTACCTTAATGTCTATGCTAGGGATCAGTGGTTGGAGCTAAAGGAAGATTTCCTTTTAATACGTGGCTTCCCATCTTTAATTATTATTTTATGGCCTTCATACTCTCATTGTCAAGTTCATTCATTTTCAGTTTATAATTTGCTTTGCATTTGTCATGCTTAAATTTAATCCTGCCATGCAATGCTATAAGTTTACTTCAGGGGCATAATCTAGTCTAGCTATTTTGAGTTTGTGTTTGAAGGATTTTAATTCCCTGTAGTTCGTCTTACCTGCTGAGAGATATGGTCTGTTTTGGTGGGGGTGCTGCTTATGATAGGATAATCATGGTGGTCTTATTCTTCTGAATATATTCATTATTTTTGGCAAACATTTCTTCTTTACAAACTAAGATGTGCTGTCTTGCTAATAATTATCTCATTGTATTTGCTGACTGCAAAATTACAAACATTTTCATGTTAAATATATAGACTTCAACAAAGAAATTGTTATTAGATACCCCTATTGGAATTGTGAATCTAGATTCACAAATATATGATCATACATTTGATTTTGTTCTTATTTTTAAGGAATGCCATTGTGTATCCATTGCCCTTTATAATAATTTAGGAAACCTTTTATATGAACTTTGTTACCAGGCCTTCCCATGGTTTTGGCTATTAACAAAGGGAAAATCAGGTATATGAGGGTAAGATCCATTTTGGCGGACATGCAAGCATATAATTTTGATGCAACACCATACTTATCTGTGCAATTTACCATATATGTTACCAGATTTTACTTGATGTCTGTCTCACAGACCCATTTGCGGGTTGCTCCGAACCAAGCGTCGCTCAACAAACGCTGCTGAACTTTGTTGCAGGATTGTGTGGGCCAGCTGCAACTAAGGATCCACGTTGTTGAAGGTGATAAAAAGAGCCACCTTTGTTACTATCTAATGGCTGCTGATCCACAAGATGATGAAAAGATGAGGAATGGATGAAAGAGGTTTATGGAAAGGAGTATACAGGACCTCCTAAACCCCTGATCTCAAAGATCGTGATAATAGTACAGTGAAAAAAGACCTGCTAGTGATGATGAGTCTGATGAAGACGAAAAGAATCGTGATCCAAATGCTATTCCCACTGGGTTTACTAGTAGGAAGCTAAAGTGTGGGAGTCAAAGGCTAAGTCCATAGAAAAAAACTGGAAACGGAAGAAGGAAGAAGAGCTTACATGCCGTATTTGTGGTGAAAAAGGCCATTTTACACAGGTATGTCTAGAGATTCAGGTAATCTAGTGATTTGTCCCGTCTCCTATTTTCCTTTGTAGAGACATTAGACTCTTAAAAATATGTTGGACAGAGGTATGCAACCCGCAAAGCCATATTTTGAAAGTTCAGAAAGACCATCTTGCCCGGTATGTCTACTGATTCAGGTGAGGTTGCAAATTTATCCTTAAATCTTATTAAAGCTAACGACAAGTCGTTTTCAAATGTGGGCAAATGGAATCAGAAAATGGCCCTGGGTAATATGTTTTTTCATTTGCTTGGTTTTCAAGGCAAAGGTACTGCTGATAAGACAATTTATTCTCCTCTTCCTGGTGCACTCAATTTGAGGAAGATGCAAGGGTTATGGGGTGGCCTCAATTTTGTTGTGTAGACTTATTTTTCCTTGTCAACATACAATCCTTAGTTTTGCTTTGGGGATAATGAAGTTATAGTCTTTAGTGTGTGCAATGTGGAAGCACTGAAAGATACTGGCTCTCAAGTAAATGTTTATTACATTTATGCCCAGCTGGTATAAAAATTTATTACATTTATGCCCACCTTGTATAAAAACTCAAGATTAAATGCAGTCTCTGGGAATGTGTGGCTTGGCTTTCAAGTCAATATCGCTTTGTGTTACTGCTGACCTAGGAAATTACGTCTTTCTTGTTAGGCTTGAATAAACAGTAGTTCCACAGTTTTTACTTCATGCACCGTAGTGCTACCTTGGCAAACAAGATGCATTTTGGTTCCTGCATTGCAGCTCATAAGCCTAACCTTTTGTTTGTTGTCTTTTCGTATTATCACAATCTGTGTATTACTATCAGTTTATGTTGACAAGTATGGATTTATACGCTTTCCTAGGCAGTCTTTCAAGTATGTGTTATTGTTTGCTTGGAAATATGTTATTCTCTGCAATAACAAAAGGGAACTGTATTCCTTTCGTATTTGTTTTATTTGCATATTAGTCTGGGCATACACTTTTCTTATATTTCATTAACTTTTTCTGCAAGTTTGAGCTACCTGAACTATTTCTAGCTCTTTTACTTTACTCTTTGAATTTTCCTTGTGTTTTTCTGGGAAAATTAATCGCATTATACTTTCCTCCTTTGTAGGTTCCAGTATTGTTTTAAGTGTTTTACACAGCAAAATAACAGTAGCAAAATGGGCTGGATTTTTTTCTATGGTAGAAATTCTAAAGGTTTATAATAGTTATATGCTTGTGTTAACTGTGAAATGATAGATAAATGCATCGTGGAATGCATAACTGAATAAAAGGAATGGAGCCTAAGTTTTTGGAGTGAAGTTGTGGAAAAGAAGGCGAAAGGTTTTTGTGGAATCCCCTTCCATTATGGTAAAGGATTTTATTGCGGATGATGTTTTGGTGTATTCAGAGTAAATACAATTTAGTTAATGCTAGCATACATGTTTTAATTCATTAAGACATGGATGGGGAAAGCCGAAAGGTTTTCAGTTGATACCTAAATAATAAAAATAAAAATAAACATAAATAAGATTTGCAACCAATCACAATGTGTGTCAGCAGAAGACCCCAATCATTTTGAAGATGATTGGTGCAAATGTAAGCCTTGAAGTAGTGCTTATTGGTGCATGTCAGATCCTGTTTCATATGGGTTTGTGTTTAATGTTTTTGAAAGAAGGGAATGCTATCTTATGTTCTTTTACATGGGGTTTGGCATTGAAACTGTGTGCCACCTTATTGCAGTAAAGGCTGTGGGCTGCATTATTGCATAGGCCTCGGAAGTATGAGTATACCTTGTTTCAATAGTCTGCAACCTCACCCACATTCTAGTACTCCACAACATCTGTGGTATGTTCATGTTATGGTCGGATTGCTGCGTGGGTATTTGAACTTGGTTATGTTTATTAACTTGGGGATTTGAACTCGGGTTCGTGGTGTATATAAGGATTTCTTGTTCAGAAGGATTGGTTAAACTCTGATGCTTTGCAAATGCATCTATGTTGCGTAGCTGGAAGTCTGATCTGTCTGTTATCCAGAAACTTGCAAGGGGGAATGATGGGGATGACTGAAATCTCCGGAAGGCAACTGTGAGATGTTTCTCTAGTCTGTATGTTGCACAAATGGTTATTAGAGGTTTAAGTAGATATGATAAATGGGGTTTTTCCTCTATGCCTAGATATTGTGGAGACAGAAGGATAAAGTGGCTAGGTATTTTAATGCCTTAGACAATGAGCTATCTGTTTGGTTTAAATACATTTTTCTGGCAGTAGAAAAATACTTTTGCTTATGGCTGCCATTTATCTTCAGCAAGATGAATAGCCTGCATATTTTCAGATAAAGATTGTAATTTCAACTGTTGGTTTCTAGATGTTACTTGTTTTTTTAGACCTATAGTGTCTGACATTACACGCTGGATAATATTAATGTGTTTTTTGAAGTTGCTTATAAATGTGTTTGTTACAAGCATGATAAGAAATGCTTTTTTCCTTAAGTATGAATCTTAAGTGAAATATGCTGTGGCAGGGTTGCCCAACAACATTGGGTGTGAATCGGAGGACGCGTGGAGGTGCTGAACGAATCCCTTCAAGGGACAAAAGTTTCAAACCACGTTTTACAGGACCTAGTGCTAGTGGTTCACGAAATCAAGGAGCTGAGAAGGATACTGGATATCGGTTTGAACACGAAAACCACTCCAGTGGAGGTCGTGATGCATATTACTCAGTACATACTAGCAGAACTGACAGGGCTAGAGGATCAAAACCTCTAGGCTTTAGTAAAAGATCTGAACTGGTTGACGAATATAAAGACGAAACCATGGGACGACAGGGTTCTAGTCGTGGATCAAGTGCAAATTCACTAGTTGCTGCCCAAATGCAACATATTGCTGCTCAGAGAATGCAGCATAATTCTGGTTCACAGAATTTTCCAGGGATGGCAGATGTCCCATCCATAGACATGGAACAACGTTATGCATCTTCCCAGGGAGATGGACGATGGAATTGGGAAGGTACTGGAATGGACCAAATTCTGTACCACCTCATACGTATAAGGAAGGTAAGATGTTGGAAAGATTTTCTTCACAGAGTGCTATATTTCTGTTATTTTACCAAATTGCTTTTATCTGAATTCTATGGTTGGCTTTTGATAATGGCCATTTTTATGGAAAATCTTTCAGTGACAGCTCCAGAATACCTGTATTTTTAATGTTTTTGTAGAAACTTGGCTAGAGCTGGATTGTGATTTTTAGGTCTGTTCATTTTGCAGTATTCTTATGAGTGGTAAATTATTTATTGGTCTTGTTTTGCCTGTTGTAGGCAGAGGGCTATCTGATCCAACTAGTGGAAACATGTCTCCATCCAAAGTTAGGGGTCCCGATGGAGCAAGTCCTTACTATCATGGCCAGATGCCAGATTCTATCCCACCAGAAGGAAATAATGTCATGCCTAAAGAATCTGCCCAAAAACAGGAAGTGAGTGTTGGGTTTGAAGACCAATCGTTAACTAAGTCATTGGAAGCATTTGAACAGAATCTCATGAATGAGGTGATGAAACTAATGAAGGAACAAGACGATGCAGAGGATGAGGAAAATACAAGACACCGTGAGGTATGTGATCGTCTTCATAATTTTTATGATTCTCTGGTTATTTAATCTTGTTCAGGAGTCAATGGCAAATCAACTTCCCATGGTAATACTGGCTAAACATGACCATTGCCTACAGTATTATAGTGTTGTGCATTGTCGTAGTTATGTTTCTTGACAAAAATAGCATTAACTGACATTTGGTAGACCATATTTACTTTCTTTATGTGCAATAAGATGCCCATCTATTTGATAAGGTATACAAATATTATTTGTGACATATTTACTGCTTCAAGAATTTTTGTCAGTTTATGGTGCTGGTTGTTCCTTTGTTTTGTGAATCCATCTTTTGCCTAATTGAGTTTTATATCTTTCCAAGTCCATCGTAGAGAAGCTTTTATGTCCTTGGTGCAGTAGATTTGGCTTAGGAGAAATTGGATAAATTGACTTATTTTGTTTTTTTCTAGCCTTGCATCTCCAAAAATATGAAAAGACTTTTGTTGCCTGAAGAGTACTAGTATATGTAGTTGAAAGAAAATTTCAATAAAATTTCCTTCTTGGTGAGGTGCATGTTGTTTTGTTGTTGTTAGGCTTGTATGTTAAAGTTGGAGATTTGACTGCTATTCTTTTTGATTTCTTCTTCTGGCTGTGTGGGGAGTTCTAGAGTCTATATATTATTGGTTTTGATCATTGTTTTGTTTTTCTTAGGCTTGTATGTTAAAGTTGGAGATTTGACCGCTATTCTTTTTTTGATTTCTGTTTCTGGCTGTGTGGGGAGTTCTAGAGTTTATATATGATTGGTTTTTGATCATGTGCATTGAATGATTGCAAAATTGTTTCCAGTGTAAAAGAAGTTATTATCCATTGTTTCTATTGTTTCTGTAGACACTTAATAGTCATTGCACGGAACCTTTTTTTTTTTTTGCAGCACACACGAGAGATCCACGAACAGTTTCAGGCAAAGCTTGTAGTCCTGAGAGCTCAGCACGCTCAGCGCCGAGAAGAGTTTTTATGCCATGAGGTGCGGTCACGAGTTGACCAGTTTCAGCAGCTGAAATCTTCAAAACAATACCAGGAAAGTGCTGGTGGTCCTATGCTTGGTTACAATGAGAATTTACATGATAATCGTGGTTACAGCACTAGTCTTGGAGATGGCCATCACGGCTTCCCTGGAGGGTATGATGCACGCAAGGATGAAATGCAGTATTATGGTAATCCTCCACATACCTTCAATAGGAATCAGAGCTATGATGTGAGAGAGGCATATTCTGGTAGCAGAATGTATGAGTCTGCTCAAAGGTACCGTTGAACTAGCATTCAAATACAATGGTGGCGTGTTATGGAGGTAGTTTCAGTTTCACATTTACGTTACCAAGTTGTGGAGGCAGTGTGTAAACACTTGGGTCCATCAAGTTTATTTCCATTTCCTGCATTATTTTTGCCGTGTCTTCATGAGGTGTCATGTGAAGAATGCTTGATTTTGGAATGTTCATTTGGCTTGGTTTCTGGGTCCATTAAGTTTATTTCCATTTCCTGCGTTATTTTTGCTGTCTTCATGAGGTGCCATGTGTAGAATGTTTTGGAGTGCTCCTTTTTCTTGGTTTTCCGTAAATAAAATCTAATATATATGAAATTTGCCCTTTGCCTACCTCACTCAGCCATAGAAAATATTAAGCCTCTTTAGTAGAACTGTATGATTTAATTTGTCTGGAATTAAGTTGCTTTTGCTTTTGGGGGTGGCATGCATCTTGTATGCCCTAATCATTTTCCCAATCAGATAGGGCAAACCTTCTTGACAGGTGCGCAGAGGTGATTCTATCAAAGCCTTTCTCATTTGCAGGGCTGGGGTGATTCCTCCTATGACTAATACCCAGGTCGCCGGGCGCTTGCAAGTGGCCAGTGTTTATCCACCTGCCGGAGATTGTGTGGGAATGTGAGATCCTGATGTGTTCCAGTATCCAAGCTTGAACATGGATGGGCCCATATCCATGTGGTCTTGTGTGGCCAATCATAAGTCATAGGTTAAAGACTTTTTGCATGTGATGGTCAATATCTAAATGTAGGCTCTTAATTTACCTTCTAATGCTTCCTATTGTAACCAGTCTCCAATGGTGCAAGACATCAGAGCCCATATGGTTTACTGTTTTTTTGTTTGTCACAGGTTGCTGGCATAAGCTGTCTTGAGATTAGATACATACCTTCATCCTATTTCACCAACTTGATCCATGTGGTTTCTTTCATCTTGCAATGGCTCCGGCTGGTTGCTGTGCTACCCTATAGAATAACTAGATATTTGGATGTTATTTCAAGTTTCTTGCAGTTGTCCGGTGATTACCCCCAAAGAATAACTAGATATTTGAATTTTATTTACAGTCTCTTTTAGTTGATTATGAGAGGGACAAGTTCCATGCAGAATTTTTACTTTGGAGGGATAATGGGTTGCTAATGAGGGAAATTGGCGGATTTTACTCATTTCTACTTGTGATGAATTTCTTGCTTGAGATGCGGTTGTGCTATTGGTACTATAAACTGAAACCTTCTTCTCCAAATTGGACTTCCATATGTAACTTCTGAGTTGTACAAAATGTTCTAGATATGTAGGTGGAATATGGTTTCAACCAACCCTGGTTTTGTGATTTTAATGTTAAGTTAATGGTTTTGCTTAAGAACAGATACAAGAAGGCATTTCTGAAACACAGCCCAAGGGTTTGCAAGAAGCATGAGGGATTTATAATGACATAGGAAAATGTGAAAGGTAAAGAGAGAAATGCTGGGCAACTTTCATACAAGTTTACAGTGCAGTTCAAAGTTATAACTTGAGGATGGTTGATTTAAACCTACTTTACAATTCTTAATGTATGGTAAATTTAGGTAAAGTGACTTTAGGGGTCTCATTGGAATGTTCTTAGAAACCGAGAATTACATTCTTGTGGGGATCTGTTTCCTTCGATTTTTTTAAAGAAAATAAACGCAGGGAAAAATATATGAGATAAACATGTTTTGAATGAAATCTTAGAAGATCATGTTAGAGAAGGATTATTTTCTTCAAACTTTGAAATTCAGGAGTCCAATGTGCAAATGCACATTTTTCACAATGCCATTGTATCATGAAATTTCGATTGAAAAATTGAAAATCAATAAAAGTACTAGGAGTAAATCATGCTTTTGGATTTAATTTTCAGAGTAGCAGTAAGATATCTCGAAAGTCAAATTTCATACAAATCTGCAGAAATCTGACAGCAAAGAGTTTTGTAAGAGATTTTTACAAGTTTTAAGTTGCTATGGATTTCAAGTTTTGGAGTGATAGTGTGCTATTTGGAAATTTGCAAAAGTATGTTAGGTTCTCAACATCTCAAGTAAACTAAAACGAACCAAAAGTGGCCCCTGCCATTTAACTTTATACATGAATTTTGAAGTAAGTAGGAAACCGACAAGTAAAAATATCGACTTCCATATTGGACCTCACCAGAGCAAGCCAAGCCAAGCCTTGTGGATTTGGATATCCACAGCCAAAATACATTAAAATCTCATGGACATTCGAAAGATTCCCAAATTCTTGTGTATGTGAAAAGGAAGTTGAGGCAGTGAGGGTGACATGGTAAGTGTAAGCAAGAAAATTCCAGGCAATCAAGGCAACGTAAGGGCATATCATTTGTCTAGTATAGATCAATAACCTATAATTATCAAGACCTTATAGAGAGTCGGAGAATAAGAAATGACTCTATTTCCTTAGAATTCTTATGCATTTTGTCAACTTTGTTTAGTATTGCACTTCTCTCCAATGAAGATCGCGAATACTTTTATTAGCAGGCACTTGGTGTTAACTAAATAGGTCTTTACCTGCCTATTTGAGAGCGGCTAGCTCTTTTTAATATTTGGGATTTGTTTCTAGTTCTATGAGAATGCCTATGTTTTGCTTGGTGCTTTCATATGCCTCTTGAAGTTGGCTACCCTTTTTGTTTGCCCTTGTACAAAGCCTTTCATGAAGTAAAAATAGAAATATATTTTCTTTATTGTCGAGCAATTTTTAATCACATCATGGATTGTATGCCTTTACACTTCACATGTGGTTTTATTTTGATATAAGTTTATACATAATCTTGATATAGTTCCACACATAAATAATAAATGTATATTAATAAGCAAAAATCATTTTGATTCGGCATAGTTTCTCACATGAATAACATTAGTATTATCTATTTTAGATAAGTTTATGTAAACTATGTATGAAAGGTATCATTCTAAAAGTTTTTATGTTGAATTTGTGATATAAATGGAACAAGGGACTTCAAAATGATACCTCTTGGTATATTTAACATAGATTTATTTAAGATAAGTATAGTAGGAAGGTTCATTTAAATATATTTAAATAGTTAAATTAGATACTTCATAAATTTTGTCATGCCCACTATTTTACCACCCAAAATGTAATAAAAAATTGACATTTTTTTGAGAAACCAAAGACGCAACATTGAAGGTCCGTTGCATTAACAATAAGCACTTCACAACAACACTTACCTTATAATAAAACAACATACCAAAAA
Source organism: Taxus wallichiana var. yunnanensis (assembly GCA_018340775.1). Classification (NCBI taxonomy): domain Eukaryota; kingdom Viridiplantae; phylum Streptophyta; class Pinopsida; order Cupressales; family Taxaceae; genus Taxus; species Taxus wallichiana. Next base: position 379,770,998 of record CM031244.1, on the reverse strand, counting down.
TTACACTTGTCACAAGTCAAGCATTACCTTTAATTATGTCAAAAGTGTATCCTTTATGGAGGCACGACTAAAGTTATCCATTTTGCCTTGAAATGTTACAATGCGGATGAGTTAAATCTCATTCTAGGATCCATTCTAGTTGCTCACACTATCGATACTCGAACATACATGTCATCTTCCATTCTTAAACACCAAATGTTAGATCTAAAGATTATGCAACTTTGTCTCAAAATTGCTACGAATTCTAGCCCTCACACATAAAGCGAGGTATACATGAATAAGTTGTTTAACTCATGGACATTCTACCCAACCATCATTCTTCTACCAGATTCTAGCTCACATAAAATCTAAACAATGCGAAAGGGGACAAGTTTAACTTATAATGCTTTTCTTGAAGTTCATGCACTTCTCATCGAGGTGTTCATATGCACGATAAGGAGTCGATTCTAAAGTATTAACATATGAACATGATTTCATTTTCTTGATGGGTATGACTACACCATCCTCTAAATAATTATAGGAAGCTCACCACACCAGCTATTGACGGGGTGATTAACTCCTTCCCCATGATCATGGAAGCACTTTCCCTTATGTCTTATAAAGGCATTATCTCTATGGAAGGGTTGCAACTTTATAAGCCTAACATTGAATTGTTCTTTCCTCATGTCTTATAAAGGCATTATCTCTATGGAAGGGTTGCAACTTTATAAGCCTAACATTGAATTGTTCTTTCCTATCAGTGGTGACGAATAGGTCTTGAAAGAACTTACCTCTGTTCATATCGCACTACACACTCAATTATCAATTCCTTCCCAATCCTACACTTGGGTTAAACTACCTAAAAGAATGGTCTTATTATTTAACACGACATAAGGGTTCTACCCTACTTTCACTTGTTTCTATGACTCGATCCATGATAAGGCCATTATAACATAGTACCAAAATGTTTCCCCACGGATAACATTAAATTACATCCCTTTGACAACATTTAAATTGTTATTAAAGGAGACCATTTATTTTGATTGATAAATGCTTTTGATCGGAGCTATGAATCGGTGGGTTGGTGGGGTCCTACCCTACAACAAAGTGTCCTTCGACAAGATATTACAATGAAACCAACACATTGCGACCACAAAACCCACATTGACTCGCAATTTTTTTGCCACCGCCGTTTTAAACAATGTCCTTCGACAAGATATTACAAGGAAACCAACACAAATTGTGACCACGAAACTTGCATTGACGATGCAATTTTTTCGCCATCGCCGTTTTTAGAGTCGCTAATCGTTGCCAATGCCAACGATGCAAATATCGTAACCATTGATAATCACCGGTTGAAGTTGTGAGCCGCGCCATCGGTGATGTAACTCTCGCCACCACTAATAATCGCCGCAACCTAACGGTGATGCACCTCCCGCCACCATCAGTAAACCACCCCAAGGGGATCATGCCTAGCAGATTTGAACTTGGGTGGATTCGATATACAATTGCCCGTCTTAACCGATCCACCCAAACCCCATTGACTATTAAAGGAGACCATTATCCCTTAGTTATCTCGTTAATTGAACTTGAAGTCTTACAACACTTATTATGGTAACTAACAACTAAGAGAGATGAAAGGTTTCCTACAATCTCAAGCCATGAGATTGGTTCTTTTAATCTAGATATGCATTGCTCATCGACTTGCTTACTTGGGTGTATGTTGGTTATCAATTGTCTCCTAGGTTTTACTACACAAGGAAGTTCCATCAACACATTCTTTATAAGTAACATCCTCCCTACATGGGTACAAGTTATTTCTTGCTACAATGGTTCTCAACTCGGATCCATAAGACCATAAGACACAATACTCAAAGGTTACTAGAGTTGTTTCCTTAGTTGAGCAATGTTCATCTACACACTATACATCATCTACCATATTTGAAGACATACGTTAATATGTGACTTAAAATGGTCAAGCCAAGGCTTAACCGCAAAGCTTACAACTTTAATTTGTATTTCTTATAATCTTTAAAGGTATACCATCTTTGCATTAATCTGTTAAATCATTTAACCTTATCCCTTCATAACATAATACGTTGTCCTCTTTCTTTCCATTATTCAAAATTTACATGTTATTCTCTTATAATCGCGTTGACACCACTTTTACAATCGCTGCCTATAATCTACCAAGTCCATGAGTTGATCGATTATCTTGATTTTAAGATTACCGTGAGGTCAAAATGTTCGACATCTAAGAGAGACATGAAAAGATGAGATGTTAAAGGTAAGCTAATCGTTGTTCAAAATAACCCCTTGGTTATTTTGACAATTTTTATCCTCATTCTCGACTCAAGCCCAACATTTTAGGTTGCGCGCACTTTGGTTGTCCCTTGGCAAAATTTCCTTGGTTGTAGTTCCTCACGCGCTCCTCTACTCTCTTCTTTTCTTGTGCGCATTCCTTTTCCCTTTCAATCTCCTTTCCCCTTCCATTTCTCTTGTGCGCACTCCTTGCGCACCTACCTTCTTTTTAGTACTTCGTGCACCCTTCGCGCTTACTCTTTGACTTACCCTCTAATTTGGCTAAGTCCTGACATGCTTTTCCGTGTGCATACCCTTCCTCACAAGTTCGATGCATTCCTTGCGTGCATGCGTTTCCCTTTGCATTCCTCCTTATGCATTAAGCCTTTGACTTGCGTGCTGCTTGCGCTTCCTTCCTTCCCGGCTTGGCTTGCCCACTTTCCTTTCTCACATTGCACATTCCTCAACAGTGCCCATGCATCGCTTGCATACTAGTCTCCTACAAATATACATCCATTTCTTTCACACACATCACCTTTGCGCGCTGTCCTTTGCTATCCTCTTTTGCACCTCTTCATCTCGCGTGCCTCTCACATTCTTTTGCGCCAATCACTATACCACGTGGCAACTTATCAGACTTGAGTGTGTTACACGCAACCTATCAAAGAGCGCCAACAAGGGGTTGAATTCTTACAACGAACCGGTGCACAACACGTGGCAAAAATGATAAAACAAATGAATAGTTATCCGAATCCTTCACCATTCATTCAAATACAAGCCACGTGTCATTGCGTGTTCAATTAACACCTGTAAACTTCACAACTTCATAACTTTTGCTACATGGCTTTGACACACACGCGCATGGGCTTATTGGAAAGTTGTTGACGTGGGCTACACGTTGGACTATTCAAAATAAGATTTTTCCTAGATCCGGTAGATGGAAAAAGGGAAACGCACTCGATCATTAATGCAGATACTAATTGACTCAACCACCGATTTTCTTCGGATCTTGCCTCTTTTCCTTCTCCACAACTTTGCAAGCGATTCACAGGTATTAAATGCTTGTTGTTGGTGGTTGGATTTCAAATCCAAGTTTCTCTCTTCTTTCTCCTCTTCTTCTCTCCTTCTATAAATTGTAGAGCTCTGCTCATTAAAACATATCCTCTTTGTTATAATGGCACCATGCCAAAATGGTGGCCGATTTCCCATGAGTTTCAGACCTTGAACTTGGTCTCTGTAATGTATTCTCACCTCCTGCCATGAATGTAATCGAATGTGCATCCTTCAAGCAATAAAATCGGGTTTTGTGGCACTTTTGTTTGCCCTTTTCTCATTTTTGTTGTGTCTTGCCTCTTTGTTCACGTTTTTGGCATGTTGTGTGCATTTCCCGCTTGTAGTTTTCATTTTCATGTGTTGTCGTGCGCGGGAAAGCCGTGTCTGCGTGGTTCTCGTCTGTGGTGTGCTTGTCCACCCTCTCTCCCACATTTTCCTCTTTCCTTTCCCTCGTGGAGAGTGATCGACCCTTTTTCTGGTGCCATCACCGCCCCTTTTAACCTAGGATTTCCCTTATGCATCTCCATCTAACCCAAGTCCCTTGGAATGTTAGTTTAGGATTAGATAGCTTCATTTCCAACATTAGGAGTAGCCGTAGCAGGTAGAAGCGGTGTAGAGGAACTGACCTTCTCCGGAGGTCTATCTCAAGCGCGCAAGGTCCTACAACTTGGAGATAGTCCTATGTTGCCTCAAAGCCCCAACTCATCCCGATATGTGATGGGTGCAATTTTGATCTCTAACAATTTTTGCACGCTCCAATGGGACTAGTTTGAAGAGCTATACATCTTCATTTCAACAAATTTGATGTATTATAGTTTAGATTCACCTTTTTAGAGGCATCCTTCAATACATTTGGTGACTCCCAACATCCATATATACTGGTTTCAACAATCATGCACCTATCAAAGCAAAGAAGAGAAAACACAAAAGTGCGCAAACATGTGTGCAAGGCATTGGCATCAGCGCGCAAGGCAAACATTGACGGACGTGCGCGTGTATCAAAAGATATAATCAAAGGTGAAGCTTTAGACCACAACGCCGAGCAACCGTCAGCCGCACAACTTAGTAACGCGTGCGGGATAGTGCCCTTGTTATTTCATCTGCCAAGTTGGTGTGTTCTTGGTAGATATCTAGCCTTTGGAGGTCATTCTAAGCACATCTAACGACTCCACTAATTGAAATTGACCCATTATCTCATTTGTAGATCTTTCCTTTCATTCTTCCATCCATTTCCTTTCTTTCCATCTTTCCATTTCCTCTTTCGTGAAGTTGTGCAATCATGACTTCATTTCCTTCTTGGGATTCCCATTTACAACAACATAACCAGCCCCTCCATCCCCACATTTTCAAAATCCTCCTCCAAATCAGTTTTATGAGCCCCATCATCATGAATATACATATAACCCACCCCCACTAACCCATATGGTTATTTTCCTAACCAAAATGTTTATGAAGAACATGGTTATGTAGAAGATGGTGGCAACTTCATGGCGGATGTTGATTTTCAGAGGCAGATTCAAGAAATGGAGATGGACATGGTGCAACTCAGATCACATGTTCAATAAAGGCAACTGTGATTGGTTTTAGGGTCCCTTGTCCATGGGTTAGCCCTATACCAAGTTGTTTAGCCTTTGATAGATCTGGACTTTATAGTTGACATGATGCCTCAACTCACAGAGTGGGCTGAAGAATTAGAGGCTTATCAATCCAGTGTTGGGCAACCCTATTAATGGGGGAACTCTACACCATCATCATACAACCCTTTCATTCCTCCTCCCCAACCTACACCATCTCAACCTACATTGTCCAAGTTCCTTGTTTTTCTGCCTCCTCCTCTTTAGGATTCCCTTCCCCATCTTCTTCCATTCCATATCACTTTCATTTCTATGCCATTATTCCTTATGCACGCGTTCCCTTCGTGCCCATCCTCCCATCTTCTTACGACTCCCCTTTTTCTAACGGTGTTGTAAAAACAAACAACCCCTTACCCATGTATCATCCCCAACCAATATCATCATGTTCGATGACTGTAGAACTGTTGAAGAATGGTATGACTCTGATTGGGAAGATGAGGTCGCGCAGAGCAAGCAAAAAAGAGGGCATCAACTTCAAGAAATTCAGTTAGACTTAGAGGGCGAATTTTGAAAGAGACATAGTTGTTTGTAGAAGCAGAATGCACGGACCTAGCTTTGTAAACATTCACCTTCAAGAGGAGAGTATGCATGAAAATCCCATCTATGGGATTGAGCTTTAAGAAAATGGGAAAACCACAAGGACCAAGCCGTGTCCAATCAGATATTTGGCTAGTCTAGAGCCAAAGACAAAGTCACCACCAGTCATGCTCATTTCAAAGCATGAGGTAGAGTTTCAACGCGCAAAGGTCATAATAATGCCTCTCGAATTCAAATGCAAAACAACTAAAGAAGATATATGTTTTGTTAATTGATATTTTCGGGGGGGTGAAAGACCAATTCCAAGTCAGTTTTTCACTCTAGTCGCAAACCATGTTCAGTGCCAAATCAATTACATGGTCTCAATTTGTGAGGAAAGGCAACTACTTCTCCCTGCTTATTGCAAGTTTTATTTGAGCTTCCTTTGACCGTCTCGGTTAGTATAGGTTAGTCTAGGTTTGTTTTCAAAAACAAGTGCTTGCGCACACTTTGCATGTTTCCCTTTGGAACATGTATGATTTCCAGATTTTGTACATAGTTGTTTCTCGACGCACTCCCTTTAGACTGTTTCCTTCTTGTTGCGCGTTTTGCGCGTGCCCTTTTGTTGTTTCCTGGGATAACAATTCATTTTTTAGAAAGAGGCGCTTCCAACAATTTGCACACAATTTTCCCCTCTCACAAGCCCAAGTCGAACATCTTCACATATGAGAGCAACGTCTGCTTCGAGTTTAAACGGTGCTTCACGTGACTTCGGGGTGTTCTTCAAGTTGCAGATCCATTTCATTTGTTCTTAGGCGACTCCATGCCCAATGGATGCTTCTAAGGCTACTGGTCTCTTCATCTAGCAAGCAGATGGCCCTGAAAGTCACCAAACTATTTGTCCAAAATAACCCCTTGGTTATTTTGACAACTTTTATCCTCATTCGACTCAAGTCCAACATTTCGTGTTGTGCGCACTCAGGTTTCCCCTTGGCAAAATTTCATTGGTTGCAGTTCCTCGCATGCCCTCGCATGCTCTTCTTTCCTACGCGCCTTCCTTTTCCCCCTTTCAATCTACTTTCCCATTCCATTTCCTCTTGTGCGCACTCCTTGCGCACTTGCCTTCTTTCCAAAGAGTTCGCGCACCCTTCACACACTCTTCGACTTACCTTCCAATTTGGTTAAGTCCCCGACAATGCTTTTCCGTGCGCATGCCCTTCCTCATGAGTTCCGCGCATTCCCCGTGCGCACTCATTTTCCCTTTGCATTCCTCCCTTGTGTATTAAACCTTTGCACTTGCGTGCTGCACGCTTCCTTCATGGCTTGGTCCGCGACCCCTTTCCTTTCTGTCACCACACATTCCTCAACAGATGCCCGCACCCCGCTTGCATACTCGTCTCTTACAAAAATGCATCCATTTCTTCTGCGCGCGTCACCTTTGCGTGCCTATCATTTGCTATCCTTTCTTGCACCTCTTCCTATCAAGCACACGTGCCTCATGCATTCTTCTCGTGCCAATCACTATGTCATGTGGCAACCTGTCGACATGAGTGTGCTGCATGAAACTTATCAAAGAGCGCCAACAAGGCGCCGAATCCTTACAACGAACCGGTGCATGACACGTGGCAGAAACAAAAAAACAAATGAATAGTTGGCCGAATCCTTCGATTGCTCAAACAAGCGTGCCACGTGTCATTGCGCGTTCGCTAACATTGTAAACTTCACAACGTCATAACTTTTGCTACAGGGTTATGACACATGTGTGCTTGGGCTTATTTGAAAGCTATTGATGTGGGCTACACGTTGGACTTTTCAAAATCATATTTTGGCTGGATTTGGTAGGCGGAAAATAGGGAAACATCACTCAGATCATTAATGCAGACATCTAATCGACTCAACCACCATATTTTCTTCAGATCTTTGCCTCTTTCCTCTTCCACAAGCCAAATGGACATGGGTAGGTGCATTTGACATTGATTTTGCAGGTGGATTTGCCCTCCGCTTCTCTCCTTCTTCAATAAATTGTAGAAATCTACTCATTAATTCGGATCCGCTTTGTTGTAACGACACCATGCCAAAATGACAACCGACTTCCCATGAGTTTCAGACCTTGAGCTTGGTCTCTGCAATGTATTCTCGCCTCCTGCCATGAATGTGCATCCGTCAAGCAATAAAATCAGCTTTTGTGGCACTTTTGTCTCCCTTTTCTCATTTTTGTTGTGTCTTGCCTCTTTATTCACGTTTTTTTGGCATGATGTGCGCATTTACCCTCACAGCGTTTTCATTTCATGTGTTGTCGGTGCGCGGGAAAGCTAGGTTTGCGTGGTTCTCGTCGTGGTGCGCTTGTCCACTCTCTCTCCCACGTTTTCCCTCTTTCCTTCCCCTCGTGGAGAGCGATCGACCATTTTTCTGGTGCTATCACCGCCCCTTTTAGCCTAGGATTTCCCTTACCCATCTCCTTCTAACCCTGGTCCCTTGAAAGTCGGTTTAAGATTAGATAACTTCATTTCCAACATTAGGAGTAGCCGTAGCAATAGAAACAAGTAGATGAACCGACCTTCTCCGGAGGTCTGTTTCATGCGTGCAAGGTCCCACAACTTGGAGACAGTCCCATGTTGCCTTAAAGCCCCAACTCATCTTGATCTATGACGGGTGCAATTTTGAGCTCCAACAATAACCTACGGAATGAGATTCCCACTAGTTCTACTCTATACAAAACAACCTAGTGATCCCATGAAGTGAAGATTTGTCCAAGACTATTATAACAAGGAAGACTATTTGAGTGCAATGTAAGGTGGCCAAGATCAACTATAAATTGAGTGGCAATAACAACACCTATAAATTAAGTATTCACCTTCCCATTTACAAATTACTATATGAATGATAAACAAGAAGATAAGCCGATTAACTACAATATTCCAAAATCACATGATCTCTTTAACAAGACAGTAAGGGTGTAAAAAGGTTGTTAAGGGATTTGCACAAGCCACACTATCAACAAAAACTTTTTTACAAGATTACGACACTAATACTTTTCAAGTTTTAGCTCACTTCCATACAACATACAAAAGTACAAGGATTTATCACAATTGACTAATTACACTATTCTACAATGTAGTTGAATTCAAGGTTACAAAATGAGATTTCACCATTTTTATTTAACACACATGCACAATGAAATGAGTTTTGATTTCTTTAATAATACAACAAGTACTAATGATAAAATAAGATACATTTCTATTCCCATCCCAATTACACATTTTCAGTAATGAACACTAAATTTAGATTTCCATCATCCATTCTAATCTTGCTTACGCTACCTGCAACCTGTCAAGTTAGTGTAAACATGGTCAATGAAATAAACGCTGACATGACATCTACCCAAAATCAAGCATAATTCATGTTATCATAGTTTTCCCATTCACATAATTATACTACTTAACACGCAACAAGAGAGAGTTAGAGATACATTCATTTCATTTCATTACCTAACTAGAGGAGGAGAGAGAGAAGGAAAAGAGTAGAGAGAGAAGAGAAACAACATTTTTCCACAATCAATTTTTTTCAAAACAAACCACAAAATAGAGTTCAATATAGTCATTTATAAGTGTCTACAAGTTTTCTTATTGGTTAATTGTCTTGATGAGGGTCCTATGACCTTTTTATTTTCACAAAGAGTTTATGAAAATGTCATATTTTAGCTTGAGGGCTTAAAATCCGCGTTCAAAACTAACTTCGATGGACAAACACAAAATGAGAAAGTTCCTATACACCCTCCTATATACCGAGAATTCACAAGATTTGATGAAACTTAGAATCGGGAACGATTTACAAATGACGACTAGTTTCCTGGAGCTACCGGTCGTAATTGGACTAGTTGACTTGGTCAAACAACCAGATGCCTATAAAACTCATTTGTAAAACTAACTAATGAGGTGTTTTTCTCCGAATTAAGGGTTGCACACAATTGTCTTGTAAAAATACTAGATGTTTACAAATGCGGGTAACCATTTCTTTGCTCAGGGTCCAAATGAAAAACGAAACGAAACCCAAATTTTAACTTTTAGTAGCTACTTGACGCCGCAAAAAACAGGATCAATAGAACTCCTAACACACTATGCCGAATGAACAATCGATCAATTTAGGAACATGCGACATGTCATGATGACAAGGAACATGTTCAAACCTGACATTTGAATGGAGGTTCCAGAAAAGTATTTCACGTGACAAAGAAAATCGTGATTTACTAACTTTTACAAAGGAATAGTTGATAGGTTTACAAGGAACTCAAACTCAACTTGTCAATAAAAGGGGGTTGTAGCTATCCAGTTTGGTTACGAAGTTGCCAAAACATCTCAGAATGAGGGTTTAAGTCTATGGTTGACAAACCAAGGGTAATTCAGATTGCATAAGTTACGAGGTGATGTTTTATTGTTTTGCACTAAAAGTTCGTTTAAAATAACCAATTGTATAATAATCCAAGGGTTTAAAAATCTATTTCATTGCAAAGGAAAAACTAAGAATAGAAAAATTATGCGAGACGGGGATAAGAAATCCTTGCATGTTTGTGAATGCAACAGTGAATGTGGGGGCTACAGGGGTTTCACATTCTGTCAAAAGCATTCGCTTGAAAGCTCCCGATCCTTTCTAGCAGACCCATTTTGTGCATTTCCTACAATCCGTGCATTCTACAAGACCAAGCTTCCTTAAGGAATTTTTGAAAATGATTCGCTTACCTTGTGTTTTGCTTCCACATCTTTGCATACATGTCTTCCAAGTGTATCCAGAACTTCTACTGCCTTCCCAAAACCAACCATGCCAGCTCTACCCAAAAGTGATCGTACCTCTGAAACCTTGGTTGCTCCTATTTTGGCCACTTATGTAGAGTTTGACTTTGCAGTGTTAAATTTATTTGAAGGGCCCATAATAAACTGTCTGGTTCACCTTGAGTATTCAAATGCTTCTTGCTGTTGTGCTTAAATAACTGTCCTCCACGAAAAGAAATTTGATCTTGAATCTCTTTATCCATTAAAGGTGGAAATGCATTAATGCTTGGAAATGGTGATTGAAACCCCACACACACACCTTTAAATTGAAGCAATATAGTATTGGCATGCATAATCATATCACCTGAGTTTCTATTGCTGTAAATAGATCTTTCAACGATCGACTTCCATACCCTGTTGCATATCCAACAAATCAATGAATTCCATGAGACTACGTTCTTTTGGGCATTTTATTAAATAGTTAACATGCCTTGTCTAGGCGTCTACAGGAAGACTGCTATTCTAGTATCATACCAAGATATTTCTCAAAATTGCGCTTGAATAGCTGTTCCAAAATCTTTCCCACGGCTCCCATAAGTGCATAAGTTGGAAGCATATTGGCAGGGAATGAGTAAACGAGCTAAAGACCCGCGAATTGCATTCATTGCTGTCAGACATCCATAGTTGTAACGTATGACAAAAAAACTGCCCCGCCTATACGCTTTAATGGAATGTCCATACTCCATTCCAGAGCTCACAAATTGGTACAATTATGATTCTCCTTGCCACATGTCAAACCTCATCAATTTCCACCAACGCTTTCACCCAACCTCCCTTTTTTCACTTTTATTTATCCCTCTTACTTTCTTAATTCTCCTTTATTAAATCTTGTTTTATTTATTCATTTTATTATATACATAAGCTATTCCATATTGTAATTTATTTGTTTATATATATTTTATTTATTTGATTCGATCTATTTAGATAGTATTTTATTAATTGAAGTATCTTGTTTAAATTTGTTAATTAATTAATTAATTATTATTATTATTGTGTTCATTTTAAAAACAATATCTTTTTTTATAGGTAAACGCTTTTTTACCGAAGCTATGAACTAGAGGGTTAACGAGGCCCCACCCTTACAATACTATATTTGATTATGAACAAAAACAGGTGATCAACAAATAAAGCAAACACTACTTTGCCACTCTAAGCCAAAAAGAAACTAAAACCCGACTATACTTCAAAATACTATAGCAACTATATTAGAGTTATTAAGATACTTCTAGTACTTCCACCTTGATGCAAGCACCATCCTCGCCCTTTACATCCTCACCGACAACAACATCTTCCATGGCCTCTGTGAGACGTTTGTGCTTGCTAGATCTACACACCACCTCTCTAGCCTTGGCCGCTTTTTAACAGAAAGCATACACAATATTTCCTTTAACCCTAAGTTTGAAAAATGTAGGAGGGGGTGATTTGATAGAGAGGCCGATATTACATGTCCAAGGGCATGATGTAGGCGGGACCAACATCCTTCATCCTACACTTTGATGAATCAGTATCAACAAATTCCCACAACATTGAGTTCCTTTTTGCCAACTCTACAACCAAGTCCCTTGCATCTGGGACAAACTCGCTTTCTTGCCAGAGCCTTGTGAAACGCCAAGGTAAAAAAAAGCGAGCAACCACTTCATCCAAACCCACTCACGTGTTTAGGCCATATGAAATGGTGAACAATTATAATAGTTTCCTCATTTTCGCCTAAGAGTAATAGATTAGAAACAAATGTGGAGGCTATTTCCGCGTTCACCCTAACCATGCTTGCTCCCAAGAAGGTAACAATTCCTAGAATCCTTTCCACAAAATTATAGACAAAACTCCGACCCAATTTAGAATACCTTCTTCATCCGAGACCGAGATATGCGGTTGTAAAAAGGCCATCTCCTAGTTTCACCTTTAAAAAAAAAACACGGGAATGACAGAATAGCCATAATATTGCTACAAAACCTTCTACCAAACAATACAAGATGCTTTTATGGAAATAGGTGAGTTGGATACAAATTCGCCCCCTTAAAAATGAGCTCCCACGCATCGACCTCTCATGCAAAGGCATTATTAAATTCCGCATCCTTTGAAATGATATCATTTAAACTCCGACCACCTAAAAACACCATTAGAGATAATGGTCTCATCAGCTTGCATGACCCCTACATTGGCCAAAAGGTCCACTGCCATATTAGCCTCTCTATAAACGTGATCAATACTCCAAAAGTCTAATTTGCTAAACCAAAAAATAATATTAGAGCCTTGCCATTTTTTATCCCTTGGACAATTATTTGAGAGTCTCCTTCAATGTGGAGGTGGGAACTCCCACATTCGATTGCTCTTTTGATCAAAACAGGAGAGCTTGAGCTTCATCAATATTACAAGTCCCATCTTGAAGATGAAACAAAACAACACTAATCATTTCTCCTCTCTCATTTTGAAGAATGCACCTGCCCCTAAAAGGCCAGAAAATTTGGTTCCTTTAACGCTTTTATTTTACCAAAGCTATGAACTGGAGTGGTGGAGTACTTTATCCAAGTGGGACATGGGGGTGGGCTTGGCCGCTTAATGTCCGATGAGCGATGTGGAGCGCCCCATTATGTTCTCGCTTGGTCCATATGGAGAAGTTCGACCCCTACCTCAAGGTGTCCCCATGGCCACTTATTGAAAGCATCCAATGAACTCAATGAGAATGAAACTTGGGTTGATGATTACAAACTACTTGTAACTCACCAATAGCCCAAGACCTTGAGTTCGAAAAACTTTAGATGGTAAATGCTTTTATTATACTAGAGCTATGAACTGGAGTGGTGGAGGAGCACTTTCTCTAAGTGGGACATGGGGGTGGGCTTGGGTCCTTAATGTCCGCCGAGCGATCTGCATTCAAAGCACCCCGCTATGTTCCGCTTGGTCCATATGGAGAAGTTCGACCCCTACCTCAAGGTGTCCCCATGGCCACTTATTGAAAGCATCCAATGAACTCAATGGGAATGGAACTTGGGTTGATGATTACAAACTACTTGTAACTCACCAATAGCCCAAGACCTTGAGTTCTTTAAAAATAATATCTTATTCTATATAAATTTAAATATTATATATTTATAATTACAAGGATGTTGATAATAATGATATTATTAATATCCAACCACAATGAATAAGAGATATAAATAACCATAAGTCGAGAACGACATTCGATGCCCAGAGAGGTAATAGTGACCTTGCGTAAGTTGTGCGAAATCGAGAAGCCAACTTGTTCCTCGACAAGAGTTTGAAGCTTCTCATATGACTTTACGCAAAGCATGCACACGATTCGATACCTCTCAACTCGCTCGAGCAAGTGGGGAATACGCTCTCGAATTGACAGCTTAGGTGGAGGTGGAACCCCACTTCCCAGGTTGGGTGCAATAGAGGGGGACATTACATTCCCGTTCCTTATAAGAGCACCGTCCTTGATGTGGCGCAAAGGCGGGGCTACAAGGGTATATAAGCTAAGAAGCCAACAACGAAAATTATTGCCTAGGGATGAGAAATCTATCGCTAAAATACGACCGCCCAAAGACAACAGAATTTATAAATTTCTTCAATCATTTATGTTATGTGAAGATTGGCGGTTCTTCTCAACTACTTATTCAATTTCATAGCTATTCCAAAAACAACTCATTATCACATTTTCAATATGCCGCTTTCAAAAGAAAACATTATTCAATGCATTTCAATCATTTTGCATCACAAAAGTTCATAAGTTATGTATCTTTCATATCAATGAAGTCAATGCCAATGGTGTTTCACCACCAAAAAAGTTACATTTCATTCTTTTCATGTCATTTCACCATGGCTATGCTCTAGTTCAACATGATACATGCATACTATGTAACTCACCTTTTCAAATCCTCTTAGTTAAGCAATTTTATCTTCGTAGCTTTTACACACTTCACGATATCACAATGTTCCCACAACATAATAGACAACCACATACATATGAGCACATGAATACCATCATCACATCATAATAATCATAATGACATATGCGCACCATGATTACAACATTACACAATAGGTATCCAACTCCAAAACAATATCTCCCAAGTATCAAGCATAGACCACCACTTCCACCAAAACAACATAAAGGCTAACTTTTCCTTTTCTCTCCACCCAAAGAGGCTAGACACATAATAGACAACATAACATACACATGAGCACATGAATTCTAACATCACAACATAACAATCACAAAGTGACATATGCACACCACATTACAACATAACACAATAGGTGTCCAACTCCAAATAATAATCTCTCGAGTATCAAGCATTGACTACTACCTCCACTAAAACAAAATGAAGAATTTTTTTCCCTTTTGCTCCACTAAATAGGTTGACCACCCTATGGCCCTAGGCACATAGAGTCCAGACACCTCTAACCCAAGTGACACAATACCCTGTGGTTTAACAACCACACCAGTTATTTGTAACTCCATGGGACGTACCACCATACAACGAAGTGAGCCCATAGGTACCACCAATCCATGGTGAACCTTTGTTCCTATTACAACACATAAAAAATTAGAACCAACATGTAAATCAACTAATAAATCACCAACCGACATCAAATTCAATCTCTTTGGGCTAATTGAGGAAATAAGTTTGAAACTTAAGGAAAAAATTTTCAATTTAAATTCAATTTTCAATTTAAATTCAATTTTCAATTTAAACAAGTAAATGGCTAATTAGCCGTTGTTAGTACGAAAATCATTATGTTAGTGCAACAATCAATTTAAATGCCCAAAATTGCAAACAATAACTCAACTAAAAGTTAAATAGAGGAATTTTTCGGTTCCAAAAAAGAGACAAGAAAAGTAAAATTTATGAATAAAATATGTATAAAGAAATATCACATCATGATCACTATGTGGCCTTATACAACCACCCAAGGGGTACTCATCGAGTTGGTGGCACTCAAATATTGAACCTCAGCTCACAAAATATATAATAACATATGCAACATAAAAAGTACATCGGATCTCATCCAACATCAAATATACATCTCGGCATCCCGAAAAGTACATTGGACCTCGTCCGACATCGAGCGAATCGGAAACATAAAAAGTACAATAAACAACACTATACAAGATTTACACAAAAACACATAAAGTGATCGAATGGTGTGACTTCACATTATGTTCACAATAAATGGTTACACCTTTCTCACATAAACAATGACACTACACAATATGACACATTTATGATAGAACATGAAATTTTTACTCGCTACAAGTCTTCTCATATAATATGCTTTTTAAATTTGATAGATATCCCATGATTTCTCCAAGTAAACGCAAATGCGTCACATCACAACATTATATCACATTACTCTTCCAACTCCTCCACCATCATACATAATCATCACAACACTACCTATCCCAGAGGTTCGAGAGCATGGACCTTTGCTCACGATCCCAAGTGTCATGCCCACTATTTTACCACCCAAAATGTAACCGAAAATTGACATTTTTTTGTTGAGAAATCAAAGACACAACACTTTGAAGATCCGTTGCATTAACAATAATAACTTCACAACAACACTTACCTTACAATAAACCAACATACCAAAAATTACAATTGTCACAAGTCCAAGTGTTACCTTTTATTACTTGAAAAGTGTATCCTGTGTATGGAAGCACGACTAAAGTTGTTATCTGTTTTGCCTCAAAATGTTACAATGCAAATTAGTTACAACTCATTATAGGATCTATTTTAGAGTTAAAATTATTTATTTTTCTCACACTACCGATCCTCGAACATACATGTCATCTTCTATTCTTAAACACCAAATGTTAGATCTAAGAGTACACAACTTTTCCCGGAACAATTACGAACTCTAGCCCTCACACAAAAAGTGAGGTATGCATGAATAAGTTGCTTAACCCATGGACACTATCCTCAATCATCATTCTTCTACTAGATTCTAGCTCACATAAAATCCAAACAATGCGAAAGGGGACGAGTTTAACTTACAATGCCTTTACCGAGGCCCATGCACTTCTCATGGAGGTGTTTGTATGCATGATAAGGAGTCAATTCTAAAGCATTAACATATGAACATGATTTCATTTTCTTGATGGGTATGTCTACAACATCCTCTAAATAAATATAGGAAGCTCACCACACTGCTTTCTTTGATGGGGGTGATTAACTCCTTCCTATGATCATGTAAGCGATTTCCCTTATGTCTTATAAAGGAATTACCACTATGGAAAGTTTGTAACTTTATAAGACTAACATTGAATGGTCCGTTCCTACCAGTGGTGATGAATATGTCTTGAAAGAACTTACCTCGGTTACCGCACTACACACACAATTATCAATTCCTTCCCAATCCTACACTCGGGTTAAATTTAGACCTAAAATAATGGTCTTATTTTTCGACACGACGGAAGGGTTCCTGTAGTCACAAAATCATGCACTTTAGGCATTATTTAGCCCGATCTTATACTACTATTTAGAGGGTTCTCAAGTGAAGAAAGTACTAATTAATCTCACCTTTTGGCCATCTTATTTTAACCTTTTATTTCACCATTCTCGCGTATTTTCCTATGCATTCCCACCTATTTCATAATTGTCCCGTTATTTTAGCCTAAACCGGGCGCCTCGTCCGTCCCCACTTGGGCGCCCGATCCATGTTCTACTTTCCTACCTCTTTTTGGGCCTCTTCTAGCCATTTTTCATCTTTGTATTTTTCTAGTCGGTCATGTCGGGTTAATTAGGAAATTAGAGCAAGATAACCCTATAAATACAAAGTTATGAGACCATAATGAAGGTCCTAGCGTCATATACTACTAGCACTCCATTTAGAGTTGCATCCATTGCATCACTTGTATCCCATACATCAAGGCTAAGAGAGATCTGCATCAACACACACAATATAGGGGAGAGATTATATTATATTCCATGCACACATACTATTACATTTTTGTATAGTTATTATTTCTCGCTATTTCACAAAGTGCGATTGGCACAAGAGCACCTAGGGCACGACATGCACACACACACACCAGAACTACATTTGGGTCCGAAATGTAGTGCAACACTCAGATTAGTAAGCCCACTATTGTGGCAGCTGAGGTCAATCTGACCCATTCATTTTACATCTTTTATTTTTAGGGTTTTGATACTTCTTTGTCTTTTGTAGGTCATTCCTTCATCTTGCATTATTTTAGATACATCGGTCAGTGATTGGCAAATCCAGTGCGACAGAGAAAGAATATTTCAAGGATATCTTTGCGGCATTGTCGAAATTAGATTCTGAGCTTTACGAGAGACCAGGGCCCTATTCCTTCACCAGTGCACCCAGGGGCACCCCAGTACCTTCTGGGTGCTACCTTCCTTATATCTTCACCTCTTTTGAGGGACCCTTGTGATCGTTTCTACTTCTGGAATCCACACAGACCTGAAAACTTGCAAACCTCCAACAATCAACTAAGTCATTTCCTTTTACATCTTTGCATAGTTAGGGTTTTATTTCATTTGATATAATAATTATTTAAATCATTCCATACTATTTTTAGCATAGTTTACAACGTTTTAGTCCTCCTATATTAGATTAACTATTATTATACTTTCTTATAGTTTAGTTTAATTTTAGTTAATCATTTTGGTGAACCCCACGTTTTAACACCTCCTTTGCACCATGTCATCTCCTTATCAAGTTATGGACCAATCTTCTTGTCCTACCTATACACCTATTAAGTAATGTTACTATCACTGATTTTATGCGTGTACACACTCAACACCCTCCTCGCTTTGTCACGCCTCGGTCTCGATCCATCTATTAACGTAATTACTACTTGTCACACTCGCCTTAATCCATCAACCACTCCACCTATTTCTCTTCCACCACCCATTACACTGCGTAACCCCATTAACCTCTTCCAAGGGCTATGACATTATTGACCAACTCAAAAATACACCGGCTAAGATCTCTTTTTATGACTTACTGCGAAATGCGCCAGATTGTCGAACCACACTAGAGGCTTCCCTCCATGCTATTCATGTTGAGCGCGATCATTCCACCAGGCTTTGACACATCTCATTCAACTCTCTGTAATTTACCACATTCTATCTCTTTTTCTTGATGAGGATATATCCCCTTTGAAAAAAGTAACCCATGTGCTCCGTTGCTCATTACCGATGTTATTAACACTACTTTTATCAAGTGTGTTCTCATTGATAATGGATATGTTGTTAACCTTTGTGCCCACTCTCTCTTACTATAATTAGGTATAAATGATAGTCTCTTCTCTTAGAACTCCACCCTCATTCATGGTTATGACTCTTCCACTCGACACATGCTTAGGAACTATCTCTTTACATATTTGGGTTGGACCTAAATCTGTTCTCACTAAATTCTACGTCCTTGATGCTTCTTTTCAATTCAATGTCCTCTTAGGTAGGCCTTGGATTCACACAATGCAAGCCATGCCATCCACTATACATCAATGTGTCAAATTCCTCATGATGGATATGAACACACTATTACCGCTGATCTAGAACCATTCAAATACTACCACATTGATCATGTTACCTCTATGCCCATTCCACCTCCACAACGTATTTCATATGCTAGTCTTGATAAATATGATGTTGGTCAATCTAGTGCATCCTCCTCCACCACTCCTACTATTACTTTTCTCTACTTATCCACCCACACTTCAACTATCATTTCACCTATGGTATTTTTCCTTGATAGCACTCCACCTCTACTCATCCACTACTTCTTCTACCCTTCCCACTTCAACATCACCTACCAATGTCCTAGACAGCGTGCCACCCAAACCGATGATGCACTCTTTGATACTTACGAAGAGTCGATGACAAGGTTGATGTAATAGAACTCACGATATGAGTCATTACGACAACTTGATTTTACTCCTCTTCGGCGTAGACAATTCTTATTTTGAAGAAACCTTTGTAGCTGACGGCCCAGGTGAATACTAGTTCAAGAACCCTCCATCCATTGATGTTATGGTCTTATATAAGGGATCTGTTCACATCGTTGATGCCATTTCATCTTCTTCTCCGTCGAGGTTGCTCTGTGACCTCCCTTTACATGCACATTATATATGAATAGGTCATTTTGGGAACACATTCCTATTGATCTCACTAGTTTAGATACTATATGTACACAAGAATGCTTGCCTAGGTTTGGTATGAATCTTACTCATGATTTCCTACCACCCCTTCATTCACCTCATCTATATCATGGGTATTTCCATATCACGACTTATGGCTTATAGGTTTTTCATTTGACAGTATTTGTTGTGTGCACCCATCGTGATTCTCCACTTACACTAGGACAATCTTGGCTTGATTATATCGGTGGTATAATAGATCCTCTCCACTCTTCACTCTCGTTCCCCATGCCCTTTGCACTGTCTCCATTTCTTAATGATTCCTCTCCCACCTATGTTCCTAATATTTCGCATTGGCATGCTCATGGTTGTCCACCGATCACTTTTACGGATGAGGAATATGTGATGAATGTCGATACACTCCGTCGTAATGGGTCCCTATATGACCCTCCCATTCTCTAGCTTACTTGGTTTCTGAGGCAGCTCTAGTGGGTTTTGACCATGAAAACGATGATCTACTTGATGGTGTCTCCTAGCTACCTGTTTCACATACATTTGGGGGAAACATAACAATCACACACCCCCCATCCTAACATCCTC
Source organism: Taxus wallichiana var. yunnanensis (assembly GCA_018340775.1). Classification (NCBI taxonomy): domain Eukaryota; kingdom Viridiplantae; phylum Streptophyta; class Pinopsida; order Cupressales; family Taxaceae; genus Taxus; species Taxus wallichiana. The sequence goes on along the minus strand of CM031244.1, from coordinate 379,750,971 downwards.
ACATCATCATTCACTTGCATCTTATTTCTATAAGCATATCATATCCGCATCATCATAACATCATCATTACCCAATGCGACACACTCTTGTGCTTTGGTTCACACTTGACTGTTGAGGGATTACCATTACATTGAACCCCACACACCACACATTAGGCATTACACATTGCATTTCCACCATACATTGCACGTCATACACCATTCATTCTACACTTATTCAATACATTATACTAGTCCTCACCTACACATTACATTCATTCCGATATCTACACCCTTCGTCACATTATACACTACACATTTTCATATCACACATTTTCTACATTACCTAGTCATCTTTACATATGAGTCTATTTTTACATTTCATCCCTACATTCTACATTTTACTGGTCCTTACCTACACACCACATACATTATTAGGCTATCCTTGCATAACCTATACATAGTCATACTACACATTTCCACATACATTCTACATACTACGCTAGGTTACATTATATATGGGTCTAGCTTTACATTTTATCACTACATATTCTATTTCTATCTACACCTATCACCGCATCTTACATATTCCATATTCTACACACGCTACACATCCTATATTACATTTCCCATACCGTGCATTTACATACCATATTCATCACTTGGTCATTTATATACAACATTGTTTTTTATACGTGTTGTATTCACCACCCTATGACACACTTTAGTTCCTCGGTCCATACTTGATTGTTGAGGGTTTACCAATCAAATGGACCTTACACTCACCATGCAACATTTCCTCATGCGACATTTCCAACTAGTGACATACGCTTTAGGCTAAATCATCACCTATTCTATCATTTTATAGTGGTATACACCTTAGGTTACATCACCACTCCCTTCTTTCATCTTGTAGTGACATACGCTTTAGGCTAAATCGTCACCTATTTTTATCATCATATAGTGATATACACTTAGTGCTAAATCATCACTCATCCTTTCATCTTATAGTGATATACACTTAGGATAAATCATCACTCATCCATTCAACAAGTCGTGATATACACTTTGGTTATAAGGTTCATGCACATCTCTCCATATGTCACATCTCATCACCACTACACATACACACTCATCACAACACGCTAGACACAACCAACACTACTCGACCATTTTTGATGACGCACTCTCATTTATGGTTCATTCTTGACTGCTGAGGGGGCCAAGAAAATTAACCTCATTGCATACACTTCCATTCACTTAGGGGGCACGTGGCTCCTATCATTCCATCTTGCATTCCATTCCATCCATCCATAACATATTGCATTGTCTTGGGGGCATTTACTCTTGTTTACTAGTGTTTTATGTGATCACTTTACTACACATGTTAGATTGATTTCTTATATGTCATTATCTATGTCATTATCTATATCATCCACACATGCGCGTTCACGCCTTTGTTTAGTGTGATCGTAAATACAAGACTCTACACGCGACATGGATGCTCACCTTCTACCCTTCCTATACTGGTCGTTGGGGGCATCCACATTCATCTTATCCAGGTGCTATTGTTTCATTTTGTACTTAACATCTTATATTACTTGCTCATACACATTTTGACATATTGGTTATTGCTCTAACATGCTAACGGGTGTTCCATGTGTAACACTTTTTTTGTAGGATTATACGTCTCCATGACTCCTTGTTTGTTTGTTTTTACTTGTTTGCCATTGTTTCCTTTGTATTGTGTGCACACTCTTCTTTTGTTTACGGCCATGATGGAATTGTGTGTCTTGTGACATCATGAGTGATGTCCATGTTTTTTCTGACCCCGCTTTGTGCGGTCGATTTTTTTTCTTGCGTGTTTACACTACTTTGTTTGTAGTTACTACATTGTCTGTGTACTTTACACTTGTCTTATTGCATGCATGTGTTTTGGACTAACACTTGTTTTGGGTAGCCATCCCCTTTTGTGTGTGCCTTGGTTTCTACCAAGCACTTTCCCTTTCCCCACCTGCAGGAAACATTCACAGGTCGAGTGTGTAATGAACCATCAAGGCGTTAGTGAAATCCACACATGAGGATCATAACATCCCACCATGCTTCCATAGCCCATACATACTACACAACTAGATTTGCGCCGTATAAGCGGGACTTTACTGCCTTGGCTATACGAGCCCCGGTGAACACTACAATGCCAATGTATTTACCCGTGTCGGGACTCAAACACAGGTGGTCGCTTTTTACGATACCAAATGTAAGTGTGAACGTTACACCAAAACCTCGGGCGTTAGTGAAATCCACACAAGGATCATAGCAGTGTGGTAGTTTCTCTTTTGGGCCCAATTCTACTTTCAACGACATCGCATGCGCCCCCAAAGAGGGGGGCATCATTGAGGGTTTCACATACTAACGCAACCTATTTACACTAGATCAGTACAATACACTTTCCTCCCTTGGCATTATGGGTACACATATAACAGTGAGTTCGATACCGTCTACAAAATGCATACACAACAGATTCTACGGGACATGGTTTCCTTTGGCATTTATTAGATGTAGTTACAAGCTTGGGGGTTACAGTGGGTGTGCCTCTCTACACTACTTCGGCTAGTTGGCATCGGACCACCCAAAAAACCAGGACGCTACAAAGATCTCTTCACACATTTTAGCGAAGCAATTAAAGGTTGAAGGATATAAATCATTTCCTCCTATACTTCTTGATCGGAGGGTGGTGTGAGATTGTCCAAAAAAACTCATGATAGTACAAGATATCCTTATACACCCCTTTTCTCGACATGGATTAGGTGCACATGTTCCATTTACATTGTCCTTTTCGTGTATTTTACATTTACTTAAGTTACACATTTCTATACACACATGCGTATTTTACATAAGCGTTTTTACATACATACATATTTGACTACTTGATCATTTTCTCTTCCTTGCAGGTCCAACCATATGAGAAACAAGTAATCAAATTTGGGGCAACAAAATGACAACAACAACAACGAAAACACATCGCGATTACACTTACCTTTACTCACCATTCAAGTACACTACACAATGCATCAACTACACATGTGTTTTGCCCTAGGTTCACTCTCATCACTTTTAATGTGCATTTTGCAGCCTTAGAATCCACACTCCACATTTTTCTTTTTGTCATTCCACGCTTGAATCTAGCCCATAGACACATCTTCTACTACACTCTACATGGATATCAGGTACGCATCTTTATCTACTTTATGTTACCGAGCGTTCTGCTCACCAACATAAAGCGGGGGAAAATGTAGTAAAAATCATGCACTTTAGGCATTATTTAGCTTGGTCTTATACTACTATTTAGAGGGTTCTTAAGTGAAGAAAGTACTAATTAATCCCACCTTTTGGCCATCTTATTTTTACCTTTTATTTCATCATTTCCACGTATTTTCCTATGCATTCCCACCTATTTCATAATTGTCCGTCATTTTAGCCTAAATCGGGGCTCTGGGCCCCTATCTTGGGCGCCCCATCCATGTTCTACTTTCTTGCCTCCTTTTGGGCCTCTTCTAGCCATTTTTCATCCTTATCTTTTTCCTAGTCTGCCATGTCGGGTTAATTATGAAATTAGAGCAAGAGAACCCTATAAATACAAAGTTATGAGACCAAAATGAGGGTCCTAACGTCACATACTACTATCACTCCATCTAGAGTTGCATCCACATAGTGCCATGCATCAAGACTAGGAGATCTGCATCAACACACAAAACATAGGGGAGGGATTATGTTCTATTCCATGCACACATATTATTACATTTTTATATAGTTATCATTTTTTGTTACTTCATAAAGTGCGTCTGACACAAGAGCACCTAGGGCGCGACATGCACACACACACCAGAACTACATTTAGGATCGAATGTAGTGCAACGCTCAAATTAGTAAGCCCACTATTGTGGCAAGGTGAGGTCATCCGACCGATTCATTTACATCTTTTATTTTTAGGGTTTTGTTACTTCTTTGTCTTTTGTAGGTCATTCCTTCATCTTGCATTATTTCAGATACCTAGCGCGTGAGTTTGGAAAATCCAAGATACAACGAAAAAGAGTATTCAAGGATATTTTACGACATTGTCGAATTAGATTCTAAGCTTTTACATAGACCAAGATGCCTATTCAGACCAGGGTGCCCCCTGGGCACCCCAAGATATCTTCTGGGCGTTGCGATCTACTTATACGTTCTAGATTTGACTTCTTGAAGACCTCTAAGTGATCGTTTCTACTTCCGAATATACGGCCGAGGCTGCGACAACCTGAATAGCCTCCAACAATCAGCTAAGTCCTTTCCTTTTACATCTTTGCATAGTTAGGGTTTTATTTCATTTGATATAATTATTTAAAATCATTCCATATTGTTTTAGCATAGTTTACAACGTTTTAGTCCTCCTATATTAGATTAACTATTATTATACTTTCTTATAGTTTAGTTTAATTTTAGTTAATCGGTTCCACCCTACTTTCACTTGTTTTTAAGACCAATCCATGATAGTGCCATTATAACATATTACTAAAATGTTTCCCCATGGATAACATTAAATTACATCCTTTTAACTACATTTAAATTGTTATTAAATGAGACCATTATCCCTTGGTTATCTCATTAATTGAACTTAAAGTCCTACAATACATATTATGGTAACTAATAACTAAGAGAGAGGAAAGGTTTCCTAAGATTTCAAGCCATAAGATTGGTTCTTTTAATCTAGATATGCATTGCTCATTGATCCACTTACTTGGGTGTATATTGGTTATCAGTCTTCTCCTAGGTTCTACTTCACAAGGAAGTTCCATTAACACATCCTTTATAAGCAACATCCTCCCTACATGGGTATAAGTTATTTACCGCTACGGTGGTTGTAGTGCCGACCCCTCTTCGACACTTATTTTTCCATGATCATGTTTATTAGTTGCTTAGTGACATGGACATTGTTCGATGCTTATACACTACAGAAATTGGAATTATTATTGTGTTTTGGATTTTATTATGGACTGTATGGGTATATAGAGGACATTGATAGATGTTGTAGTACATGATGATGAATTAATGTTACTTTGTTATATACTGACACTTTGGACTCTTGACAATGGTGATTATGTTTAGATGATTGGACTAGCCATGTGATCTCATTGATGTTGTGAATTATTAATAATGTGATGTTAATAGGTGATCAATAGTATGTTGTCGAATGCATCTAAGTAGGTATAAATTGCAGCGATTATGTGATTTGCATGGTTGTCGTAAAATATGAATTGTGATAAATGGTTATGCATAATCGTAGGGTGACAGTGAATGTTAGTGAATATGGTAAAATTGAGATGATTAGTAATTGTAAATAATTGATTTAGAATAGAATTTCTCAACTACGAAAATGATGCGGTTATGTTGTATGATGGTGTTATTTTATAAATGATTATTTCACCTCAAAGTAATGCGATAAAACATGAGATAAGTAGATAATGGGCATAAGAGGAATACCTATGTTATGTAGATGGTAGAAGGTGTTGCGTGCGCTGTAGACTTTTGATCCAAGTTGATTGTGTGAGCTTTCCTTTAGCGAGGAGGAATGACCTATATAAGAAACACAACAAGACCGCCAAATAACATTAAAGAGCAAGAGTCAAATGAGTGCCTATGAGGATATATTTAAGAAGTGTGATGCTTCCTTGAATGGCTTTCAATCCTATGTTTAATACAACTTAATGTAAGAAATAACAATTCCTATTATAGTTGATAAGATTTAGGTATCTCCTATTAACACACAAGTGAATTTAACTCAATAGGCAATGGTTAGAATTAAATCCAGATGATTAACGGGCTAGTTTGGGTCTGCAGGTGTAACAAAGGATGTAGATGAGCTCTGGGTGAAATTAGGAAAGGTTTTGGGTTGTTTTGGGGAAATTTTTAACTCGCTGTCATAGGAGACCAATATCGGTTAGTTGACCGATCTTTGGTATAGGAGATAGACCGACGATGGTTAGCTAACCGGTGTTGGTAGGGGCAATTTGGTTAAAATATTAAAAATGAGAGTTTGAGCCTCTCGGTGATTGCGCATGGAGCTAAGGAGGTTTGGGGAAGAATAAAAGGTGTAAATGAGGACTCATCGAGGTGCAAGAGGGTGATGGGATGGGTGAAATAAGTCAAGTTGATAGAATATGTGATAAACGGGTAAAAAGGTGGTGTTTGGTACGAGAGAGGGATTGGATGAAAACAGTAAATGAAATGCTTAAGATCAAAACACAAGCTTAACAAGTAAGAATAATTTACTTATCTGGTAACCCTGTAGATCTGAAGGTGGTAGAAACAGATGATCATTTGGAGATGAAGTGTGATTGTGTCCAGTGTTAAGGTAACAATGCCCGTGTGCTCTGTCGTGTCAACCTGAAACTATGGATGATATGATCGGATGCTGGTGGAGGTGTGATGTGCTCTGTATCATCGTCAGGAAGCTTGAGTGTTGGAATTTGAATGCCAAAGTTGAGTGAATCAATGAATTGGAGAACCTGTGCAAAGAGTCAGAAAATCATATTTAAGGGTAACCAATGCCGGTCGAGGAATACGACGTCGGTTAGGGAGAATTATTCCAAGTTACTAAAAATAGCCAGATCTTTACTATTTTTGGCATGATTTTGATTGCTAATTTGGGTCTCAAGTGAGGGTTGATGCTTAGATAAGTGGGAGTGTTGTTGGAGAAGGAATAGGACTTTAATTTTAGGGTTAGACTAAGTCCCAATTGGTTGGGATAAGTAGGGACCTAGTCTTAGTTAATCAATAGGCTAGGAATAAGTCCATGGTGAGGTGTCTAGGTGATGTGGCTAGGTGAGGTGTAAATTAACTTAATTAAAATAATTAAATCAAGTAATAATGTGAGGATAATATTAATTCAATTATAAGTGATTAAATTAATATCGAAGTATGGAAGAGAGTCATGACTAGGTACATGCGAGACATTGATTAATTGAAAGGGGTCAAGGGAGTGTGACCCAAATTTGGTGTCTGATGATATATCTGTTTTAATTGCTTGACGTATTGATATGGATTTGAGGACGAAGGTGGTATTTTCTTGTTTGTATGCGGAAATGAAATCATAACAAAAAAGAAGGGATTATGAGACTAACCGTGGAAGAATACAGAGTGTTTACAACATGGTCACTTCGGCGGTGTGTGTTATTGCCATTTTGCTTGTCATGTTAGTTAAGAGGTATCCAAGGGGAGTAACCTCATAAGTGACCATGGGTGGGAATGTTTTAGTTTTCTCTTTTAAACTTATTGCCTTAGTTGTGTATGTGATTTTATTAAATTGTAATGTCTTCTCATTTTATTGTACTTAATTAGTGTGCTCTTGATTTAGTTAATTAACTATGTGGATAATGTTAATTAGGAGATGTGACAAAGGGGGCAATGAATGTGGTAGATAGTCCTTGTTCTCTTCATAATTTTAGGTGGATTTTATTTGATTTTGATTTGTGTACTCATCTTCATCTCTCAAATCTCAGATTTGGGCTTTGAGCCCATTTTTGGAGGCTTGTGGGACAAGTTATACTTGTCCCATACTCCTTAAACTCTCCCACCAACCCAACCTATGATATGAGGGGTCAAATTTAGCCCTTATTATGTATTTTTGAAGAAAAATAGGTAATTAATTCCACCTTTTACTTACCCTCTTAATTGTGTCCTTGAAAGTATGGAATGAAAGATTGTGTGTGAATATTGTAGTGTCATACGTCCACCTTACTCATTTATGGATTCTTGGATTATGTGTTTGACTTGTGAGGTGGATTTGGGAGAAATGATGTGGCATCCTACATGGAGCCACCTCACCATCCTCTCCACCATTTTCTATTTATTGGAGCTTTTTAGTTGTTTTGGGGTTACTTGCTTGGAGATTTTTGGAGAGCTTGCATGAGAATTGGCTTGTATTGTGGAAAGAAGTTAGAGCTTGGTTTCTTGAAGCTTTGAAGGAGTTTTCAAGGGAAAAGTAAACCCATATACTTGTATTTTAACATTTCTTGTTTATGTATTGTGTTGTGTGGTGAATTTGTATGAATGCATGTGATTTTGTATGGGATTGGGTAGATTTGACCATAAGAATGGTGTAGGGAGAGGGAAATGGAGCCATTTTTGTGGAGGTAAAAGGGATTATTTTGAGGATTTTGTGTAGGGAGTGTGGGAAGGGTGATACACCTATGTGGAATTAAAAGGAAATTATATCATTGCATCTTTTAAAATGGAGAGATAAGGAGTCTTGTGTGTGTATGTGATTTGTGTTAGTGCACTTAGAGGCATTGGGTGGACCCCTATCCCACTTGGGAGGAACAAGGAGATGGCTACCATATTCTCTTCTCCTTTGGCTTAACTTTTAAGCCTTTGTGTTTTGGAAGTTTTTTTTTATTATTAGTATTATTTCCTTGTATGTGTTACAAGTTTTATTGGTGTATATGTATGTATTGTTGAAGCCATTTTGTGAAGAGTTTCCATGGTTGTAAACATTCCTTATTTTTCCATTGTTGGGGCTCGAGGGCAATGAGAAGGTAGGATTCACCTTCTCATTGGATTAAGGTTGGGAGGTGAGTGTTGCCTAGCTCCCTTCCTTTATGATTGTGTGGAAGATGGATGAGAATAAGAAGTTGCAAGTTTGATTCTATGAGATGGAAGTTAGTTATTTTATTAAAGCATTTAGATTTGTGTAACTTTTCCCCCCTTACTGAAAATTAAAAAAAACCTTTGGTTATACTGATTGTGAACCAATGTAATGTTATCCTACTTAAATGTGAAGAGACGTTGATTTTTAAGTTACAAACAAAGTTGTAAATGAAAGTGTGCAAATTGTGTATCTTGTTATGAAAAGAAACCAAGCTTGATAAATTGATTTTTGTGTAGAAATGAAAACTTGGTTTAAAGGAAAAGAGGAGTAAGAATGGTTGTGTTTGAATATTGAAATGTTTATGGGAGTTTCGTTTCTCTCCCTTAGTTTGTTTTATTACTTGCATTTGCAAAAGTGTTTAAATGATACTTTATCTTTTATACAATCTTCCTATGGATATACTTGTGCAACTCTTAAAAAAACAATTAAACCAACACTATATATATGTACACAATACACACACACACACAATTATATTTCTTGAGTGTTGTTTGAGAAACAAAGGGTAATATATAAATATATAATTATGTAAAACTATATGTATATATGTATAATATGTATATATATTTATACAATCAATTATATTTAAACACACACACACCTATATATATATATATATATATATATATATATATATATATATATATATATATATATATATATATATATATATATATAAAATATTAAAAATATATATAAAAATGAAACAAGATTATAGTTAAGATTTATTGAAAAACTTAAAAAAATAAAATAAAATTAAATTGGGGGCGGTGTTCACTTCAAATATTTTCTTATATATATATATATATACACACAAAAAAATCGGATTTAACCCAATATTTTTGTCAAAATAAAAATGGGGGCAACCATTTACCCAAACTAGAGAACCTGGATAAATCTTTCAAAATAAATAAATAAATTGTCTATTGCAAACCCAAGTAAGAGAATACAAAAATAAAAAGATTGTTTGGAAAGGATTTCCCCCTCCATTGTAGAGATTAAACAAACAATAAATCCTCCATAGCTCCCCATTTGCATCCATGGCTTCCATTTCCTTGACCTACAAATCCAAATGAGCAAATGAGAGGATTAGGAAAACAAGAGAGTAAAAAGGCAAACATAAGGATATTTAGGGCTTTTAGGAAAACCTAGAATCTAAGGGTCCTTATTGATCTAATCCAAGGGTGGAGATTAGAACCTATACTTTTTAAGTTGTGGGTAATTTGATGGGAATGAGTATTTTAAAATTAAGTGTATGGGTATTTGACTAATGAGGTCATCTAGGGTATTCTAACTAGTGGGTTAGGTTGTGTTGTGACTTTTGATTATGGGCCAATATATAAATAAATGACATTTTGATTATGGGTTGATTAAATAAATATTGTGCATGAGATTTTAAATAAATAAACTATTTGAAGGGGTTAAAATGATTAAAGGTAGATGTGTAAATAAATAAATGAGGGGCATGGGCAATATCCACCTTAGGGAAATAAAATTAAAATTAAATTTGAGAAATATTTCAAATAAAATTAAATGTAACTTAGGAAATTATTTTAATGAAATTAATAGGAGCTTAAGTGGGTAAAAATGACGGGATTGACTTAGGGAATATTTTAAATAAAATTAATGGAAACCTTGGAGGAGGATTAAACTCCGAAATGAATTTTGGGAACTAAATAATATTATTCAATTATTAAACTGGTTCCGACCCCTATAAGGGGTGTAGTATTTAATCCAGGAGAACTAAATAAACTTAATTAAAGTATATTAACCTTGCAAGTATGCATTTGAAAAAAATTCCATAATTTTTCAAAGTATTTGATGGAGTTTGACATGGTTTTGGTGCGTCGATTTTGAGTGTTACATTTTGGTATTAGAGTCGTGGGTTCCACACTTGGACCTTAGGAAAATTTGGGAACACAACAACCATTTAGCGAAACCTAAATCTAGGACACTTGAACCTCTGGGATTAAAATAATAATAATGATAATAAAATTTGTTTGGATTGTTGTACTCGCCTAAGTGGGTGTCTTGTCGATCCCGGTTATCGGGAAATGTTAATTCAGTTTGATATTCTTATGAACTTCTTGAGTGATAGGAATTTGGTTCCTTGCAAAGATGTTGGTTAATGGGTTCCTAGCTCTTGGTTATGGTCATGTGATGGTGTTGACCCCGTAGAGACCCTCCCTTATTCAGGATTGCTATTTTGTTTGGTGAAACTCTTGGGAATTAGTGTTAGAGGTAATGTTTAGGGGCCATTATGGAGGAGATCCAGAGGTTGATTAACTACTTTGAACTCCCCTTTTTCTTCAGTGGTTAGGCAAGTTGGGTATGGTTTGTTGGTGGCTACAAAATTTGGTGATGTTCGTCGCCTTGAGGTTTTAATTCCCATATGGGAGAGTAGATATCATGACATGATGTCATATTAGATCCAATTTTGTATGTATATTCTTAGATGTGAGCTTGATGTAGAGTACCCCTATCGGCAAGGCCCACAAAGGGATGTAAAGTGATTGTGATGTGGATATTTCATGTGTTTTATATTTGTAAACTTAAAATCTTTTATCAAGGACCAAAATTTTATTTTAATGATTTGTTGAGAAGCTCTGAGGCTCTTCTTATTATTTTTGTCTTATTGCAAGAGATTTTTTTGAGGATTGAAATGCGGCTACTTAGCCATTTCTTTTGATTACCGAGATTTCTTGGATTTTATCTCTATTTGGTGACTCGGAGCTTGTTTTCCTCGATGACCACTTGGTTAAATGTCGTCAAGAATGTTACGTGATTTTCTTCTTATCTACTGATGAGTTGGTTCTATCTTGTTTGTGTTGTGTTCTCTCGTTGTATGGGGTACACCCTAGGTGTCTTGATTTTCAAAACTTAATAAGTAAATTTGGACATTAGGAAGATGGTTCCTTACTCTAACCTTGTAGTTAAATAGAAGAAATAAAAACTATGTGAAAAATAACAAAGAATCCTCTCATACTCTCCTAAAAGTAAAATGAATAATTTTTCCATCCATATAGAGTGGCAAGATATCATGCCAACATTGGTGATAACCCTTAATGACACAAAATATGGGATATCATGATTTAAGGAATGTATTAATTAGAAAACTTGTAAGAAATATGCTTAGAAACATAACTACAACATGTGATTTATAATTTGGAATATGGAACGGATAATTTTATGAGATTGAACACAAGTAGAATGTACAAATAAAAAACCTTGATTGTATCAATTCTATTGCATGCCATAATATTTATTGAGGACACAATCTGAATGGTTAAGCTAATTGAAAGGTTCCCTTGAGCTCACCGTATGAGTATTTAATCCCAATCGCACCCTAAGGTTTGGGGTTGTGTAATGATTGAGTACTTCCCATACCTCCTTTGTTATATCAAACAACAAACATATGTATAATGTTTATAACACAAGTTACATGATAGGTCATTTTTTTTGGGACCTCTCACTTAGTTAGTATGAAATTTTGTTTAGAAGTATACATAAGGATTTTATCACCTTGTTAGAATGGATTAATTGTTATGTTCATATTGGTGGGTCCTACGTCCATCTTGCCAAGGTGGCAACTATTTGAACCTTTAAATTTGTCTGCCTACCATGAATAATGGAGTACCTTATTGATAATGATGTGTTCTAGCCGTGTTTTACTCCCTTGAACATAAATGTGTGTATCCTCCTTGATGGAACCTTTCAGGCCATCGTACCCTTTTTCCTCTTAGCTTGACAGGTGTATGATTTGTGGTATTTTAGGAGTGATTCTATATCTCCAGTTTTAAGAGAGGCACCCTTCTTGTGTTTGGAATAGGTCATTGGTGACCTAGGCTTATTTGCAAAAGGTAATATATGTTAAGGATATGGAGGAATTTTGGAATCTTCCTTCCTTTTGGGAACCCGGATGTTGCCCCCTTGTCCTTTTGGGAAGAGAAGGGGGCTTGTTTTTTTGTAAGTTTCTACAAGAATACTTAGTGTGTTGCTCTAGTAAATTGTTAGTTGGACCTCTCTTGTTGCCTATTTTCTCCTAGCTCGCTTGAGTGTTCCTATGTGTTATAATATTAAGCTTGTGTTCGTTTTAAGATTCTTTGAGCTAGGGTGGGCCTAAAATTAATAAATTTCATTGTTATATAGAGTGAATGGTATCTCTTGTGTCGATATGATAGTATGTTCAAATATTCTTGTACGATGGAAAAGTGACAAGCGAGCATGGGAATCTATAAGTAACTTTTCCTCACACCCGACCTCTCGAGGTCGTGCATGTCATCAAGAAATTTAGTGGGGATTGAATATGTGTGGGATGCGGAACAAGCTAATTAGGCAATCGATGTCTTCGGCGCACTAGTGGAAATTACGAATCTAAGGCAAAGAAGGCCCTCCTAACTAATTGGTGTGATAGATCGATCAACAGGATGATTCAAGGCTCCAATCAATATCGAGCTCTGGCGTGATTCGGTCTATGGGTTGTGGAATACGCGGAAAATGACTTTTCTCGGATAGTTTTGTGTATATCTCCGATAAGGTCATAGGGCGAGATGGTAAATATAATTGACTCATGGGTGATTCTCGGCCTAGTCGAACTCCTTAGCTTTGTTAGCTCTTTGTATCTAGCAAGGATAAGCTGTTCGATGATGATAGGTGGAAGTAGGTGGAAGTGGAGTAGATCTCAATACTAATGTACGTAGGCCAACATCTATGTCCGATTCACCTATGGACTCGTTGGGCTATGGGATTTGTGGGTCACAACCGTAGATTCGTGGTTCTTTGTGGACTCTTTAGGTCATGGTCATGTGCGAATCGAGTCTCTAATCCTAGTATCTAATAGTCATATGCTTTTTCAGCCTTTGTATTTAGAATTATTAATTGTGTGATCTTTTGTAGTATCTCGCGATGTACGTGCGACACCTGAATTCTTAAGCTTAGTATCTATATTTGTGAGAGTGTCTCTGCGTTCCAATCTTGGTGGGACCAAAGGATCACAACCGAATGTCTGCTCTCTTTCAAACCCTTCCACAGTCATGCGGATATGTATCTAGAGTAATCTATAGTTTGGTTGATTTGACCAAAATGTGTGTGCTTGGTCGTCTTCTATGTTTAACCCGTGCAGTTGGAAACTGATTTGTTGTAAGTTCTTTTTTGTTAATAAGACTTGGATCCTAAGATTCTGATTGTATTTTTCGTTTCTATATCAGTTATGGCTATGACGAGATTGGGTTGGGGCACGATTGGCTCGAATACGTATTCCCTGGGCTCTCTAGGTCCCGTGATTGTCATACAAAAGCAATAATGTAAACTAAATGCAACAAAATAAAATTAACTATGCGAAGTATATCTATAACATATATAACTTCTATATTTTTGTTATTTTCTGATGAATTTTATAAATGAATTTGAAGGAGCAGCTATTTTAATATATCTAGAAATTGACAATTAATCTAGTGACAAATTTTAAAACAAACAAAGTAACCGAGTATAGCTACTTTCCTGTGCAGTTGTAAATCTATTCTAAACAATGAAATAACTGATCTAATCTATTTGAAAGACTCTCGATCCTACCTCAGAAGTGAGGAAAGAATCATAGTCTCTCAGAAACTATCAATCCTCACAGCTTCCCTGGCAATATCGAAAGTAAAATTGACTGAAATAAAGTGATTGGCTACTCTATTTGATATGCTTTTAATTTAGAACTTTGAAAGCTAAAACCTGGATTCTGCAAAACAGTGGCGAATCCGATGATGTGTGTGATCTTGTCCCCTCAGTGTGACCTCCTCACTCCTTCGTGTTCACGTGGATCCAAAAAAGCGTGTAATGCTAGCATCAACAAAAGTAGATATTGGGACAAAGGCATCTTAGGATACAGACTAAATACAATGTGAGTAGGAGAGAGATAGCGCAAGAGTACAGAGCTTGGCTTATGCAATTCCTAGTGGGATTTATTGCGAGTCATGCAATATAAAATGTCCAGAACCTGAAACTATCCTGCTTGAAGAATAAAACATGCAACTTTAATGGCTTCCTATTGAAAACAAACTACTCTACTCCAATGGATTGGATGAAATATCAACAACACTTGCACAAGATGGATATGTGGCTTCCTAACAGCAAAACAACACTAACTAAGCATGCAATGAAAGAAACTAAGAATTCTAAGCAAAATGAAAGACTAATCTATTGCAATGAGAAATTCAGAGGCAAATTTGAGGGCCATTTGCTTGAGCACAAGCCAACTATTTATAGCATTTGCATTTACCCAAGGTAAAAACCAAATTGAACTCTTAAACTATAAACAATGGCAAAACACTATTCTAGGGAACCAAAATCATTAATGCAAGCCCAAGGCGGTGAAAAAAGGTAAACGTTGAAATTTACGTGAGTCATGTTAAAAGAGCATTCTGGAAAACGCGTAAAGGACCGCCGCCTCAATAGGGCAGCGGTTCTGAGACCGCCATTAGATCGGGGCGCGCTTATATGAGATCGCCGCCACGATCGGGTGGCGGTCACGAGATTGCCACCCCGATCGGGGGTGGCGGTCACGAGATCGCCGCTCGGGCGGGGCGGCGGTTTCAGAATGAAGAGAAAAAGGAAAATAAAAGAGGGGAAAAGAGAAAAGCAAAGCGCGCGGGGGCTAAGCGGGGCATGCGGGATGATAACGCGTACTTGGAGAGATTTTATGGATCCCGAACACCTTGTGAGGAGACTGTATCATCATTAAGTACGTGTTACGTTGTTCCGATAGGTGCGATACCCTCAATTTTGGGTACGTACAATTACCTATCACCACAAATGGAAATGTTATCTAATTGATTGGGTATTCTAAATCAAGATTAGTGGTTGTGTGTTATGATATTTGGGTACAAATTCAAGTTATGGAAACCTTGTGGCCAAGATCATGCTTAGTGTTACCATGAAAATTTAAGGAAGTTCTTCTGATTATATAAAGTACTTCCAATGAATAATATGCATCTTTGTAAACACTTTTGTTAAAATTAGGTGTTTTCCTTGTTGTTAAGCCTCATTTTGTGTGGCCTTGAATTTGTTAGCCCTATAAGAAGGTGTGGTTTCTTGTGCAAAATTGAAGGTCATGATTGGTAGTTGTTAATCTTGTCTAAAATAATGAACCTTGAAGTGTAATTCAACCTAAGTGGAAGTCTTATCCTTTATTTTTACCATGTCTTTGTACCCATATGTGGCTACGTGGACACCTTGTGTACATAAATTTTCCTATTCTTCATGGAACTTAGTTGTCATTCATTGGGGTCCCATCAACAATTTCCTATTTAAATGTTCTGTGTTGTAACTTGGTTAACCTCGTAGATATTATTCTATAGGTTTGAATGCTAGCAATCTTGTTGGAGGAGATTAACCACACTCTAACACGTAAACTCGCCCTACAAAGGGAAAGGGAAATCACTTAGAATATAACAAGGCGCTCACAAAAGGGGATGGATAGAGAAAACAAGTGTTAGTCTGAAAACACATGCATGTAATAAGAAAAGTGTAAAATACATAGACAATGTAAAAACTACCAAACACAAAGAGTGTAAACACGAAAGAAAACAAGCGAGACCACACAAAGTGGGTTTCAAACATGGGACATCACTCATGATGTCACAAGGCACACGAATCCATCATGGTTGCAAACAACAACAAGTGTGAACATAATCAAAGTTCAAAGCCCACGAGACAATGCCAAACAAAATAGACAAGTAGAAACAAACAAGGAGTCATGGAAACATATAGTCCTACAAAACAAGTATCACTGCAAATGGAACACCTATTAGCATGTCGGAGCGATAACCAATATGTCAAAGCATGTATAAGCAAGTAGTATAAGATGCTAAGTACAAATGAAAAAATAGCACTGGATACGATGAATGTGGATGCCCCCAATGATTGGTATAGGAAGGGTAGAAGGTAGGCATCCATACCGCATGTAGATTCCTGGATATAAGATCACACTAAATGAAGAGGTGAATGCACATGTGTGTATGATAATGACATTAAAGAAAGTAATATAACATGTGTAATAAAGTGAACATGCAAAACACTAGTAAGTAAGAATAAATGCTACCAAGACAATGTAGTATGCTATGGATGGATGGAATGGAATGCAAGATGGAATGATAGGAGCAACGTGCCCCCGAGTGGATGGAATGTGTATGCAATGAGCTTCATTTCCCCCTCAAAATTCAAGAATGAACCATAAACGAGAGTGCGTCATCGGGAAATGGTTGAGTAGTGTAGGTTGTATCTAGCGCGTTATGATGAGTGTGTATGTGTAGTGGTGATGAAATGCGACATGTGCAAAGATGTGCATGAACCTAATAGCCAAAGCGTAAATTATGACTTGTTGAATGGAGGAGTGATGATTTATCCCTAAGCGTATATCACTATAGAATGAATGGATGGGGATGAGACATATGGAAAGATGTGTGTGGACCCTATAGCCTAAGCGTATACCACGACTTGTTGCATGGAAGAGTGATTATTTAGCCCTAAGTGTATATCACTAAAATATGGAAGGATGAACGCGGGTGACGATTTAGCCTAAAGCGTATGTTACTATGGGATGGTCAAAAAGGAGTGGTGATGCACGCTAAGGTGTATGCTACTTATGAGATTATAAAAGGAGGGTGGTGATTTAGCCTAAAGCATATACCACTATAGTATAAGAAGAAGGGGTGATGATTTATCCTAAGGTGTATGTCATGACTGCGAGAAAGGTTGGATAGGGAGGGATGACACATGGTGAATGTAAGGTCTATTTGATTAGTAAACCCTCGGTAGTTGAGTATGGACCAAGGATCTAGAGTGCGTCATAGGGTGGTGAGTGCAACACGTAGAAAGTAACGTAGTATAAATGACCAAGGGAGGAATATGCGGTGCAAATGCGTGGTGTAAACAATGCAATGTAAGCTATGTAGTGTGCGTAATGGATGGAATGTACTAACAGGAGCGTATAGAATATGTAAGGATGATAAATGAAACCAGACCCAAATATAATGGAATCTAGTGTAGCATGTAACACATATATGATGGATGGATGCGCTAGGTAAAACTAGACCCATGTATAATGAGATCTAACGTCAATATAGAATGGAAGGATGGTATGTAAATGATGAAAAGTGTAGTAAGTATGAGATAAATGATACATAAATGAATAACATATGAGGTATGCATAGGATAATGTATGATGTAGGGTATGTATAGAAAAGATGATAAGGTGTGAATGTGTATAACCTAGCGTGCGTGTGTGGGTTTAGTATAATGGTAATCCCTCAATAGTCAATTCCGTGAACCGAAGCATAAGAGTGCATCATCGGGTAACCAGAGAAATAGAGCATGTGATAAATATGCCTAGATGCGGAGGAGCAAAGGAAGGAAAAAGGAAACTATGCTAGTGTGAGGGTGGGGGAGTGTATAATGACTATGCCCCCAAGTAAAAACTAATGAGTCAACCGATAAGGTTAAAGGATGAAGGTTCGTCGACTAGTGTCTTAGATGCTAAAAACATAAGACCACGATCAATAAGGGCGGTATAGTAGATAAGATTTGGTGCCTATGGACGAGGGCTACATGTATGCACTCTATGAGGGTAGGATGACAACCGAGATGGTAAATGACTATAGAAGGGGCACTCTCGAGATGGGCCAAGGGTAGGACAATCTGCGAGTCGAGATGATCTAGTCGGACAGAATGGGGAACAAAAGGTGACATTAGAGAATGAGAGGAGGCCTAGCTGCTGAAGATCGCGGATAATATGGCTATAAGCATGACATGAGTCGGTATGATGCCC
Organism: Taxus wallichiana var. yunnanensis; assembly: GCA_018340775.1. Lineage (NCBI taxonomy): Eukaryota > Viridiplantae > Streptophyta > Pinopsida > Cupressales > Taxaceae > Taxus > Taxus wallichiana. The sequence continues at coordinate 379,732,496 of CM031244.1, read as the reverse complement.
TTGAATCCGATGGTAGCGGAAAAATGGTTGATAATGGTATTGTAGTAGTTGAGGAGGATGGTCATGAAAAGGAGACAGTGCGAAAAATGAGTTGGTTGTGAAGAAGGTGGCCAAGAATATGTTGGGGGCGTAGAATTAGACAGAAAAGATAAGAGGTGGAGGTGATAATGCGGTGGGAAGGTCGGTGAGGGGACTGTTAGAGAATGTGGATGACACTAGATCTCAGTAGGAGTAACAGAGCATGCGGGATACATGTATCCTTAAGTTCTTTGGAGCTCATCGTGGAGAGATGCGTTCGTGGCTTTCACGGATTGACACTAGAATTAGAGCACATGTATAGCCTCCAAGAGGTGCGTGGTAGGTGGAGGGGTGTAATGGTGAGAATCACCAACAATGATAGGGGATATAGAACCTATAGAAGATAAAGGTTGATCGGGGTCAACACATAAAGTCAATAGGGAACAAGGTCTTCTAGAGGATCACCAATATGAGTATTGAAATCGTATTGGATAGCTCATGAAATTTGGTAAGAGAGAGTGGGTGGGTGATCGTCCAAGTAACCATGAATACATAAGATGTACATGACCATGACGTATTGTTCATCTATAAAAAGAGATAATGGACATCCCCGAGCATACCAAACAATGAGGTTGGGTGTGTGTAAAGAAAGGAACTACTACATTGCTAGCGGTGCCCGCATTGGCATGGGAATATGAGGTCCACATGATCATGATCAAGGGTGCCTCAATATAATCTAACCAAGATTGGCCAAGTGTAACTGGAGAAGTAGTAGGATCTGTTTGCAGGTGGACTACAAGGTGGAAGACGTGCAGGCCATAGACGACGGTGAGAATGATAGAGCCATGACATAAGTGTGGATCATATAAATGAGTGTGAAGGTTAGTGAAGGAAAGAAGGATACCATCATGTGAACATACGGTGGAAGTACATGACGTATCGATTGGTATGTGCTCCCAATAAGAATTATTTGTGAAGAGAGTACAAGTAAATAGAGGGTGCTGTAAAGAGGAGGATGATGGTATGTTATCTAGAATCGGTAAAGGCCCTTGGTAAGGAAAGGTAGTAGTAGTAGTAACGTGAGACGGTGGGGAAGAGATGGTACTAAGCATGTGAAGAGTAGCTGCAAATGACATTTCATATAGAAAAGGGGACAAAGGAGGGATGGGAAAAGCAACCGAGTAGTATGGAGTAGGCGTAATGGATGGTGTCGAAGGGTTAGTAAGAACATAAGTAGAAGGGAGTAGATGTACCATGTAAACGGTAGGTAGTAGGGAAGGTGGATTCTATTGAAGATGCGAACTGCTGTGTGGGGGAGAAGAAGGAGATGTAGAAAGAAGTAGTGTAGGGATAGGGTTACTTATGTGCAATGTAGGAGAAGGGATGATAGGGTCGGGAGGAAGAGCTTTGACTTCGGCTACAAGATGAGCTAGGCAACATGATTAGTAGTACATAAGTAGTAAAAACATGCTCTATGGCACAGGATCCATTCCAGAAGATGGAAGCTCAATAAATAAAGAACAAGGGTTATAAGAGGAAGAAGAAATAGGGGTGTTGGCGAAAGCATGGCCATGACTATCAAATTACAAAGTAAGCGGAGATTTGGAAGAAGAGGACTTTTTATGACGCTTACCCATGATAAAAGTGCAAATGAAAAATATTAGATGATCTTTAGAAGGACATGTTGTGCTCACCAAAATGATTAACAAAAATAGGGAAATTTAAAATTAGCCTATGGTAGGGATACTCGAGGGTATTAATGTTAATCTAATTAGGAGGACTAAAACGCTGTAATAAATGAACAAAAACAATATGAAGTAAATACAAGTAAACTATTCTAAGTGAAATGAAACCATAAATTTTGAAGAGAAGGGAAATGAATAACTTAGCTGATTTAATGTGAATGTCGCAAGTTGTCGTAGATCTGAAATGAAATCATAAAGTCCGTATACAAACACTCATGGACCTGTGAAGGGTAGATATGGAAAATATGAGATGACCTGGGGTACTAGGAGTGTCTTGGGGCACCACCGGTTTGCAATCTAGGCACCACGATCGGTGTAGATGCTCAAAACTTAGAGTGGTATGGTTGCAAGTTGGTTTCGAATGGTTTCTATTAGTCATGCTTTGGATTTTCCCGTGAGCTATGTAATGACTTGCAATGCAAAGAGAAGTATCAAACCCAAGAATAATAAAATATGTAAATGAATGGGTCGAACAGACCTCAACTACCAAACTAGTGGTCTTATCATTTGAGTGGTGCACTACATTTCGACTAGGATGTAGTTCGGTATGTGTGTGCATGTCGTGCCCTAGGTTCTCTCGTGCTAGTCACACTTTGTGAAGTAGCGAGCAATATTAACTATAGAAAATGTAAATAAATTGTGTGCATGAAATATAATATAATCCCTCCCCCTATGTAGTGTGTGTGATGTAGATATCCTAGCTTGAATGCATGACACTATGTGGATGCAAGTGATGCAACTCTAGATGGAGTGATAGTAGTGATATGATGCAAAGACCTAAGACCCTCATTATGGTCTTATAAATTTATATTTATAGGGCTCTCAAGCTTAATTTCATAATTAATCCTGACAAGGCCGATTGAGGAAAAGATAAAGATGACCAATAACTAGAAAGGACCCAAAAAGGAGTGAAAGAGGATTTGCATAGATCGGGGTGCCCAGGGTGGGACCAGGAACCTAGGGCGCCCTGACATGGTGCTGGCGCCTTGATTTAGGGCTAGAATGTCAAGGAAGTTATGAAATGGGCTGATAGGTGCTAGAAAATATGGGAAAAATGAAATAAAATATAAGAAAAAGAAGGCCAAAAGGTGGGATTAATTAGTAGTTGTACACTTGAGAACCTTCTAAATAGTAGTATAAGACCGGGCTAAATATATTCTAAAGTGCATAATTTTGTGTCTACATTTTGCCCCCACTTTATGTTGGTGAGCGAAAGCTCGGTAACATAAAGTAAATAGATATGCCTACTTGATATCCATGTAGAGTGTAGAAGAAGACATGCGGATAGACTAGACTCAAGCATGGAATGAAAAAAATAAAAATGTGGAGGAGCTTGGATTCTAAAGATGAAAATGCGAATAAAAAGTGATGAGAGTGAACCTAGGGTGTAACACGTGTTTAGCTACTTGCTGTGTGTAGTGTACCTTCATGGTTAGTAAAGAAAAATGCCCGTAGTGATGTGTTGTTGTTGCCCCCAATTGAGTGTTTGTTTCTCATACATGGGACCTCCAAGAGAAAACAATTAAGTAGTCAAATATGTATGTATGTAAAAATGCCTTGTAAAATATACTTGTAAATGGATATATGTAAAATACATAAATGTAAAATACGCTATAAAAATGTAAATGGAACATGAGTACCTAATGCATATTGAGAAAAAGGGTGTAGAAGGATATCCTATCTTATTCATGAGTTTTGAGCGATCTCACGCCACCACGGCTAAAGAAGTTTAGAGAGAAGATGCACTCTATCCTCCAACTCTAATTGCTTCTGCTGAAATGTGAAGAGATCTATGTACTATCCGGTTTTTTCGATGATCCAACGCCACTGGATAGAAAGTGTAGAAAGGTGATTAAGAAAAATAATGATTTCCTAGATGGCCTAAGGGGGTATCTAGGGTATTAATGTTAATCTAGTTAGGAGGACTAAAACACTATAAATGAACTAAAACAATATGAAATAAATGTAAATAAACTACTCTAGATGAAATGAAACCCTAATGTGCAAGAGAAGAGTAAGGAAAAGACTCAACTGATAACAAGAAAGATATCAAGTCACACAATTGCACATATCTGGAAATAAAATCTAGAAGTGTAGAAAAACCCTTAGAGACCCTGCGAAGGGTAGATTTGGACTATGTCTGAGATGACATAGGCACTTTGGAGTGTATTGGGGCACCTCGGGGCACCCTAGTCTGTAATTTGGCTACTTGGAACAATGTAAATGCTCAAAACCTCAATTTGGTCCAATCAATAGATGCCTATGAGTAATTCCTAGTCTCTTGCATGCTTGGATTCATTAGATGAATTGGAGAATGACCCGTAATGTAAGGAGAAGTATTAAACCATAGAAAAATGAAAGATTCTATGAATGGTCGAATGACCTCAATTTCCAAGTTAGTGGACTTATCACCTTTGAGCAACCTTTGCACTACATTTCAAACCTGGATGTTGTTACTGTGTGTAAGTGTGTGTGTACGTTGTGCCTAGGTTCTCTTCTTCCAGTTGCACTTTGTGAAGTAGTGAGAAATAGTAACTATAGAAGATGTAAATAACATGTGTGCATGGAATATAATAGAATCCCCCCTATGAAGTGTGTGTGATGCAGATCTCCTAGCTTGAATGCATGACACTATGTGGATGCAATGATGAATTGATGTAATCCTAGATGGAGTGATAGTAGTGATAAGATGCAATGACCTAGGACCCTCATTATGGTTTTATAACTTTATATTTATAGGGCTCTCAAGCTTAATTTTGTAATTAATCCCAAAAAGGCTGACTAAGAAGAAGATAAGGATGACCAACAACTAGAAAAGTTGACCCAAAAAGAAGCGGAAGAGGTTGTGCATAGACCGGGGTGCTCGGAATGGGACCAGGGCACCTCGGGGTGCCCCAATATAGGCTGGGGCACCCTAATTTCAAGCTAGAATGTTAGAAAAGGTCATGAAATGGGCTGATAGGTATCGAGAAATATGTAGGAAAGATGAAATAAAAGATAAGAAAAAGGTGGCCAAAAGGTGGGATTAATTAGTACTTTGTACACTTGAGAACCTTCTAAATAGTAGTATAAGACCGAGCTAAATATTGTCTAATGTGCAATATTTGTGTCTACATTTTCCCCACTTTATGTTGGTGAGCGGAAAGCTTGGTAACATAAAGTAGATAGAGATGCGTACTGATAACCATGTAGAGTGTAGAAGAAGACGTGTCGATGGACTAGACTCAAGCGTGGAATGAAAAAAATAAAAATGTGGAGTGTGGATTCTAAAGATGAAAAATGTGTATAAAAAGTGATGAGAGTGAACCTAGGGTGGAACTCGTGTGTAGCTACTCACATGTGTAGTCTACCTGTATGGTTAGTAAAGGAAAATGCCCTTAGAGGTGTGTTGTTGTTGTTGTAGCCAATTATTCCCCAATTTGACTACTTGTTTCTCATACGACGGACCTACAAGGAGAAAATGATTAAGTAGTCAAATATGTATGTATGTAAAAATGCTGTGTAAAATACACTTTGGAATAGAAAGTGTAACTAGAAAAATGGAACATGTGTACCTGATCCATGTCGAGAAAAAGGGTGTAGAAGGATATCTTGTAGTCTTGCAAGTTTTTCAGGCGATCTCACACCACACTGGCTTAAGAAGTATAGGGAGGAACCATGTTGTATCCTCCAACCTTTAACCGCTTCTGCTGAAATGTTGGAAGAGATCTCTATACTTGTCTTGGTTAGTTTTTGGGTGATCCGATGCCACTAGATGGAGAAGTGTAGAGAAGCACACCCATTGTAACCCCCGAGCTTGTAACTGCTCCGTAGAATTTTTAAAGGACACCATGTCCTATTGAAGGCTCATTGTGTATGGAGTTTGTAGACTGGTTTGAACTCACTCAATGTGTGTGAACTAGTGTAGATACGTTGTGTTAGTAGAAACCCTTAATGATGCCCCCTATTTGGGGGCACATGCGATGACCTTGGAAGGAGAATGCAGCCCCAAAAGAGGACTAACCACACTCGACCTATATAACTCTTCCCTGCAGGGGGAAAGGGAAAGCGCTTGGTAGATACCAATGTGCACATAAAAGGGGATGGCTAGCCAATACAAGTGTTAGTCCGAAAACACATGCATGCAAATTAGACAAGTGTAAAATACGCAGACAATGTAGAAACTACCAAGAAAAGTAGTGTAAACACACAAGAAAACAATAAGACCGCACAAAGCATGTTGCAACATGAGAGACATCACTCACGATGTCACAAGACACACAAGGCCATCATGGACCTGCAAACAATAGTCAAGTGTGCACACAAGAAAAGGGAAAAGCCCACATACAATAGCAAAAAAAGTAGGCAAGTGGAAACAAATAAGTAGTCATGGAAACATGTAATCGTGCAAAAATAAGTGTACTACACATGGAACACCCATTAACATGTTAGAATGATAACCGATGTGTCAAATCATGTATGAATGAGTAGTTTAAGATGTTAAGTACAAAATGAAGCAATAACACCTTTATGAGACAAATGTGGATGCCCCCAATGACCAATATAGTAAGGGTAGAAGGTGAGCATCCATGCCACGTGTAAATGTCTTGTATCTGTGATCACACCGAGATAAAGGCGTGAACACGTATGTGTGTATGATAATGACATAGAAGAAAGAAATCTAACATGTGTAGTAAAGTGATAATGTAAAACACTAGTAAGCAAGAGTAAATGATACCAACAAAATGGAATATGTTGTGGATGGATGCAAAATGGAATGACAAGAGCAACTTGCCCCTCAAGTGGATGGAATGTGTATGTAGTGAGGATCATTTTGTTTTCCCCCTCAGCAGTCAAGAATGAACCATAAATGAGAGTGCATCATCGGGAAATGGTCACGTAGTATTGGTTGTGCCTAGTGTGCATTGATGAATGTGTAGGTGTAGTGGTGATGACATGTGACATATGGAGAGAAGATGTGTGTGGACCCTTATAATGTAAGCGTATACCACGACTTGGTAGAATAGGCGAGTGATGATTTATCCCTAAGCGTATATCACTATATGATGGCGAAAGAAGGTGTCGATTTAGCCTATAACGTATGTCACTACGAGATTGGTGATGAAGTCAGATGAAGCGTATATGAGTATATGGCGAGATAATGGAAGGTGGTGATTTAGAACTAAGCATAGAACACTACATGATGAATACAACGAGGGTGACGATTTAGCCTAAGGCGTATACCACTAAGTGATGAGTAGGATAAATGATGAGGTAATAAAATGACGTAGAATAGGATAATAGAATAGGTGATGATCGAATGTAAGAGGATAATGTAGAATGGATGAAGGGAGTGGTGATTTAACCTAAGGTGTATACCACTACAGGATGATGGAAGGTGTGATAATGTAATGGAATAATTTGGAATTGAGAAAATGTAATAGGAGGAGAGAATAGCAGATGATAGAATGTAATAGGATGATGTAGAAGTGATGAAAAGAGTGGTGATTTAACCTAAGGTGTATACCACTATAGTATGTGATGGTGCGTGTGGGTGACGATATAGCCTAGAGCATCGGTCACTAGTCCAAGGAATGTGGTATGATGATATGTCACATGTAGGTAAGGTCCATTTGATTGGTAAACCCTCGGCAATCGAGTATGGACCAAGGAACTAAAGTGCATCATAGGGTGGTGAGTGCAATGTCTAGAAGAAAATGTAGTGTAAACAACCAAGGTATGTGAATGTGTGGTGTACGCAATGCAATGTAGAATGTGTAGTGTATATAGGGTATGTAATGTATATAGAAATGGAATATGCAATGATGAGAAAACTAGACCCATATGTAATGGAATCTAGTGTAGCATGTAGAATGTAGATGATAGCTAAATACATGATGGAGACTAAGCAATGTAGGAGATGTATGATGTGTATGCTAGAGAAGATGCGGATGTAAGTGTAGATAGAATATGTAGTGATGACATGTAAATCTAGACCCATAGATAATGTGACCTAATGTAAATATAGAATGTAAGGATGAAATATAAAACTAGACTCATACATAATGATGACTAGTGTAGCATGGGTGAGATAGATGATGAGATGATAAATGTAGAAGATAATGTAGGATGTAGACTATGATGATATAATGTAAGTGTGTAAGGCCTATAGTGCAGTGTGTGGGGTTTAGTGTAATGGTAATCCCTCAACAATTCAGTGTGAACCAAAGCACAAGAGTGCGTCATCGGGTAACGAGGGTGCTGCGATGTGTGAGATAAAAATGATGATGAATGTAGGATGATACAAGTATGCTACAGAGAGAAAGGGGGGGTTGGATATAATTTTCTATCCCCCGAATGCGTAAGAAAGTAAGGGTCAACCAATAAGGTTGAGGGATGGAGGTACGATGATTGGTGGTGAAGATGATGACACCTTAAGATGATGGTCGAGTAAGGGTGGTATGTGAGATAAAAATTGCGTGGGGAATGAAGCCGATATGAATGCGATGGGTGTACATAAGACCAAGATCAAGGTGTAGTAAAGTGTGTGGGTGATGGCGAGCGAGGTGGGACCATACGTTGGGAAGTAAATGAGCCATGTTGGATAAAGCGAGGTGATGACCATTACCGAGAGGAAGTAATAGTCTTAGGAATAGGTTAATGGTGATGTGGAGGACTAATAGAATGGAATGGGTGCATAGGGCGGGTTGAGACCGTGAGGTAGGAAGAGGATGCAGTGTAGGTGGTGTCGAGGAGTGTGAGGGAGAGGAGGACATGTAGGAGAAACACAACTAGAATGTGAGGATGTTGAGGTGAATGAGGAATTCCATCAATGGAGATAACTTGGTTGTTGTAGATGAACTTAAGGCGCAAGTGGTTGATGGAGACAATATCTTGGGATTTACGGATCCAATTTAAGTCGAGAAGCAAGTCACACTGGTTGACTGCTTGATTAACAAAGCAAGGGATGAGAAGAGTGAGAGGACCAACTGTGATAGGTAACTTAACAACACCATAAGGCCTCTTGAATGGAAAGTCAATTTGTGATGGAGGATAGCCAATAGATCGTAAAAGAGACAAGGAACATATACTAATAGGAGAAGATGGATCAACCTTAGTGTTTTTGATAGATAGGGTTTGAGGTGATAAAGGCTGTATGTATAAATGGTCAAATGTGAATGAGCGTGAGAGAAAGAAATAACATGTGGGGTCATATCATGTGTGACAACTAAGAAGTCGAGTGCTCCCACATATGGAGGTGGTGTGGCATGGTATGTATGATTAGTGAAGAGTCTGTGGCATTTTTTTCATGGTGGCTGAATTATTTGTTAAAGAGTTTGAATTTACCCTTGTCCTTAGTGGGAGGAGGGCTAGTAGGTGCAGAGGAATTCTAGTTGGTCATTATCAATGAGATCTTGGATAATTGCACGAAGTTTCATACAATGGTTAGTAGAGTGGCCTACACAACGATGGTAATCACAACAAAAGTTTTCATTGTAATTGCATCCTTTGGGTCATGACGGGTCTAACTTGAGTGGTGGTGGAAGGGTGATGAGGTTATTATCGAGGAGTTGTAATATAAGATGTGGTGCCATAGGGAGGTTGGTGAATGTACGCTTAGGTGGTTGGGAGGAAAATTCCTTAGAAGGGGTAATGACATTAATAGTTAATTTAGTGTCGATGGGTTTAGATGTAGAAGGTTTAAATGTGGTCTTAGTTTGGAAATGAGTAGAGGAAGAGGGTTGGTCTTGATATTTGAGTTTTCCAATGGATAGAAGCTTGGATTCACAAAGTTTAAGGGTATGAAAAAGTTGATCAAAGGAAGAAAAGGTCTCAAAAAGAACACTTTCGGAGAGAGGTAGTAGAAGACTTTGTATGAATAGGTCTTGTAGTTCAACATCGGCAAGGACATTAGTCATCTTGGCTAAATTGTTCTTATATCTTAAGACATAATTGGAAAATTTCTCATTAGATCCTTGCTTAAGTTGCACTAGTTGGGCGTAGGATATCTTAGAGTTGATGTTGATGGAAAAGTGCGTGAGGAAAGCGTTAGCTAAATGGGTAAAAGAAGCGATTGAATGAATAGGTAGATCATAAAAATAATGCATGGTGTAGTCATGGAGGCTACAGGAAAGAGATTAGCGAGGAGGAGGTGATCATCAACAAAATCAAGATAAACAACATGAAAGGCATGAAGATGCTCCTAGGGGTCACCATGTCCATTAAAAATGGGCAATTTAGGAGTGAAAAAATTAGGCGGTAGAGGATATGTGGAGAGGATAGGAGCAAAGGGAGTGTGTAGTAACAAGGTAGAATCTAAAGATGGAGATGTAGTGGCTTGTTGCAATTTGTGTATTTGGGCCTGGAGATTGTGATATAAAGAGGTTAAATATTGATTTGCAACCCGAGGAGGATTTTCATTGATGTGAAACCAAAGGAGGAGTGAAGTGATTCGTAGGAGTGGGGATGGAAACCGGAACAATAGAGATAGGTGGAAGTGTAGAAGTAGGGGGTTGAGTGGCTATAGAAGTGGGTGGAGCAACAAAATTATTGAGTTCAAACAAGTTGGTAGCTTCTTCACGAGCCACATGTAAAAGTAAATCTAAATCCTATGGGTGTTCGACAAGATGATCATTGATAGCCTTAAGGTGGGCTTCAGTAAATTCCTCGGAGAAGAGGACATGGGAAAGGGAGGCAAGAAACCCTAGAAGGTGCTAGAAAGAGACGTCGAGTTCACCAAAATGATTAACAAAAATAGGATATTCCTAGATGGCCTAAGGGGGTATCTAGGGTATTAGTGTTATTCTTATTAGGAGGACTAAAACACTATAAATGAACTAAAACAATATGAAATAAATGTAAATAAACTACTCTAGATGAAATAAAACCCTAATGTGCAAGAGAAGAATAAGGAAAAGAATCAATCACCGCTAACAAAAGACGCTGCACACAAAATGTCGCGGATCTGGGAATAAAATATGGAAATGTAGATGAACCCTTAAAGACCACCGTGAAGGGCAGATCTAGACTGTCTGAGATGACACATGTTCCTAGGAGTGTACTGGGGCATCCCGAGGTGCCCTGGTCTACAATATGGGTGCTTCGAACAATGTAAATTCTCAAAACCTCAATCTGGTATGGTCATTAGATGCATTTGAGTACTTCTGTCTGTCACACTGGATTCATAGGATGAATGAAGAATGACCCAGTAATGCAAGGAGAAGTATCAAACCCTAGAAAAATGAAAGATGCATATGAATTGGTCAGACTGAACTCAATTGCCAAGCTAGTGGAATTATCACTGAGTGTCAGTATTACATTTGGACCCAAATGTAGTTTTGGTGTGTGTGTGTATGCCTTGCCCTAGTACTATCGTGTCACCACACTTTGTGAAGTAGCGATCAATAGTAAATATATAATATGTAAATAAGATGTGTGCATGGAATAGAATAAAATCCCTCCCCCTATGAAGTGTGTGTGATGCAAATCTCCTAGCTTGAATGCATGACACTATGTGGATGCAAGTGATGTAATGGATGCAACCCTAGATGGAGTGATAGTAGTGATAAGATGCAATGACCTAGGACCCTCATTATGGTCTTATAACTTTATATTTATATGGCTCTCAAGCTTAATTTTGTAATTAACCGTGACAAGAGTGACTAAGAAGAAGATAAGGATGACCACAACCTAGAAGTGACCCAAGAGGAAGCGAAGAGGTTGGCCTAAACCGGGGGTGCCCAGAATGAGACCAGGGTGACTCGGAGCGCCCTAGTATAGGTTGGGGCACCCTAATTTTAGGCTATAATGTTAGAAAGGTCATGAAATGGGCTAATAGGTGTCGGGAAGTATGCGGTAAAGTCAAAATAAAAGATAAGAAAAAGGTGGCCAAAAGGTGGGATTAATTAGTAATTTTTACACTTGAGAACCTTCTAAATAATAGTATAAGGCTAGCCTAAATATTGTCTAATGTGCAATATTTGTGTCTACAAAAGGTGCACCCACTATAACCCCGAAGCTGAATCGCTCCGCTAAATGGCCGAAGGATACCATGTCTTGTTATGGCTGCTGTGTATGGAGTTCATAGATTGGTCGAACTCACTCATTGTATGCAAAGCCACAATTCCAAGGGTGGAAAGTGTACTATACTGAACCGGTGTAAATACGTTGTGTTAGTAGAAAACCCTCAATGATGCCCCCTCTTTGGGGGCACATGTGACATCATGGTAAAGGAGAATGTGTCCCCAAAAGAGGACCCAACCACACTTTGACTAGTAAAATCTTACCTATAGGGGTAAAGGGAAAGATCTTGGTATATACTAAGGCATGCACAAAAGGGGATGGCTAGCCAAAACAAGTGTTAGTCCGAAAACACATGCATGTAATAAGACACATGTAAAATATGTAGACAATGTAAAAAATACTATGCACAATAGTGTAAACATGCAAGAAAACAAATAGAACACATTAAGAAAGTTTCAAACATGGGACATCACTCATGATTTTGCAAGACACACAAGACCATCATGGCCGTAAGAGAAGACAAGTGTGAACACAAGAAAAGGGAAAATCCCGCAGACAATGGCAAACAAAGTAGACAAGTAGAAACAAACAAGTTGTAAGGGAAACATGTAGTCTTGCAAAACAAGTGCTGCACATGGAACACCCATTAACATGTCGAGCGATAACCAATATGTCAAAGTGTGTATGATAAAGTAGTATAAGATGTTAAGTACAAAATTAAACAATAACCCCTAGATACAATGAATATGGATTCCCCAACGACCGGTATAGGAAGGGTAGAAGGTGAGCATCCACGCCGCGTGTAAAGTCATGTATATGCGATCACACTAAATGAAGAGATGAATGTGCATGTGTGTATGATAATGACATATAAGAAAGCAATCTAACATGTGTAATAAAGTGAACATGTAAAACACTAGCAAGTAAGAATAAATGCTACCAAGACAATGTAGTATGTTGTGGATGGATGGAATGGAATGAAAGATGGAATGATAGGAGAAACGTGCCCCCAAGTGGATGGAATGTGTATGCAGTGAGGCTCATTTTGTTTTCCCCCTCAGCAGTAAAGAATGAACCGTAAACAAGAGTGCATCATCGGGAAATGGTCAAGTAGTGTAGGTTGTTCTAGTGTCTGTGATGAGTGGTATGTATAGTGGTGATGAAATGCGACATGTGGAAAGATGTGTGTGAACCCTATAGCCGAAGTGTATATCACGACTTGTTGAATGGAGGAGTGATGATTTATCCCTGAGTGTATATCACTCTAGAATGAATGAATGGGGATGAGACATATGGAAAGATGCGCGTGGACCATATAGCCTAAGCATATATCATGACTTGTTGCATGGAAGAGTGATGATGTAGCCCTAAACGTATATCAATAAAATATGGAAGGATGAACACGGGTGACGATTTAGCCTAAAGTGTATGTCACTATGGGATGGTCAAAAAAGGAGTGGTGATGCACCCTAAGGTGTATGCTACTAAGAGATGATAAAAGGAGGGTGGTGATTTATCCTAAAACATATAACACTACAAAGATAAGAAGAAGGGGTATTGATTTAACCTAAGGTGTATGTCACGAATGTGGAAAGGTTGGATAGGGATGGATTTCACATGGTGAATGTAAGGTCCATTTGATTAGTAAACCCTCGGGATTCGAGTATGGACTGAGGAACTAGAGTGCATCATAGGGTGGTGAGTGCAACGCGTAGAAAAGTAAAGCAAAGATAAATGACCAAGGGAGGAATATGCAGGTCAAATGCACGTGTAAACAATGCAATATAAGCTATGTAGTGTGCATAATGGATGGAATGTAATAACATGTGCATATATAATATATAAGGATGATAAATGAAAACCGGCCCAAATATAATGGAATCTAGTGTAGCATGTAACACATATATGATGGATGGATGCGCTAGGTAAAACTAGACCCATGTATAATGAGATCTAACCTCAATATAGAATGGAAGGATGGTATGTAAATGATGACAAACGTAGTGTGTATGAGATAAATGATACATAAATGAATAACATATGAGGTATGCATAGGATAATGTATGATGTAGGGTATGTATAGAAAATATGATAAGGTGTGAATGTGTATAACCTAGCGTGTAGTGTGTGGGTTTAGTGAAATGGTAATCACTCAACAATCAACTATGAACGGAAGCACAAGAGTGCGTCATCGGGTAACGAGGAAATAGAGCAGTGGTAAATATGGCTACATGCGGAGGGACAAAGGAAGGAAAAAGGAAACTATGTTAGTGTGAGGGTGGGGGAGTGTATATTGACTATGCTCCCCAAGTAAAAATAACGAGTCAATTGATAAGGTTGAAGGGCGAAGTTCCAAGTCGATTGGTGTGCAGGATGCTAAAAGTATAGGACCAAGATCAATAAGGGGGACATAGTAGATAAGATTGGTGCATGTGGACAAGGGCTACATGTATGCAACGCGGATGAGGGAGGATGACGAACGAGATGGTAAATGACTACGAAAGGGGTGCTTTGTCATATGGGCCAAGGGTAGGACCACTTTGTGAGTCGACGAGTCAAACGAGTCGATTGGAAGGAACAAGGATCCGAAGGAGACACTAGAGAAAATGAGAGGAGGCCTAGCTATCAAGATCACGGATAATATGGCTCAAAGCATGACACAAATCAGTATGATGCCCTCGAATCCGATGGTAGTGGAAAATTGGTTGATCATGGTATTGTAGTAGTTGAGAAGGATGGTAGTGATGAGTAGATGATAGAGAAATGAGTTGGTTGTGAAGAAGGTGGCTAAGAATATGTTGGGGCATAACATTGGATGGAAAGATAAGAGGTGGAGGTGATGGTACAATGGGTGGGTCGGTGAGGGCTCTATTAGGGGCGTGGATGACAAGAGAGATGTAGGAGTAGCGGAGCATGCGGGATAGAGGTATCCTTAAGTTGTTGGAGCTCATTGTGGAGAGATGTGATCGTGGATTTTATGGATTGACACTTTGGAATTGTAGCGCATGTATATCCTCCAAGAGGTGCGTGGTAGGTGGAGGAGTACAATGGTGAGAATCATCAATAATGATAGGGGATATGAAACCTATAGAAGATAAAGGTTAATTGGGGTCAACACACAAAGTTAATATGGGAAAAGGTCTTCAGAGGATCATCAATATGAGTATCGAAATCATATTGACAACTCGTGAAATTTGGAAAGGGAGAGTGTTTGGTTGATCATCCAAGTAACCATGACTACGTAAGATGTACATGACCATTACGTATTATTCATCCGTAAAAAGAGATAATGGGCATCCCTGAGCATACCAAACAATGAGGTTGGGTGTATAGCAAAGAAAGGAACTACTATAATGCTAGCGGTGCGAATGGCACGTGGAGTGTGAGGTCCACACAATTAGGATCAAGGGTGCCTCCAATATAATCTAACCAAGATTGGCCAAGTGTAAGTGGAGAAGTAGTAGGATTGCATGCAAGGTGGACCACAAGGTGGAAGACGCACAGTGTGGGGCGTGGTGAGAATAACAGAACCATGATGCAAGTGTGGATCATATAAAGGAGTGTGAAGGTCAGTAAAGGCAAAACCCAGTCAAAGGAGACCATTATGTGAACATACAATGCTAGTACAAGACGTGTCGAGTGGTATGTGCTCCCAATAAGAATTATTTATGAAGAGAGCACAAGTAAATGGAGGGTGCTACAAAAAGGAGGATGATGGTATGATATCTAGAATCGGTAAAGGCCCTTGGTAAGGCGTGATAGTAGTAGTAGTAATAAATGGTGAGGAAGAGATGATACTAAACATGTAAAGAGTAGTTGAAAATGGCATTTCATATAGAAAAGGGGGCATATGAGAGATGGGAAAAGCAATCGGGTAGTATGGGGTAGGCGTAATGGACGGTGTAGAAGGGTTAGTAAGAACAGCAGTAGAAGGGACCGAGATCAACCTTGCAAAATGATAGGTTATAGGGAAGGTGGAGTTCTTGAAGTTGCACGAACCCATTGTGGGGGAGAAGAAGGAGATTTTGAAAGAAGTAGTGTAGGGCTAGGGTTGCTTATGTCATAAGTATGCGGAGAAGGGATGATAAGGTCGGGAGGAAGAGCTTGGACTTTGGCTACAAGTTGAGCTAGGGAAACAAGATCATGCTTCATGTCACTTGCTTCCCGTAACCCGAAACCCGAATTGATATGAAATCCTTTGTGTCGGGTTTTCGAACATCCCAAACATGCTGACATGGCATTAATGCCGAGTTGTCGGGTGGTTGACACACGTGTCAAATGAAGTGTATTAAATGCAAAATTTTTATAAATACTCGGGTTTCCACGTCATTTTTACCAGACGTGCTTTTTTACCTCGTGGATTTTCGTGCATGCTTATTCAACCCTAAACTCACCTTCGTGTTCGATTGAGTTGCTCATTTTTTATCATTTTTCGATCTGATTGAAGGTATTTCACTTTGTTCTTCGTTTGTGAAATTTGTGGAAGAATTGTGTAATGATCCTTCTAAATTCCTCTTTCTTTCTTGATTAGGGTTTTGGGGGTTTTTGATTATTTATTCCTTTTTGGTTGTTTTCCAATCAAGTTTGTGTTTTAGGGTTCACCCTTGGAATGCTCTATTTGTTTTATTCCTTGGAATATGCCATTGTAATGACAATTAAAAATGTATCAAAAAAAAATAACAATGGAGAGGAATTTATGTTTTGACCTGACAACAACCCGATTCCCTCTTTTTGGGTTTCGTAGGGTGTTTTGCAGTTTCCAAAACCCACAGTGTGTCGGGATATCCAAGGTGTCAGACATTCAAAATCCTTCCGGCATCCTCCAAGGTGTCGAACACTTCAAACCTTCCGGCATCCTCCAAGGTGTCGGACACTTCAAACCTTCCGGCATCCTCCAAGTATAGCGGGATTTCTAATCTCCCGGCATCTAACAATAGTGCGGGTTTTCTGAACCCTCGACATCTTCCAGTGTTGTGGGTTTTCAGAGTGGCGGACATCTCATACCTTCCAAAAGGTTCAACTAATTGTTGTCGAGACTTTCTGAGTGTTCGACACCCACTAATCTCTGATACTCTCTGTAGTGTTTCGGGCCTCTTGGGATTGCTAAGCAGATCTTCAAACCCAAAGTGTCTAAATCAGAAGCAATCAATTCACCCCTTCTTTGGAATTCCTCATGTCGGATCCTGGTCCATCACAAGAAAAGATGGAAAAAATCGGGGAGGATGAAGTATAAATTTAGGAAGGTGGAGTCTCCTTCCTACATTGATTGTAATTACGACATCGAGATACGAACTCGAAACATAGATATGGAAGACTTTTGGAATAGAGTCAAGAGTTCTTCCCAGACCCCATGGATGAAATCAATAGTTGGCAGTGGTCTTCCTCTTGCAGCAGGTTTCCCCATGTCTGCTCAGTGCCCCGAGTTCATCTTAGCCTGTGCTTCAAATTATGACTCTACTTCTCGTTCTATGAAAAACCAAGCGGGAGAGATCGTAATCAAGTTAGATGGAGGTTACTTTGATGATCTTCTCAAGTTGCCTAACTTTGAGGAGTATGGGGACGTAGATCTCAAGTCAGCCCAAAAATCTTGGGACAATGATCAGGAAGATTATATCAAACACGTGAATAAGAAGTTCCTAATCAAAGCCAAGCCGAGCTATTTCCAGGTTCCCAAGACTTGTCCCTAGAAGTGATTTCATTCAGGAAATCAATGATATCATTACTCTGTTGAGCCGGGTTTTTGGTTTCCCCAATCAAATGTTTTCCAAGGATGGATGTACCAATTCATGATCATCATCAAGAAGAATCAACAGGGGATTGATTGGGGTACCCTTATCAGTAACGAGATAGATTCTCGATGACAATAGTCTTGTCTACTGGGAAATTTTATATGTCCTCGTATGTCACCTATGTGGCAGCGGCATGAGGAATTACCCCGGATTGGACACAAAGGGGAACAAGACAGTGGAACATATTTATCGGTATTTTCCTCAGTTAACAAGAAAAGGGTCAAAGACCAATTCAGAAGGGTAAATGATGCCTTCTTTTATGAGAACATCTACAGGTTAAACCCCAAACTGAGGAAAACAAGAGTCTCTGATGAGGCATGGGCTGAAGTTTTGAAATGGGGTTGTGTCTTCTTACAATTCAAGAAGTTCACTTACCTTCGGGTGGTCATGTACTCGGGTGATCCTTTCCATTTTCCCAGATATCTAGGGGATAAACTAATCTTGATGGAGTTGGTTAGGCAATTGTTGGATTTTCATAAGTACCAACAGAGTAAACACAAGGCCATCGTATCCTTCCCAATTTCTATTGGAAGGTATACCTACTCAATGGTGGTAAAAGCCAAGAACGTTGTACATGAACTTCAAGATAAATTAAAAAAGCACATGAAGCCCAGAGATGGGTTCATTTTTGAGGAGTCCTCAAGGCATATGGAACTCTGCACTTGCACATACCAAGCATAGAAGACATCTGGATTGATTTACGTGATGAAGTTGTTGTCCGAAGGAAAGATCATAGCAGGTTGACACTTGCAGAGATTCAGACACTCGAACTCGCTGACATTCCAGAAGGTATTGGTGATAATGAAAGTGTGTTGGATCCCTCCTATGATGGACTGAATGAGGATCAATATGTTTTCCCACCTATTGATTGGTCTATCGGTGAGAAAGCCTCTATCACCAATAGATCAGCCCCGATTCTCACACGCACCAAGGCATGGCTCACCTCTTGGGGGATGAGTTTCAAAGAAGATAGTTTCTCAAAGTTGGTTGCTTTGGAGGTGGGGCCCTCCAAAAAGGAAAAGGACAAAAGCTCTTCCAAGGGACCTATAAAGGTCAAATTTGTCAAGAAGAGAAGAGAAGAAGAAACCCCTTCAACTGCTACTCTAGTTGAAATGGTGAACGTGCCAGAGTCACCAACACCACCAGAAATAGGGGAAATTTCTTTGGAAGGAGAGGTGAGTCAGCCCCTAATTTCACCATTTGTTGACTACCCAATAGAAGTAACTCTATCCCTTGCATCCCAGGCTTTGGTGTTGGGATCTGCACTTCCTACTTCACAACCACTTCTACCTCCTCTTTCCCCATCCACTTCATTAGCCATGGCCAAATTTTCTCCGGACTCTCACCTCTCTCTATTGGGACCAAAGTAACTACATATATGCCTCCTCCTACATCTCTTTTCACCGAATCTACTACCCCACTGATAATTGTTCCCACTCCACTCCCACTCCACCAGTGAATCCCACTCCACCTAAAAGTATGACACCAACTTCTACAACAGTGGCAACTCCTTCTAGCATGCCTCAATGGTTACTTGAGAAAACTCCAAGGAAAAGGAAGGTGGTTGTACCCATACCAGCCTTTGATTTTAGTTCACTCAAGGCTTCTACTGCTAAATCAGCCAAGAAACCCAAAACAGTTTCAAGGGTTTTAGTGGATGCTTCGGGACATAAGTTTGCAGAGATCACCACTCCCGTGATAAAGACCAAAGAGGACATAGCGGCCTCTGACTATCAGATAACTAGGGTTTCTCTAGGAGAGGTGACGATAAAAGGAGCACAACAGGATGCACGAGATGCTATGAACGTGCTATGCCAGAAATTAAAGGAAACAAAGGACAACAGGGATGAGCTTAAAGAAAAGGTGGAGCAGTTGATTGAGGTATTACTTAAGCTCTCAAACCCCTTGAGTCCATACCATCATCCTCTGTTCCTATCGGGTTTGATTTCTCATCGGTACCTATAATTGAAAAGATTAATGAAAAGGGGAGGGTGGTCGATGAATGGACCCAAAGGCTGCTCCTATAGGGGAAAGAAGTAATCCAAGACACTGTGGAAGTCTATCGATCTTTGGAGAATATACAGTGATGGGGAAAAGATGGATGATGATTTCTCTCAAGAGATCGGGCACCTAGAGTTGACTTTTGAAGCTCTCCAGGTGCTGAAGCAAATCCCATCACATCTTGGTCAAAGAGGGCATCATCCCACATGCGGATAAGCATTTCCAGCTGACCAAGGCCATCAGATTCAGAATAAAGATTCTCAACGAAGCTTGCGGAAAATTGAGAGAATCAAGAGATCAATTGATTGATGGCAAGAGTGACCTGGAAGAAGAACTGATCAAAATCTGTGCAAAAGTGTCGGTGGAGACTCGGGTATCCTACCAGTTGATGGTCTTTTCAAACAAATCCAAGAATCAATTCAGCATGAACCAACTCACGGATTTGGCATTGAAATCATTGACAAGTTTGTAAAGATTGAACATTCTTTGGAAACCCTGAGAAAACTCAACAAAAGATTGAGAAAGCTTCCCGGAAATGTCAGTGACACTCATGAAACATGTGAAGTCCTGAGTGATCATTCCACTGCACACTTGATGAAAATGAGATGCAAGGTATAATCCAGAAATTCCAAGAATTTCGGAACAAACAGAGCTTTTTGGAAGAAGGAAAGATGAAGAAGAGAAAGATGATGATTCAGACTAAGTCACAATGCAACATGTCATTTCAATCTTGAAATTGACATGTCTTTTTCATTTCTGTTTCATCACATAGGAAGTAAGTTTTGACTTGGTCTCCTGCGTGAGGGCCAAGTAAAATAGGACTCTTGTTAGAACACTTTTTTATAGGGTTTGTCCTATTTTCTCTCAACTCTTTTTATTATAAATAAGGGATGTGCGTGCATTCCAAGGGTTGAGATTTTTGGAATATTGAGAACCTTTGATGAAGAAGAACTTTGTATTTTCTTTCAATCATTCAAAGAACAAAAATTGATGTCATTTTTGCAAACTTTGTGTTGTGAGATTCATCTCTCTTAAGATATTGCTCTTATGTTCAGGATCTTAAGTTGTTCTCGGTTTAGCATTCTCAATCATTTTAAATTGTTTCAAACATTACATTACATTTGTTATCTAGAACTCGTATTATTATTTCGTGATCTGTGTTTTCTCGAAAGAAAGTACGTTCCCATTATTTCCTTTCCATGATGCATCCTTTCTAATCTATTTTTTCCATTTCCAAATTTATAAAAACAATATTTCCAGTTATTGTGGATGTGGCTTTCAAGATTCTATCCTGATCCCATGGTTAGATTAGTGTGAATATTGTATACATTATTTCTATTGTGTTTTAGATTAGTAATAAATAGGCAGCCTCACCTATCTTTGAGGAGGGATTCAATCCCATGTACTGTGGTTGAACCTCATATTTCATCTTGACAAAATATCCAACCAACAATTTTTGGTGACTCTGCTGGGGAATACGGATTAATAGTATAAAGCTTATCCTCTTGGTGTCTGGTGACTCCGTATTTTCCTTATTTTCAACAAGATCTCTTTCCCGGTTCAAGCTGGCCGGAAAGATCTTCACTCGGTCCCACCGAGCCCGGGGTGAAATTGATCCACTCTTTGAGTTGCTACAATAACATAATTTCAGTCTTTCCCCCAACAACATTATTTCTAACCAAACCAAAAGTTCTTCACCTGTTCGGAGAAACTGGATCCCCATAGAATGAGAAGTGTCTCTGCAACTTGTCATGCATGTTATTCTTGTCTGACACTCGGATCCCTATACACTCTTTTTTTAAGGATGGCAGCACAACCTGTGCCCTGGGGCAACTATATTGGTCCTCTTTCTTTAACTCCACCATTGCACGAGTTACCACATGGATCACGTAAAAACATTCCCAAGTTCAATGGTGATGGGAAGCAGCATCCTGATGAACACATTGCATCTTTCTTTGTAGCATGCGGTGTTCTTGGAGTAGCTCACGAAGATGTCTCCATTCGACTCTTCATTGAAACATTGCATGGTGCAGCAGCCGAATGGTTTTACCACCTTCCAAATGCATGCATCACAAACTGGGCTACCATGAGGACCAGATTCAAGCACGATTCAAACCAGCTGAGATTCTCATGCTTTGTTAGCACAACTTACCCATATGAAGAAGGAATCTCACGAACCCATGCGGGACTTCATGGCAAAATTCAACAAGCTGATCAAAAAGATTCTAGAAATAGTTGTACCTACTCTGAAAATCAGAAATGCTTCTTCATTAATGCTCAGCCCCCTGATGTGAGCTTCCTATTAAGAAGGTCAGCTATCCCTGATTTGGCTATCACTCAGTCCACATGGCTATTGAAATAGAGGATGATCTCATTCTGGCAGGAAGAATCAGGAAAGATGCACCCAAGCCTAAAAATCAAGGTTCTTCCCAAAGTAATACTGACCCTATAATTCAAAAGATGGCTAATGATTTGATTGCTTTGAAAAAGAAAATGTCCCAGCAGGTGAGCAATGTTCCGTATCGGGATATCCCTAGATGGAATTTCAATAACACCAATGGTGCACCTGCAAGAGATAGGCCATGGTTAACTCCTGCTCAACCGAGGCTAGCAATCAAAGCTCCTCCCATTAACGCAGTAGTAGAGATAGTTGAAGAAGAGGAAGAACCAGAAGAACAAGATTCCTCTGAAGCTTTTGAAGCTTCAGGATACGCTGATGAGTCTTATGATGATTCGGCTGGTGACTCCAGCATTGGGTATTTGGAATACGAGGAAGATGAATGTGCACTGGATGGTCAGTCATTTGTTCTTCACTCGATCCCAATCTCAAAATCCAAGAAAACCTCTTGAAAGCCCCAAGGAGAAGAACAAGGAAGCTCCCATAGCCATAGTTAAGAGAGGTACTCCTATCTCAGCACAAACTGAAAGAGAAGTCACCAAAAAGGTAACAACTTCCCCTCATTCTCCTTCTCCCAAGGTCAATACCTCAGCTCAAGCTCATGTGATTAGAACCAAACCTACTATCACTCCTTCTTATACTACTTTTGACATTATCGACCATGCAAAAAGAACCAAGATCCAAATGTCAGAAGCAGAATACCTTCAGTCAAATCCTGAACAGTTTGAAAAACTCACCAAATTCATTAGAAGTAAAGCTTGTCATTCCCCCACCTTCAAAAGGTCTTTTTCCAAATCCTACTCAATCCCCACCTCAGAACAATCTGACCTCTACTTCTTCTTCAGGAAATATTGAACCATTCTATTTGTCTTTGCTTATAAATGGGTTTAAACTCAGCAATTGCATCATCGACTCAGGGGCCTCGACAATGTTATGCCCACAAAAGTAGCCCATGCCCTTGGGCTTACTTTGACTAAGTCATATGGATGGTGTTACTCCATGGAAACCAAGCAAGTTCCCTTGATTGGTCAAATCAAAGATGCACAGTTTGCATTCGTTGCCTTCCCAAAAAGAGAGTGAAAATGACCATTCTAGTTGCTGACATTCCTGCAGCTTACGGTATCCTCTTGGGTAGAGGTTTTTGTAAAGACGTCGGAGGAGAGATTAATATGGATTGGACCAAGGCCAAAATTCCAGTCAATGGGGTTTATCATGTTCTCCATCCTGAGCCTCAGGAAAGTATTTGGTAACTAAATCAGATGACCCTAAGGCTCAAATCCTTTTCGAAGATGCTAGTTTTGGAAATTATTTCATGACATCAGAGGTACCAGTTGTAGATGTCAAGGAAGAAGATTCTAATGCTATTTGGACCCTCAAATTTGATGGTAGTTGTTCAACCACTAGATCGGGTGCTGGTGTAGTTCTTATATCTCCTATTCGAGATCTTCCCCTCTGCCTTCAAGTTGCAGTTTGATAATACTAATAACACAGCTGAATATGAAGCTCTGTTACTAGGATTAGAAATGGCCAGAAAGGGAATTCAAAATCTCAAGGTTCAAGGAGATGCAGCTGATTGTCAACCAGGTCAAGGGGATCTATCAAGTAAAAATGATCACTTGAGACATTACAGGAACAAAGTTTGGGATAATATAGAATGCTTTGACGCATTCTCCATCAAGGTAGTTTTGAGAGATTATAATGACAAGGCTGATTCTTTAGCCGTGTCTGCATCCCTCCTTCTCCCTCATCCCCAGTTCAAACAAGATACATACACCATTGAGATTGTGTATCGTCCCAGTATCCCGGATAATGCGGCTCATTGGCAAGTGTTCAATGATGATCAACAGGTGTTGTCTTTTCTAGAAAAAAGCTGACAATTTTAGTGAGCTATACTTTGAAGGTTCGGAATCAGCTTTCCATGAATCTATTTCAGATCCATATCAAGAGGTTGATGGTGAGTTTATTCAGCTTAAAGGCAACAAGATTCCCAAAGGGTTGGTTTCTCTGGAGGGCTTGTTTGACAAGCATGACCGTTTCATTCAAAACAAGAGACAAACTGAAGGAGCTTCTTCCTCGGAAGTAGATCAGTCAATCTAGGTTCATCTGATCAACCTCGGATGGTGAATATTGGGAAGTGTTGTTCCCCTGAAGAGAAAGAAAAATTCACTTCACTCCTAAAGAGATACATGGATGTCTTAGCCTGGTCCTATGTAGATTTAAAATCCTTCAAGCCCAATGTACAACACAGTATCCCTTTGAAGCCCGATGTAAAACCCTACAGGTAGAAGCAGCGGCATTATAATCCCAAAATCTCAGGAACCATTCTTGCAGAGATCCAGAAGATGCTAGATGCTAGGATTATCTTTCCAATCCACCATTCCACCTGGGTTGCTAATATCGTACCTGTCAGGAAGAAGAATGGTGAAATCCGGATTTGTGTTGATTTCCGGAACCTAAATCAGTCTTCATTAAAAGACAACTATCCCTTACCTATCATGGATCAGGTGTTACAGACCGTTACTGGATCAAAAATGCTATCCATGCTCGATGGATTTTTAGGATATAATCAAGTTGAGGTAGCTGCTGAGGATCAACACAAGATGGACCTTCACAACCCCATGGGGGACCTTTGCTTACAGGAGGATGCCTTTCGGCTTAATCAACACCGAGAGCTACCTTTCAAAGAGCTATGGACTTAGCATTCAGAGACTTGATGGGAAGATCCATAGTGGTATATTTGGATGACTTGACCATTTTCTCTAAAAAATGGAGTGATCATTATGATCATCTAGAACAAGTACTCTTGAGATGTCGGCATCACGGAATTTCATTAAATCCCAAGAAGTCCATGTTTGGAGTGACCGAAGGAAAGTTGTTGGGTCATATTGTGACTAGAGAAGGAACCAAGATCGATCCAGAAAGGGTGAAGGCCATTCAAAGCCTTACCCTACCCACAAGTAAAACTGGAGTTCACTCCTTCTTCGGAAAGGTCAATTTCCTAAGAAGGTTTGTACCTGATTTCACTGATAAAACCAAGGATATCCTTGGGATGATGAAAGGAAAAATTCCATTTCGATGGAGTACTGAAGGGAAGCTTGCATTTGATGAAGTCAAAAGGAAATTGCTTGCGCTCCTATCCTAGTATGTCCAGATTTCAAAAAGACTTCATCATGTACAACTACGCTTCCACACACACAGTGTCAGCCATCCTGATGCAGGAGAATGGAGAGGGCATTGAAGCTCCCATCACTTTCATGAGCTGCCCATTAAAGGAACATGAACTAAAAATGTCACAAATTGAAAAGCATGCTTATGCAGTGGTACGAGCGGTGAAACATTTCAGGTACTATGTGTTGAACTCTCATACCCTCGTTCTCATTCCCGACACCACCGTTAAATCCATTTTGACTCAACAAGAGTTGGGTAGTCAATGAGGTAACTGGATAGCTAAAGTTTAGGAGTATGACTTGGAGACATTAGACCTACCAAGTTGGTATGAGGAAGAGGTCTGTGCCAATTGATCATGGAAAATCATGCTGAAATAGAATGCGAAAGGACCAAGACACCTCTTCAAAGTTTCCCATGGTGCTTTTCATGAGCACAACTGATGAATGGTACATAGATATTGCTTTCTTTCTACTTATGGTGAATGCCCCCACATTTAAGCCAAAAGGAGAAGAGGACAGTCAAGTTAAGATCTGCAAGATACCTCCTGTGGGATAACGGAATATATAAGAAAGGTATTGATGGTGTATTCTGTGTGCTTGTGTTGATAAGTCACAGCAGGTAAAGTTACTAGAATCCTTCCATAGTCTAGCATGCGGAGGACATTTCTCATCCTCTGTAATAACTTATAAGATCCTACGGGCTAGGTACTATTGGCCTACTCTCTTTTGGGACTCAACAAAATGGGTGTCCAAGTGTGAAGCTTGTCAACATTTCGTTGGTCACCCTAAGCTAGCAGCTCTTCCCCTGAAGCCCGTAGTGATTGAAGAACCTTTCCGTCAGTGGGGAATTGACTTCATTGGAATGTTGAATCCTACCTCTAGTGCTGGACACAATTACGTACTTACTACTACTAGACTATTTTACCAAGTGGGTGGAAGTTGCACCAATCAAGCAGGCAACCTCAGAAGTGTGTGCAAATTCCTTAAAGAAAATATAATTGTCAGATTCGGTGTGCCTCACAAGATTGTGGCTGATAACGCCTCCAATTTCTCATCGCATGAGTTGATAGAATTTTGTTATGGATTCGGCATCACCCTGGCTCACTCATCTGACTATTATCCCCAAGGCAATGGGCAAGCTGAGTCCAGCAACAAGAACTTGTTACCATAATTAGAAAGCTAGTAGATGAAAACCAGAGGACATGGCACAAAGCATTGTATGATGCATTGTGGGTGGATCGGATTACCCCAAAGTGAGCTATAGGAATGTCTCCTTTCCAAGTACTATATGGGATTGATGCTGAGATCCCTATCTCAGTAGAGTTGCCAGCCTTACAGTTGGCCAAAGCAGTCGAAGATGTGACTTTTCAAGATTCTATTGAAAAAAGGGTTATGTACCTAGCTAGGCTAGAAGAAGAATGAAGCAAGGTGATTGATCACATCGTGGGTCATCAAAGAAAAGTAAAGAAAATTTTTGACAAGAAATCAAGGCAACGTAATTTCCAAATTGGAGATCTGGTGTTGCTTTGGGATAAGAGGAGGGAGCAGAAAGGAATGCATGGAAAGTTTGATTCTTTGTGGAAAGGACCTTTTAAGATTCATCAGCTGAATGGTGAAAATAGTTTCTATCTATCATATCTTGATGGAGAGTCACTCCCCTTGCCTTTCAGTGGCCAACATCTGAAGTTGTTCCATCATTAATGCAAGATGCTCTTTTGCATTGTACATACTTTATTTTTATCGTGTGTTTGCTTTTGGTCTTCTTTCTTTCTTTGTTTTGTTTTGTTTTCGGTTTTCTTCTTTTCTGACTCCATAGCCCAATGGATAAAGCCAGAGATTCTAAGTTCTCTTCCTTTGATGTCACAAAGAAAGTCCCCAACTGGAGCCAGTTGTTATCTCATTTTTGTGTTTACACCAAAATTTAGTGATAACCCTAGGAATTTTTGAGCTGGTTTCCTAAAAATGCCCTTTCAGAGAGATAATCGGGTTTTCGGGTTTCCATAGCAAGACAACATGAGTTTTGGATGCTTCATGTTGTATGTTCCCCAAAGCCCGAAACCCACATCAAGTAAGTCTTTCGGGTTTTGGGTCCACCGAGCATCGAACATGCCTTAGTCAGGACATGCTTCATGTCGCATGTCTTCCGATTCCCAAAACCCGATTTGCTCCTTTGTATCGGGTTTTCGGGTTCCTCGAGCATCGAAACATGCCTTAGTTCAAACATGCTTCATGTCACATGTCTTCTGATTCCCAAAACCTAACTCACCCTTTGTATCGGGTTTTTGGAACCATCAAGCATCATGCTTCATGTCATGTCATTTGCATGTCTTCCCAAAACCCGACTTGCCCCTTTGTATGAAACCATCAAGCATCATGCTTCATGTCACTTGCTTCCCGCAACCCGAAACCCGAATTGATATGAAATCCTTTGTGTCGGGTTTTGGACATCCCAAACATGCTGACATGGCATTAATGCCGAGTTGTCGGGTGGTTGACACACGTGTCAACTGAAGTGTATTAAATGTAATTTTTTTATAAATACTCAGATTTCCACGTCATTTTTACCAGACGTACTTTTTACCTCGTGGATTTTCGTGCATGCTTATTCAACCCCGAAACCCGACTCACCTTTGTTCGATTGAGTTGCTCATTTTTTATCATTTTTCGATCTGATTGAAGGTATTTCACTTTGTTCTTCATTTGTGAAATTTGTGGAAGAATTGTGTAATGATCCTTCTAAATTCCTCTTTCTTTCTTGTTAGGGTTTTGGGGTTTTGATTATTTATTCCTTTTTGGTTGTTTTTCCAATCAAGTTTGTGTTTTAGGGTTCACCCTTGGAATGCTCTGTTTGTTTTATTCCTTGGAATATGCCATTGTAATGAAATAAAAATGTATCAAAAATCATAACAATGGAGAGGAATTTACATGTTTTGACCTGACAAAACCCGATTCCCTCTTTTCGGGTTTCGCAGGGTGTTTTGCAGTTTCCAAAACCCACAGTGTGTCGTCGATATCCAAGGTGTCGAACATTCAAAATCCAAGCATCCTCCAAGGTGTCGACACTCAAACCTTCCTCCTCGCATCCTCCAAGGTGTCGGACACTTCAAACCTTCCGGCATCCTCCAAGTATAGCGGGATTTCTAATCTCCCCGACATCTAACAATAGTGCGGGTTTTCGAACCCTCGACATCTTCCAGTGTTGCGGGTTTTCCAGAGTGGTGGACATCTCATACCTTCCGAAAGGTTCAACTGATTTTCGGGACTTTCCGAGTGTTTGACACCCACTAATCTCCGATACTCTCTGTAGTGTTTCGGGCCTCTGGGATTGCTAAGCAGGTCTTCAAACCCAAAGTGTCTAAATCAGAAGCAATCAGTTCACCCCTTCTTTGGAATTCCTCATGTCGGATCCCGGTCCATCACAGGAAAAGATGAAAAATCAGGGAGGATGAAGTATAAATTTAGGAAGGTGGAGTCTCCTTCCTACATTGATTGTAATTACGACATCCGAGATACAAAACTCGAAACATAGATATGGAAGACTTTTGGAATAGAGTCAAGAGTTCTTCCCAAACCCCATGGATGAAATCAATAGTTGGCAGTGGTCTTCCTCTTGCAGCAGGTTTCCCCATGTCTTCTCAGTGCCCCAAGTTCATCTTAGCTTGTGCTTCAAATTATGACTCTTGCTTCTCATTCTGTGAAAAACCAAGCGGGAGAGATCGTAATCAAGTTAGACGGAGGTTACTTTGATGATCTTCTCAAGTTGCCTAACTTTGAGGAGTATGGGGACGTAGATCTCAAGTCAGCCCAAAAATCTTGGGACAATGATCAGGAAGATTGTATCAAACACGTGAATAAGAAGTTCCTAATCAAAGCCAAGCCAGTTGTTTCTAGGTTCCCAAGACTTGTCCCTAGAAGTGATTTCATTCAGGAAATCAATGATATCATTACTCTGCTGAGCCGGGTTTTTGGTTTCCCCGAATCAAATGTTTTCCAAGGATGGATGTACCAATTCATGATCATCATCAAGAAGAATCAACAGGGGATTGATTGGGGTACCCTTATCAGTAATGAGATAGATAGATTCTGGATGATGACAACAATCTTGTCTCTTCTTTGAAATTTTATATGTCCTCGTATGTCACCTATGTGGCAACCGGCATGAGGAATTACCCCAGATTGGACACAAAGGGGAACAAGATAGTGGAACATATTTATCGGTATTTTCCTCAGTTAACAAGAAAAGGGTCCGAAGACCAATTCAAAAGGGTAAATGATGCCTTCTTTTACGAGAACATCTGCAGGTTAAACCCCAACTGAGGAAAACAAGAGTCTCTGATGAGGCATGGGCTGAAGTTTCGAAATGGGGTTGTGTCTTCTTACAATTCAAGAAGTTCACTTACCTTCGGGTGGTCATGTACTCGGGTGATCCTTTCCATTTTCCCAGATATCCAGGGGATAAACTAATCTTGATGGAGTTGGTTAGGCAATTGTTGGATTTTCATAAGTACCAACAGAGTAAACACAAGGCCATCGTATCCTTCCCAATTTCTATTGGAAGGTATACCTGCTCAATGGTGGTAAAAGCCAAGAACGTTGTACATGAACTTCAAGATAAATTTAAAAAAGCACATGAAGCCCAGAGATGGGTTCAATTTTTGAGGAGTCCTCAAGGCATATGGAACTCTGCACTTACACATACCAAGCATAGAAGACATCTGGATTGATTTACGTGATGAAGTTGTTGTCTGAAGGAAAGATCATAGCAGGTTGACACTTGCAGAGATTTAGACACTCGAACTCGCTGACATTCCAGAGAGGTACTGGTGATAATGAAAGTGTGTTGGATCCCTCCTATGATGGACTGAATGAGGATCAATATGTTTTCCCACCTATTGATTGGTCTATCGGTGAGAAAGCCTCTATCACCAATAGATCAGCCCCGATTCTCACACGCACCAAGGCATGGCTCACCTCTTGGGGGATGAGTTTCAAAGAAGATAGTTTCTCAAAGTTGGTTGCTTTGGAGGTGGGGCCCTCCAAAAAGGAAAAGGACAAAAGCTCTTCCAAGGGACCTATAAAGGTCAAATTTGTCAAGAAGAGAAGAGAAGAAGAAACCCCTTCAACTGTTACTCCAGTTGAAATGGTGAACGTGCCAGAGTCACCAACACCACCGAAAATAGGGGAAATTTCTTTGGAAAGAGAGGTGAGTCAGCCCCTAATTTCACCATTTGCTGACTGCCCAACAAAAGTAACTCTATCCCTTGCATCCCAGGCTTTGGTGTTGGAATCTGCACTTCCTACTTCACAACCACTTCTACCTCCTCTTTCCCCATCCACTTCATTAGCCATGGCCAGCATTTTCTCTGGACTCTCACCTCTCTCTACTGGGACCAAAGTAACTACAGATATGCCTCCTCCTACATCTCTTTTCACCGAATCTACTACCCCACTGATAATTGTTCCCACTCCACCAGTGAATCCCCACCAGTGAATCCCACTCCACCTGAAAGTATGACACCAACTTCTACAACAGTGGCAACTCCTTCTGGCACACCTCAATGGTTACTTGGAGAAAACTCCAAGGAAAAGGAAGGTGGTTGTACCCATACCAGCCTTTGATTTTAGTTCACTCAAGGCTTCCACTGCTAAATCAGCCAAGAAACCCAAAATAGTTTCAAGGGTTTTAGTGGATGCTTCGGGACATAAGTTTGCAGAGATCGCCACTCCCGTGACTAACAAGACCAAAGAGGACATAGTGGCCTCTGACTATCAGATAACCAGGGTTTGCTCTAGGAGAGGTGATGATAGAAGGAGCACAACAGATGCATGAGATGCTATGAACGTGCTATGCCAGAAATTAAAGGAAACAAAGGACAACAGGATGAGCTTAAAGAAAAGGTGGAGTAGTTGACTGAGGTATTACTTAAGCTCTCAAAACCCCTTGAGTCCATACCATCATCCTCTTGTTCCTATCGGGTTCGATTTCTCATCGGTACCTATAATTGAAAAGATTAATGAAAAGGGGAGGGTGGTCGATGAATGGACCCAAAGGCTGCTCCTACAGGGGAAAGAAGTAATCCAAGACACTGTGGAAGTCTATCGATCTTTGGAGAATATACAGAGTGATGGGGAAAAGATGGATGATGATTTCTCTCAAGAGATCGGGCACCTGGAGTTGACTTTCAAGCTCTCTCAGGTGCTGAAGCAAATCCCATCACGCATCTTGGTCGAAGAGGGCATCATCCCACATGCGGATAAGCATTTCCAGCTGACCAAGGCCATCAGATTCAGAATAAAGATTCTCAACAAAGCTTGTGGCAAATTGAGAGAATCAAGAGATCAATTGATTGATGGCAAGAGTGACTGGAAGAAGAAGAACTGATCAAAATCTGTGCAAAAGTGTCGGGTGGAGACTCGGTATCCTACCAATTGATGGTCTTTTCAAACAAATCCAAGAATCAATTCAACATGAACCAACTCACGGATTTGGCATTGAAATCATTGACAGGTTTGTAAAGATTGAACATTCTTTGGAAACCCTGAGAAAACTCAACAAAAGATTGAGAAAGCTTCCCGAAATGTCAGTGACACTCATGAAACATGTGAAGTCCTGAGTGATCATTCTACTGCGCCTGATGAAAATGAGATGCAAGGTATAATCCGGAAATTCCAAGAATTTCGGAACAAACAGGCTTTGTTGGAAGAAGGAAAGATGAAGAAGAGAAAGATGATGATTCGACTAAGTCACAATGCAACATGTCATTTCAATCTTGAAATTGACATGTCTTTTTCATTTTTTTTCATCACATAGGAAGTAAGTTTTGACTTGGTCTCTGCGTGAGGAGGGCCAAGTAAAATAGGACTCTTGTTAGAACACTTTTTTAGGGTTTGTCCTATTTTCTCTCAACTCTTTTTATTATAAATAAGGGATGTGCGTGCATTCCAAGGGGTTGAGATTTTTGGAATATTGAGAACCTTTGATCAGAAGAAGAACTTTGTATTTTCTTTCAATCATTCAAAGAACAGAAATTGATGTCATTTTTGCAAACTTTGTGTTGTGAGATTCATCTCTCTTAAGATATTGCTCTTATGTTCAGGATCTTAAGTGTTCTCAGTTTAGTGTTCTCAATCATTTTAAATTGTTTCAAACATTACATTACATTTGTTATCTAGAACTCGTATTATTATTTCATGATCTGTGTTTTCTCGAAAGAAAGTATGTTCCCATTATTTCCTTTCTGTGATGCATCCTTTCTAATCTATTTTATTTCCAAAGCAGCAATATTTCCAGTTATTGTGGATGTGGCTTTCAGGATTCTGTCCTGATCCCATGGTTAGATTAGTGTGAATATTGTACACATTATTTCTATTGTGTTTTAACCTCAACCGCCAAACTAGTGGTCTTATCACTAAGTGTTGCACTACATTTTAGACCCGCATGTAGTTCTGGTGTGTGTGTGTGTGTGTGTGTGTGTGTGTCGTGCCTGTGGTGCTCTCATGTCGACCACAATTTTTGAAGTAGCAAGCAATAATAACTATAGAAAATGTAAATAACATGTGTGCACATAATAAAATGAAATCCCTCCCCCTATGTAGTGTATGTGATGTAGATCTCCTAGATTATATGCATGACACTATGTGGATGCAAGTGATGCAATGGAATCAACTCTAGATGGAGTGATAATAGTAATATGATGCAAAGACCTGGGACCCTCATTATGGTCCTATACCTTTATATTTATAGGGCTCTCAAGCTTAATCTCATAATTAATCCAGACAATTGTGACTGAGGAAAAGATAAAGGTGACCAACAACTAGAAAGGACCCAAAAAGGAGCGAAAGAGGATTTACATAGATCGGGTGCCATGGGTGGAATCAGTTTCCTCGGGGCGCTCCATTACGATCTGTGGTGCCTTGATTTAGGGCTAGAATGCTAGAGAAGTTATGAAATGGGTTTATAAGTGCTAGAAAATACGTGGGAAAGACAAAATAAAATATAAGAAAAAGATGTCCAAAAGGTGGGATTAATTAGTACTTTGTACACTTGAGAACCTTCTAAATAGTAGTATAAGACAGAGCTAAATATTGTCTAAAGTGCGTAATTACGTGTCTACAAGATTTTATTATGGACTGTATGGGTATATAGAGGACATTGATCGATGTTGCGATACATGATGACGAATTAATGTTACTTTGTTATATATTGATACTTTGGGTGTTGCTGACAATGGTGATTATGTTTAGATGATCGGAATAGCCATTTGATCTCATTGATGTTGTGAATTATTAATAATGTGATGTTAATACATGATCAATAATATGTTGTCGAATGCATCTAAGTAGGTATAAATTACAATGAGTATGTGAATTACATGGTTGTCGTAAAATATGAATTGTGATAAATGGTTATGCATAATTGTAGGGTGATAGTGAGTGTTAAGGGATATGGTAAAATTGAGACGATTAGTAATTGTAAATAATTAATTTAGAATAGAATTTATTAACTATGAAAATGATGCGGTTACATTGTATGATGATGTTATTTGATAAATGATATATGTGTTTTAATTTCTTGACGTATTGATATGGCCTTGAGGCCGAAGGTGGTATTGTCTTGGTTGTATGTAGGAAACAAAATCACAATAAACAAAGAAGGGACTAAGAGACTAACTGTGGAAGAATATCGAGTGTTTACAACATGGTCACCTTGACAGCCGTGTGTGTATTTGTGTGTTATTGTTGTTTTGCTTGTCATGTTAGTTAGGAGGTCTCCAAGGGGGAGTAACCTCATAAGTGACCATGGGTGTGAATGTTGTATTTTTCTGCTTTTAAATTTATTGTCTTAGTTGTGTATGTGATTTTATTAAATTGTAATGTCTTCTCATTTTATTGTACTTAATTAGTGTGCTCTTGATTTAGTTAATTAACTATGTGGATAATGTTATTTAGGAGATGTGACAAAGGGGGCAATGAATGTGGTAGATAGTCCTTGTTCTCTTCATAATTTTAGGTGGATTTTATTTGATTTTGATTTGTGTACTTATCTCCATCTCTCAAATCTGAAATTTGGGCTTTGAGCCCATTTTTGGAGGCTTGTGGGATAAGTTATACTTGTCCCCTACTCCTTAAACTATCCCACCATATGAGGGGTCAAATTTAGCCTTTACTATGTATTTTTGAAGGAAAAATAGGCAATTAATGCCACCTTTTTCTAACCCTCTTAATTTGTGTCCTTGAAAGTATGGAATGGAGGATTGTGTGTGAAAATGGAAGTGTCATACCTCCACCTTACTCATTTATGGAGTCTTGGATTATGTGTTTGACTTGTGAGGTAGATTGAGGAGAAATGATGTGGCATCCTACATGGAGCCACCTCACCATCCTCTCCATCATTTTCTATTTATTGGAGTTTTTAGTTGATTTGGGGTTGCTTGGAAATTTTGGAGAGCTTGCATGGGAATTGACTTGTATTGTGGAAAGAAGTTAGAGCTTGGTTTCTTGAAGGTTTGAAGGAGTTTTCAAGGGAAAGGTAGGCTCTTATACTTGTATTTTAACATTTCTTGTTTATGTATTGTGTTGTAATTTGTATGAATGCATGTGATTTTGTATGGGATTGGGTAGATTTGGCCATAAGGATGGTGTAGGGAGAGGGAAATGGAGCCATTTTTGTGGAGGTAAAAGGGAGTATGTGAGGATTTTGTGGAGGGAGTGTGGGAAGGGTGATCCACCTATGTGGAGTTAAAAGGAAACTATATCATTGTATCTTTTAAAATGGAGAGATAAGGAGTCTTGTGTGTATGTGATTTGTGTTAGTGCACTTGGAGGTATTGGGTGGACCCCTATCCCACTTGGGAGGCACAAGGAGATGGCTACCATATTCTCTTCTCCTTTGGCTTAACTTTTAAGCCTATGTGTTTTGGAAAGTTGTAAATTTTATTATTAATTATATTGCCTTGTATGTGTTGCAAGTTGTATTGGTGTATATGTATGTATTGTTGAAGCCATTTTGTGGAGAACTCATGGTTGTAAATATTCCTTATTTTTCCATTGTTGGGGCTTGGGGGCCAATGAGAAGGTAGGATTCACCTTCTCATTGGATTAAGGTTAGGAGGTGAGTGTTGCCTAGCTCCCTTCCTTTGTGATTGTCTTGAAGATGGAGGAGAGAAATAAGTTTCAAGTTTAGTTCATGGGATGAAGTTGCAGTAAGTTTGATTCTATGAAATGAAATTTAGTTATTTAATTAAACCATTTATATTTGTGTAAAATTTTCCCCTTTGCGGTAAATAAAAAAATCCTTTGGTTATACTTATTGATCTAATCCAAGGGTGGAGATTAAATCCTACAGTTTTTAAGTTGTGGGTAATTTGATGGGAATGGGTATTTTAAAATTAAGTGTATGGGTATTTGACTAATGGGGTCACCTAGGGTATTCTAACTAGTGGGTTAGGTTGTGTTGTGACTTTTGATTATGGGCTAATATATAAATAAATGATATTTTGATTATGGGTTGAATAAATAAATATTGTGCATGGGCTTTTAAATAAATAAACTATTTAAAGGGGTTTAAAACGATTAAAGGTAGATGTGTAAATAAATAAATGAGGGGCATCGGCAATATCCACCTTAGGGAAATAAAATTAAAGTTAAATTTGGGAAATATTTTAAACTAAATTAAATGTAACTTAGGAAATCATTTTAATGGAATTAATAGGAGCTTATGTGGGTAAAAATGACGGGATTGACTTAGAGAATATTTTAAACAAAATTCATGGAAACCTTGGAGGAGGATTAAACTCCGAAATGAATTTTGAGAACTAAATGATAGTATTCAATTATTAAACTAGTTCCGGCCCCTCTAAGGGGGTGTAGTATTAACCTGACAAGAACTAAATAAACTTAATTAAAGTATATTAACCTTACAACATTTAATAATTTTTTTCCGTAATTTTCCAAAGTATTTGATGGAGTTTGACATGGTTTTGGTGTGTCGGTTTTCTGTGTTACAATGGTTCTCAACTTAGATCCGTAAGAGCATACGATATAATGCTCAAAGGTTACTAGAGTTGTTTCCTTAGTTGAGCAAGGTTCATCTACACAATATACATCATCTACCATCTTTGAAGACATACGTTAATATGTGACTTAACAATGGTCAAGACAAGGCTTAATTGCTAGCTTACAATTTTTATTTTTATTTCTTATTATCTTTAAAGGTATACCATCTTTGCACTAATAGTTAAATAATTTAACCTTATCCCTTCATAATATATTATGTTGTCCTCTTTCTTTCCATTATTCAAAATTTACATGTTATTCTCTTATAATCGCGTTGACACCACTTTTAAAATAGTCTATAATTTGCCAAGTCCATGAGTTGATCGATTATCTCGCTTTTAAGACTACCCGTGAGTTCAAAAAGGTTTGACATCCAAAAGAGGCAAGAAAATATGAAACTGCTAAAGGTAAGCTATATAATGAGATTCCCACCGGCTCTACTCTATACAAAACAACATAGTTACCTCGTGAAATGAAGATTTGTCCAAGGATATTATAAAAAGAAAGACTATTTGAGTGCAATAAAAGGTGGCCAAGATCAACTATAAATTGAGTGACAATAACAACACCTATAACTTAATTATTCACCTTCCCATTTACAAAACTACTATATGAACGATAAACAAATTAAGATAAGTGGATTAACTACAACAATCCAAAACCACACGATCTCTTTAATAAGGTGGTAATGGTGTAAAAAGGTCATTAAGATATTTGCACAAGCCACACTATCAACAAAAACCTTTTTTTACAAGCTTACGACACTAATACTTTTCAAGTTTTATCTCACTTCCATACAACATACAAAAGTATAAGGATTTATCACAATTGACTAATTACACTATTCTATAATGTAGTTGAATTCTAAGGTTACAAAATGAAATTTCACCATTTCTTTATTTAACACACATGCATAATGAAATGAGTTATGCTTTCTTTAATAATAAAACATGTACTACTGATAAAATAAGATACATTTCTATTCCCATCCCGATTACCCATTTTCAGTAATGCACACTAAATTTAGATTTCCATCATCCATTTTAATTCCCGCTTATGCTACTTGTAACATGTTAAGTTAGTTTAAACATGGTAAAAAAAAAAAAGGCGTTGGCATGGTATTTAATCAAAATCAAACATAGTTCATGTTATCATAGTTTTCCCATTCACATGATTATACTACTTAGCACACAACGAGAGAGAGAGGGAGAGAGAGAGAGAGATAAATTCATTTCATTAAAGTATGTAACTAGAGGAGGAGAGAGAAGGAAAATGAGTAGAGAGAGAAGAGAGAAAAACACCATTTTCTCGAGAATCAAATTTCTCAAAACAAACCACAAAATAGATTTCCATACAATCATTTATAAGTCTCTACAAGTTTTCTAGTTGGTTAATTATCTTTACGAGCGTCCTACGACCTTCTTTCTCATTTTCCAACTACTTTGCAAAAACATCAAATTTTAGATTGAGTGCTAAAAAACCACATTCAAAATCGACTTTCGATGAGCAAACACACAACGGAAAGTTCCTATATGTTTTCCTATATACCGAGAAATCAAAGGAGTTGACGGACCATAGAACTAGCTATCGGTTTGCAAATGGTGACTAGTTTCATGGAGCCACAAGTTGTAATTGGACTAGTTGACATGGTCAAACAACAACCAAAGGCCTACAAAACCCCTTTGTAAAACTAACTAACGAGGTGTTTTTCTTCAAACTAAGGTTTGCATGCAATTTTCATGTAAAAATACTAGAGTTACACGAATGCGGGTAACCATTTCTTCACTCGGGGTTTAAACGCTAAGTTGAAACGAAACCCAACTTTTAACTTTTAGAAGCTAGCCGAAGTTTCAAACAGGTCAATAGAGATCCTAACACGTTATGCCAAATGAAAAAATGATCAATTTAGGGCGTTGTAGAAGTTTTTGTGGCATCTTGTGATGACAAGGAACATGTTCAAACCTTGAAATTTTGAATGAATATTCCAGAAAAAGTTTTTCACATGACGAAGAAAATTGTGATTTACTAAATTTTACAAAGGAACGATTGATAGGTTTACAAGGAAATCAAACTCAACTTGTCAATAAAAGGGGGTTGCAGCTATCCAGTTTGGTTACAAAGTTGCCAAAATATTTTAGAATAGGGGTTTAAGTCTATGGTTGTGCACTCAAGGGTAATTCAGATTACGTAAGTTACGAGGTGATGTTTTATTGTTTTTCACTAAAAGTTCATTTAAAATAACCAATTGTATAATAATCCAAGGGTTTAAAATTCTATTTCAATGCGAAGGAAAAAAATAAGAATAGGAAAATTATGCGAGACGTGGATAAGAAATCCATACATGTTTGTGAATGCAACAGTGAATGTGGGGGTTCCAGTGTTTCACATTTTGTCAAAAGCATTCACTTAAAAGCTCTTGATCCTTTCCAATGCAGACTCATTTTGTGCATTTCCTATGATCCTTGCATTCTACAAGACCAAGCTTCCTTAAGGAATTGTTAAAAATGATTCACTTACCTTGTGTTTTGCTTCCATATCTTTGCATACATGTCTCCAAGTGTATCCGAACTTCTACTTTGCCTTCCCAAAACCAACCATGCTAGATTTACCCCAAAGTGATCCAAGTTCAAAAACCTTGGTTGCTCTTAATTTGGCCACTTATGTAAACTTTGAATTTGCATAGTGTTAAATTTATTTTAAGGGCCCATAATAAACTCTCTGGTTCACCTTGAGTATTCAAATGTTGCTGTTGTGAATAAATAACTGTCCTTCATGAAAAGAAATCTGATCTTGAATCTCTTTATCCATTATTCATGGAGGTGAATTAATGCTTGGAATTGGTGATTGAAACCCTACACCCACACCTTTGAATTGAAGCAATATAGTATGTGCATGCATAATCATATCACCTGATTTTCTATTCCTATAGATAGATTTGTCAACAATCAACTTCCATACCACTTTGCGAATCAAACAAATCAATGCATTCCATGAGAATACATTCTTTTGGGCATTTTATCAAACAGATTAACATGCCTTATCCAGGTGGATAATGGATATGGATTTACCCATGTCATGCCCAATAAATGCCTCGCTGTATCATATGCATGCAACTCTAAACAAAAGAAAAAAATCGCCTTTCCAAATGCTTGATGGGTGTCCATTTGTTGTTCTAAAGCCCCCATTTTGACACAAACATGGATGATGCTTTGACAAGCATGTGGAAGTTGACTAGAGGTCACAAGTTCAATGGTGCAGGGATGGAAAGAGGCAGGTAGAAGCGTGGAGTTTGGATTTATGGTTGTCGACACATTGCTTGAAAGTTTCTAAATCCTTTTTAAATAAATCTAATTTGTGAGAAATATGCAACCATCGTAGTCCATGCAAACACCATTTTTGAAACATTTTGTCAAACAAATCATGTGCCTTGTATATACAAGTTTTTGTAGAAGTTTCTACAAGAGAGATTGCAACTATAATACCCGACAACTCCTCCGACTTTGCGCTTGAAGAGCTATCCCAAAACCCGTCCCATGGCTCCCATAAGTGTACAAGTTGGAAGCATAATGACATGGAATGAGTAAACAATATAAAGACTTGTGAATTACATTAATTGCTATCAAGCATCCACAACCGTAATGTATGACAAAAAAATTACCCCCATACGCTTTAATGGACTGTCCATACCCCATTCCGTAGCTCACAGATTGATAGATGCTCCACGCCACACGTCAAACCTCATCAATTTCCCCTAACGCATTCACCCAACCTCCTTTTTCCCCTTTTATTTATCCCTTTTAATTTCTTAGTTGTCCTTTATTAATTCTTGTTTTATTTATTCATTTTATTATATACATAAACTATTCTATATTGTAATTTATTTGTTTATATATAATTTATTTGGTCGATTTAGATAATATTTTATTAATTGATATATCTTTTTAAAATATGTCTATTAATCTATTTATTATTATTATTGTGTTCGGTTAAAAAATAACTTCTTATTCTATATATATTTATAATTACAAGGATGTTGATACTAATGATATTATTATTATCCAATGAAAACGAATAAGAGAGATAAATAACCATAAGTATGAAAGAGTTTCTACGAGAATCGATGCGAAAATGGTGCACCGCGATGAAGTTGCACTCCAACAGAAATGTAATAGCTCCAACGTAATCAGCAAGATTCGAACAAAAATGAAAAATCATGCAACATAAAATAGATATGCTCATGTAGAGAAAGAAAACAAAGTGTCTTGACATACTCATAAATCAGAATGAAAGGGTACATATAGGGTGTTGAGTAACCCTAGTGCATGACACACAAGCCCTAACCCTAATGACCTATGACCTCACCTAAGTGAGATGACCCATCATGTGTGAGCGGAAGACACATAATAAAGAATTAATATCCCTCACACCAACACCCCCTTCATCGAAGTCTGGGAAGAAGTTATGACAAGTCGAATAGAAAAAGAAGACTCTCCTAAACAAACTAAGAATGATGTGTCAATGAGGCCTTGAAACTAAAGGCCCGATAAGGTGCCCATATATAATCAACATCTTTATGGAAAGAAGAAGAGGAGAAAGAGGACTATATAGCCCAAAGAAGATGGGAAGCTGCAGATGAGACCT
This sequence comes from Taxus wallichiana var. yunnanensis, assembly GCA_018340775.1. NCBI lineage: Eukaryota > Viridiplantae > Streptophyta > Pinopsida > Cupressales > Taxaceae > Taxus > Taxus wallichiana. The sequence goes on along the minus strand of CM031244.1, from coordinate 379,691,680 downwards.
CACCCCAAGAAGAGACCGCAAGTGAAGAAACTTGGCCTTAGTGAATATGTACTCGCAACCCGATCATCTTTCTCGAACATACCTTGTATGTCAATGATGCCTTCATGTATCATCTCCCATATAAAGTGCATGTGGATCTCAATGTGCTTCATCCACCGATGCCAAACTAGATTTATGCAAATCGATATAGTGCTCATATTGTCACAATAAATAATGGTAGGCCGCCTAAAGTGAATACCAAACTTTGTCAAGATACCCTGTAACAAAACAACTTCATGTGGCAGCGTTAACTACTCCTCTATATTCTGCCTATGTAGAAGATATTGCAATAGTGTTCTACTTCTTACTAGACCAACTAATAGGACCCGAACCAAGAGAAAAATTATAGCCTAAAGTAAATTTCTGATGATCTAAATCACCAGCCCAATCAGAATCAATAAACCCAACCAAGTCAATATCCACCCCTCCAAGATAGTGAATGCCATCAGTGTAAGTGCCACGAATGTAATGAAGGATCCTCTTAGCTACTTTCCAATGTAACTCATGTGGCTCTTGCATGAATCTGGACACGATCCCAACAACATACGATATATTTGGTCGAGTGTGAGTAAGGTAAATCAAGCTCCCAACCAACTGCTAATAAAGGGTACCATTAACCAAGGGAGTAGAGGAATCAGAAACTAACTTAATCCTAGAAAGAAAAGGAGTAGGAGAATACTTGCAATCGACATATGAAACCGAGAAAACAAATCAAGAGCATACTTAGGTTGCGAAATCATAATTCCCGAGTCAAATTGTGAAATCTGGATCCCAAGAAAGTAATGAAGCAAGCCTAAGTTAGACATGGAGAACTTGTTGGCCAATGTGATCTTCACAGAATTAATGATAGAGGAAGAGATGCCCATGATCAACAAGTCATCAACATATAGAAAAAATATGAGTATGGAGTCATCTTGCCGTAGCATGTAAACATTTGGGTTAGAGTGACACTTTGAGTGAACCCTGATGTAAGTAAAGGGAGTCCATCTTGGCATACCAAGCTCGAGGGGATTGTTTAAGGCCATAAAGAGACTTATTTAACTTACAAATGAGGGAGGGATCATGGACATAACTTGGAGGTTGTTCCATGTAGATATCTTCCTCTAGGTCCCTAAGAAGGAAGGCAATCTTAACATCCATTTGATGGAATTTCCATCTGTTAGCCACAACAATGGCAAGGGTTAGTCAAATATAAGTCATCTTCGCAACCGGAGCAAAGGTTTCAGTGTAATTAACCCCAACTACCTGGGAGAAACCCTTAGCTACTAATCACACTTCAAACTTTTCGACATCTCCATCTGCTCCATACTTTGTTTAGAACACCCATTTACACTGAATGATTTTTCTTCCTTTCAGAAGAGGGGTGAGATCCCAAGTATCATTCTTCATGATAGAGGAATACTCCTCATCCATGGCAAAATCCCACTCAAGAATACCAAAAGCCTCCCGAAAAGACTGTGGATCGGAAGCGAGTCAAAGAAAGAGTGGGGTCCAATAAAATTTGAGCGAGTATGTCTATCATCCGAAGTAACTCCAACTAAATCTCCAACACTTTGCAAAGTTTTCCTATCCCAAATAGGACCAGCAGGATCAGACTTAGAGTCAAAAGATTCTTCACTTGAGTGAGAAGGGACATATTCCTCATCATCACTACTGCCTAATCAAAAGACTCAAAAGTATGAGGGTCGGGAGGATCAAGAGGAGGAACACACTCAACAACATCATCATCTGATGAGTCAAAATCCGAATCAGAGAGTTGAAGAACCTCAGTGGGTAGAGAAGTAGAAGTCAAAGAAGACTCATCAAACTTCACACTTCTCTCAATATAAAGCTCATGAGTAGTAGGGTTCAAAATCTATATCCCTTCACATCATCAGGATACCCTACAAAGATACAAGGTTTGGATTGTGGTTCCAAATCCTTGCGTTTCTTCTTGGGAATCCGAGCCATAACCTTGGATCCAAAGACTTGAAAGTGCTCAACATCAGGCTTACATCCAAACTAGGATTCAAAGGGTTTCATCCCTCTTACGCCTTGTATGGAACACGATTCTGAATGTAACAAGCACAATTCACTGCTTTGGCCCAATACTATGGAGGAAGGGACTTGAGTGAACCATACAAGTGATCATCTCCTTAAGTGTTCAATTCTTTCTTTCCGCGACTCCATTTTTTGAAGGGTCAAAGTAATCTAGTATGCTACAAAGTGATCCCTTGAATTACAAAATCCTCAAACCTATTACTTACATACTCACCTCCATTGTCAATTTGAAGAACCTTGATAGATAGTTCCATCTGTTTCTCAAGAAGAGCCTTAAAGTCCTTAACATGCTCAAAGACTTCATACTTAGGCTTAAGAAAATATACCCTAGTATAACATGAAAATTCATTAATGAAGGTTAGTATATATAGAGCTCTACTAAATGAAGGAGACAAAATTGGGCGAAATGTCACTATGAACAAGATCTAATGGACGAATAGCTCTCCAAGATTTTCTTTGTCAAAGCTTTTTTCAGGGTGCTTTTCGAGAGTACAACCCTCACAAATACCCTTAGAAAATTTGACACAAGGTAACCCGTTGACCATTTCATTTTGGTTCAATTATTCAAGGTAACGATAGTTTAGATGCCCAAAATGCTTATGCCATAGCTTGCTAATATCATTTGCATGAGTGAGCAAGGTAGTGGGCATCGAATCAGAAGTAAAGTAGGAAAAGGTATACAACCGTGAATGATGATCCACCTTTCCCTTAGCCATTGTAGTGTCATTGCGAAGCTCACGAATAATCACTGAGTTAGGACCAAATTCCACTCGCATTCCTTCACCAAGGTGAGTGATTTGGTAAACCGATAGGAGATTGGTAGAGAGATTAGGAACACTCAACACTTGGTTAAATGTTCCCCATCCATCTCTACCAATCCACTACCGAAACCGACACTTTGTGTCATCACCCAACATGATTTGGGACATATCACAAGGTTTGATGTTGGAGAACTCAACATGCGAAGAATCCATGTGGTGCGAGGCACCAAAATATATAATCCATGTCAATGAAGGAGCAACTCGAGCTACAAGGGCCTTTCCTTTCTTCTTATTAGATTTAGACTCTCTTGCAGTGGAAGACTTGACTTTCAGAGCATTTTGTTTGATAGAATCATGAACACCTATATGATTTTCTCAAGTAAATGAGTAAGGTGATAAATTTGTTTTCTCATACAAAAATTCTCTTCATGCCCCAACATAGGAACACTTAAACTTGTCTTTCTTTTCTCTAGGATTAGAATTCAAACGTTCGTGTTAAATTTGGGTTTGGCTTGGTTGGTCTTGGTTTCCTTCTTAGGTTGATCCTTTTTTCTATCTTCTTTTCGGTCTTCTTTTCTTTACTAGTACTTATTGCTACAAGGGCATGTGACTTGGACTTGAGAGACCCCATTTAAATGAGTTTATTCTTCTCGAATGAGTTGGGACGAAAAACTATCAAAGGAGGGCATATTCCAAGCATTGCCCAAAATAACTTTTGTAGCGTAAAAATTGACACAAAGATGGAGAATTTAGGACCTAACTTAGAGAGAATCAACAAGATCAACTAGGGAATCTTTCTTCTCTACTTTACATTCTTTTAACAATAATCTAGTGTGAACAAAATTCGAGAATAATGCTTGTAGGTTTTCAAAGTAACTAGGATTTAATCCTAGTAGTTCGTTTTCCAACTCATTTTCTCTCATGTCATCTTGTTGTCCAAACATTTTATCTAATGTTTTCCACGCAGAATTAGGTGTTTTAGACAACTCAATGTGGAAGAGTAAGTAAGGAGAAACATACATGTAAAAATACCTAAAGCTTCGTCACTACGGTTCAACCACTTAGATTTTTCAGGCTCATCGTCAGGTTCAGTCTCAGCTCCCATGGTGATGCGAAATAACCCTTTACTCCTTAGTTTCATAATCATTTTTGATCTCCATTCAAAGAAGTTGAACGACGTAAGAAAAGGAATTGAAAGTGCATCCATAGTGAAGAGAGAATGAAGGAATGGAAAAATATAAACACAACCACCCAAGACAATATTGTAATCCCCCTAATTTTGGCACTTTATAGTTTAGTGCGTTGGATACAATTTTCTGCAAGTGCGCATCATGAAACAATTGATCACTCACGCTGCAATCGGTGTAATAACGTGCAAGAGAGGGGACCACAATCAAGTTTCGTGGAACGTAATGAATCGACACCGTAAACAAGCGCAACTAGCTAAAAACAATGAAAGAGGTGAAATCAAGTCCAGTTGTGAGAAAGAGTGTCTCACATTGCAAAGTAGAGACCACTGTTGATGTAAGACCGCATGCGATGCACTCACTAGTCACAAACAACAATAAGGGTATTTATAATGCTTAAAATGGGCTCAAGATGAGTCTAGATGACCTTTAGAATGCCGAAAAATCTCCCAGAAGGCAAAAAAAGGCTCAAACTGTTGCTACACACTTGAGCGCACGATTAGAAAAAAAAAAGCCAATAACGCTTAAAAATGGCCTTTTGTGATGTCCAATTTAACTAATTTTAAGGCAAAAGAGGACTAAGAAAAGCCAATAAGCATAGATTACAATTATTTAAATCAACTATGAAAAGAGCTTAATTAAATTTAAAAATTAGATGCCTAATTAAAATAATAAAGCTCTTAAAAAGAAAATATAATTAGATTTAAAATTTTAATCAAAACCTAATTATAATAATAATTAAATCCTAATAATAAATTAAGATCTAATTACAAAAAAACCACCTTAAATTAAGAAAGGTACATTTTAAAATATTTGATTAGATCTAAGATTAAACAAGGCCATGATATGGCAAATCTTTGCCGAAATTGAAGCATTTTAAAAGTGGAGTGTAAAATAAATGAGGTCGTAATATAAAAAATACTACCAAAGTTGATGTCTTTTGAGAATGGAGCGCAAAATAATAAGTAGGAAATATATGAAAGTGAGAGACATTAGTTTTGTTGTTCTATATTTGCACATGCGAAATACAAAAGACAATGTTAATATAATATTACGATACATTAAAACTATGCATTATTGCTAAATTCAGATGAACTTGTAAGTTTTAGAAGAATAATTAGCTAGAAACAAATGGTATATGATGTGCAGTATCATGATTTGGTAATGGTGTATTTTTAATAAAAGATGTTCAGTGACAAATTTTTCATGATATAGTGAAAAGTACTTGATTTTAATTTCAAAATGAAGTTAAATATAATGTTGATGCACTATATGAACGATTGTTTTTGAAATGGAAAACAATATGCAACAGGGAGATTCAACTTTTAAAGCATCAATACTGTCATTAAGTCTGAGTTTTAGCTTTTATATCATGTCTAGATGTAATACTCAGATCGTGCATTTGTTTTAGAAATTGTTGCAAATTTACAATAGAAGATCCTTCGTCTCCAACAACTTTTCTTGCTATTAGTTCGATGTCTCATTTGAAAATGAAACTTTTGTAAGATTCATATTATATTTTAAGCGTAGAAGGGTGGAGGTTAAACCCTCTCACTTCTTTGTTTAACTAAAACTTATGTTGGTACACCACTAGTTCATTTATTGAGCTAATAGGCACGTCTTATGTTAATCAAAAGCTTTTAGAGTTACATAAGAGACAAAGATAGACATACACCCAGAGCCTCTTAGCATAGATCAAGTGGATATAAAAGCCTAAACTAGTCATGCATAACTAAGGACCCTGGCTATCAACAAAGATGGGTTGCAATTGGTTCCATTCTAAGTCATAATATCTAACATCTTGAAGAAGGCAAGTACCTGTAATGAATTTGAATTTTGAGGGAAATTCAGATGAAAGCAATTCATTGAAAAATTGCTTGCTTCCCCATACTTGACTCCTCTCCTATGCATGAGTAGATATTTTCAAAAGCTACAGTTACGTGTCCATGGAAATTCAAACACCAACACTGTAGTTGTTCATGCCATCTTGGAGCCTTGTTCTTCAAAATCATTGGTCCACTTTTTCGAACACCATTGTTGCAAGATTCTGAAATGTTACTAGAACCTTCAACACACAATGTGGGCATTGGTTTGTCAGTTACAGAAATTGGGTTGAGACCACCAATCCATGCTCCACAGTTAAGAATGGTACAGAATGGAGTGTGCAATGCATCCGTAGAGCACCGAACGCCGGTCCTTAAGTCCAACAATGCAACCAGCTCTCGCACATTGATATAAAATCAGTTCCTTCCGTGCTCAATATTTGCAGTGATAAATGAAATTCTCTAACTAATAACAATTAGACAAGCATTGTGCCTATGACATTTGGTGGTTGCAGTGTTACATTAGTTATTTGTTGTAGAATTTAATTTATTTGATAGAAACATTTATCATGCCTCTCGCTTTTTCCAGCACTGGGCCACCCATCTATCAAATGCACATATTATTGTCATTTTGAGTTAAATTTATGGATAAAAACTATAGAAAGAAAAATATAATGGAATATTCTTCAATGAAGGAAAACAAAATATTCTTACAAATATTTTATGTAAAACTTTACACAAGGAAAAAAATCTAACACATGGCATATTTTTATTAGTTTCTGAAAAAAATTTAATAGTCAAGGTGAAACCAATATACTTGCCTTCCGCAGTATAATAAAGGGGACTTTAACCTGGGAAAAATTAAACTTAAGTGGAGGTGTAGCATTTAACATAGTTATTGATTTTATTTTTTTGTGATGTCGAAAAAATAAGATACTTTTAAACTTAGAAAAAACAAGGCTATGAATGACATATAATGTTGAGGCAATTGCAAAAATGAAGTTATTAACATCCATTTTTTCAAAAATTAAGGAGATGGCTAGGCTTATTAAATCAAATAACTGTAGGTTTCATGCATGGTTTCTCAAAAGTCTCATGCGAGTTTGAGGTTGAAAAATTCACAAGACAATATCCTATAGAAATTAATCAGGGTACCCTAATTGAGATGATTTAAAATAAAGAGAAACTGGAAATGTGAGAGCCCTCTCTCTTGCTGTATTGGGTGATCTTCCTATCGAATGCAACATGGAAGAAAGTTATGTTATTTTTTTCAACTCTCTTTTGTTCGGCACCTGTCCTTTGATTTCATTTTTATGTGCCTTTTAGTTTTCTTATTATTTAAATTATCGGATGACAAATTTTCAGTAAATGGATACAACTAGAGGAGCAAGATCTGGGTGTTCACCATCCTGAAATATTTAAGGGAGAAGCACCAATAATCACATATGCTTCTAAAAAGACAACTTGCAATGCATTCTATGTTGTACGAGAGGAAAATAGAGGCATGCCAATTATCGAAAGCATTGTACCACCCTCTCTGTAAACAATTTGTTCACATAGTAATTAAACTATAATTCCTACAATTTTAAAATTTCGATTAGGTACTAAAATTTTATAAGAGAAAATTTTTACCTGTATAAATCCACATAGAACCAGTTACAATTCATGGCTTTTGCGAGTAGCCTCTTTTACAGTAATTTTGTAAAAAAACATCATATAGATTGTAACTACAATCTGTCAATTGAGTAACTTGTTAAGGCATTTTGGTTAAGTGACTTATAAAGCTTACATGGTGGATTTTAATTAGATATTATATTTGTGCGAAACTTTCACTCCTGAAAATTAAGTGTACTCGTGGAAGTGAATGATGTAATAATAACCCTCAAATGCAGTATCTTGTATGAAGTTACAATACTAAAATCAGTCAGTCATGTACCATTACTCTTACATTTTTTTGTAGTTTTCTGTAAATTAAAATCTTGGAAAATAGTAAAATTTGAATTTTTAACATTCCGACTAGCATCAACAATATTCCTGGATATTTTTATCTTTTTAGTACACCCATTATAAACATCTTCGAGAGTGTAATGCAACTTCGTTTTAGCTTTACGGGGTGTACACTGTGCAGGTTCACCAATGGAATTCATGAAAACACTTTTATCTGGTCGAAATATGCCAAAAACATTATCAGGAAATTACAAAGCTCTGGGACCACCTAAAGCCCCGCCACTTATGCTACCACCAATAAAATCAGAAAATATGTCCTCTGCCATTTTGGGATTGAACCTGAAAATATTGGGCCCTCCTCCACTTTCATTCGAACATGCAGAAGCACCAATCCCATCAACTCCTCTGTGGATAACTCACTGATTATAAATCACTCTCTTCTATGCATAACTCAGCACCTGACTAAAAATTAAACGCTAATCTTTAATGCATGAATATAAAAATCAGAGAACTGAAAATGTAAAGCAAAGTAAATCATTGAAAACGATGGGATTTTCTTACTTCATAAGCTTCAGATATTTTTATAAACTTGGCTTCGCCTTCATTCTTATTTTTGGGATTCTTACCTGTGTGAAATTTCATTGACAATTTTTTGTAAGACTTCTTCAAATCTTCATCGCTGTCATTTTTAGAAACTTTGAAAATGTTATAGTAACCGACCCTCGTTCTTCTGACTACCCCTTTCTTCTCCTGCCACTACTTTCACAGGAGTGAGAATCGAATCATGTAGCATTTTGTAGAATTTTGAAGAATAGAACAACCAAAAATTGGGTAAAGGTATTGTATGGAGTTTTTTGTACCACTCTCTAGAAATATCAAGGGCATTTCTCTCCTTTCAAAAAACCTCGAAGTAATTTGATATGACTTCAAATTAATGCTCTGTTAATTTCATTAAAGTGAAATTGTCAAATCTTTGTAAATTCTTGTATACGCATCAGTTCAAACAAGTAAAACATAGCCGCCCATCTCCAACATACAGCCGCCCTTTCTGACAGAACCATAATTTACACAGTTTCACGGGAAAATCCATCCACCGCAATCAATTTTCTTGCACAGTAGGGAATAAAGGGGTTAACCAATTAGAATGCAGGAAAAATAAATTTACACTATAAAACTATAGTCAAATGTTATTTAAATACAAATGGCATTATGTTATTAACTTTTTCAAATGAATATTTGTTCTTGTGAAGCCAATATTACTGCCTTCAACGGTATAAAAATCTAACTAAATTAAAAAAAAAAAAACTTAAATATAATTAAACACCTCCCTTATAAAAAGCATTTTACCTTTTATAAACATAAAGCCACTTTAATTTAAAAACCGTAGTTTTAATAGGCATTACTTTATAATAGAAGCACATTTTGTTTTAAGCACTTTTAAAAATAGAAGGCCCACCTTTTAAGATCAAACGACCATAAAAAGGCCTCTCAAACAAATAAACTCCAACCACTTTTAGAGATTCCTAGGGAGAGGACCCGGTTGTGGTGCAGGGTCCATTAGTGGAGATAGTAGGTGAAAAGACATTCACCTTTTAAATAACATATTTTGAATGATATGTGAAATTAATATTACCCAACTGTATTGTATTGTATCATTATTATTTAAATATGGAAGCATGAAATGTTGAATAAGACAGTTTTTAAATTGGTCAATATTATCTTATTCATTGATAGAACTAAAAATATATATTAATTTATATACAAGTGTACAAAAACAAAGTCTATACAATCAACTATTCATTAAGTAATATTTTCATTTTATGTACATCATATCTATTACAGTCACTTCAACAAGTCATTTCTCAAGACTTTCCAAACCAGATCTCAAATATAATGCACTATTTTTGATGTAAGAGTCTTCAATCCCAAGTAAACACCTACATAACAATAAATGAAATTATGGTCGATCACCTTTCACAGTGTTTAAAAACTCGACCATATGAACAATAAATTGTGTAACCAAATTTGCATAAAATAATAAAAATGACCAACTAAAATATTATCCATTGGATTAAATCCCAATAAATCTCAACCATTTGATTGAACTATCATAGTGAATCCATGTCAACTAACATCAACCAATCGAATTTAGGATGATAGAATAAAAGTCAAGGATGGATTACAATTCCATTTGTTCATGCGCTTTTCATCTCTCAAAGTTGAAGAAGTTAGGAGCAGTGCAGTTCGGAGTAAGACACTTATGAATTACAAACTATTTCATAATTCAAGCCCTTTATTTATTTTTTCAGTGTTTGCATATTGCAGCAGAGTTGTATATGCCAATTGCATTTTCTTTAAAGTTTCTGAAGTATTTTCAACTAATCTAATTTGTGCATATCCTGCCATCATGGCATTCTATGAGACCACATTTCTTTGAGGAATTCTATCAAACAGTGCACCTACGTTTCCAACAAAAGCATTTTCTGCATATCCTATAGTCATTTTAAGAAACTACAGTTAAGGAAACTCCAACCTGAACCCTTGGCTTATTTTTGTCCATTCAGAATTCTCTCATAAGTGGAGCATACCTACAATACAAGGCGTAATTGAAAACTCAGTTAACTTATATATCTTCTCCATCTGGTTGACCTATTTGTGAAAAAGACCATGGCTACACAAACATAAGGTTAGATTATCTAGGTGGCTTATTTATGAAAACAATGATCATTACACAAACATGAGATCAGGCCATGAGGTCAAAACTGGAGGAGTCACGGCAGAAGTGTCCCCGTGCTAGGAAGGTCCGTTATGCACTCAAACCACTTGTGTACCTAGACATTGTGCACTGTGAAATAAACAAAAATGACATTTACCTTTACCCTTACATAAACAGTAAACGTATTCAACACATTAACAGAATGCCAGTCCAGGAAAATCATATTGTATTCATTTTTCTTAATGTCTTGAATACTTTTATTGTTGAAGTAAGGGTGTCAAATGTAAACTGACAAATGTAAACTGATCGGGTTGGGGACCAGTTTGTTGTTCCCAGTGAAACAGTGGGACTGCCTAATCAGGATACCCATATCTTCTGATACGTTGCAAATCATATGCCATGACAGTGCGTGCAAACAGCAAATACACTTCTTTGGGAACATATATTCTTCTTCTCTAGTGTATAGTCATCACTGCTATATAGGCATAAGTTTAATTGTATACATAAAAAGATGGAAAGTATTCTAATTACATGTGCAAAATTTATATTGAAAACATAACTTTAAATACAACACTACTGGAATATACAACTCTGTCGGAATATGACCACAACAGCGTTCTATAGTCCAGCAGTGTTGTATATTGCATTTCTGAATTCACTGTATTGTTCATTTTTTCCAGATATCTCATTCTCCAGTTGAAAAGTATTTTTTCCAATCATCACTGTGATATTAGCATAAGTTTTATTGTATACATAGAAATTTGGAAAGTATTATGATCATATGTGAAAATTTTATATTGAAAACATAACTTTAAAAACTACATAGGAAGAGTCCGACGAATACAGTAGTTTGTCAAGCTTTCATTAGAAATATGGAAGGAAAATTTTTAGTTCTATCAATGAATAAGATAATATTGACCAATTTAAAAACTGTCTTATTCAACATTTCATGCTTCCATGTTTACATAATAATAATACAATACAATACAGTCAATGTCTTTCACCCACTATCTCCATTATTGGACCCTGCACCACAACCGAAGTGCCTATCCCCTAGCAATGCTCACCCACCAGCCGTTAATGTTTTCATTATAAATTTTCCCTTCCATATTTCTAACGACAACTTAGCTTTAACAACTAGGGGAGAGGACCCGGTTGTGGTGCACCCTATCTTTGCACAGTCACCGCGCCACGTCACTGCCACCTGGGCGAGTAAAAACACTATAGATATAGGTATGTACTCTATAGATATAGGTAAAAGAGTAAATAAATGAATAGAAGGATTGTCAAACTCTATAGATATAGGTATGTACCATAATATCTGTTGCATTCATCATACAGAGTGGTAAAATTGTTATCTTCTTTGCAAAATATACATGTCTAACCATTTAAACAACTAGATGAAACCAATCCTTTGCTGAATTGTCGTTAGAAATATGGAAGGGAAAATTTATAGAGTTTAAAGCTAAGTTGTTACCAATCGTTAGAAATATGGAAGGGAAAATTTATAGAGTAAAAACACCACCAATGGATGCAACACCAAATTCTTGACCTCCAACATTGCACCGCCACCTCACTGCCACCTCTGCGCCACGTGGACGATCCGCGTTTGTGGAGATGTCAAAAAAGTTGGTTTTTTTGCATGGGACCAAGTGTTGTCCACTCACCGTGCCAGTTGTTGTCCGGGCTACCGCCATGCATTGAATGCTCACCCACCAGCCGTTAATGTTTTCATTATAAATTTTCCCTTCCATATTTCTAACGAACAATATAGTGAATTCTGAAATGCAATATACAACATTGTTGAACTATACAACATTGTGCTCATTTAGTCAAATATACACTGTCTATCCAAGCACTTTCTGTATTCAACATATTCCATACAAGTTTCATTGTCATAATGAAAACTACAAGTCAATTAATTCCTAAAAATGAAACAAAATCATTCATATTCTAGCATATTCCAAAGATTCATTTTTGTATATTTATAGTTTCTTTTCCAACAATCATCTTTCATGTTGTGAATCGTATTTCATTTACACCATGAGAAAAGGTGCTATTCTTAGAAGATCAAGGAGGCCAAAAGTGAGAGGTGTACAATTATCACATAATTTAAGTGATGAAGAGGATAATTCAAAGACCAACCGGGTAATGAATCGAATGTAGAAACCCACCCACCGTCTCGGTTCAAAGAACATCTCGCAACAAAGAAGCTTAGTGTCATCCGAGGTTGGACAAAAGAAGATATGGAAAAGGTGATAGATGATGTTGAGTTTAATGGGTTCTCAGTTAGAGCAGCAACAAAGAAGTATTCCATTCCACCCACATCATTACACTATTGGCTAAATGGTCTCACCCACACAAAGAGGAGGGGTCCTCCAACAGTTCTAACTGAAGAAGAAGAAGAGGAAATTGTTAAATGGTGCAAAGAAATGGCTGATATGGGTCATGGCTTGGAGTTAATGCAAATAAAGGCAAATGTTGCTCGATTTGTGAAACAAGACAAAACCCCTTCAGAGATGGGTTTCCTGGTAAATCATGGTGGGCTGGATTCAGAAAACGTCATCCAGACCTTGCAATCCGAACCGCTGAGGGACTTGACAGGGATAGAGCTTTAAACTTGCGCCCTGCAATAGTAACCAAATTTTATGATAATTTGGCCAAAAGCTATGGAACCTATTCATACGGCGCTCATAAAATCTGGAATTGTGATGAGACTGGTTTGCAGGCTGGAAGAAATTGTGGAGTTCGTGTAATTGCAAAGAGGGGCAGTCGTAATGTCCCAAAGGTAATACCAAAGAGCAGGGAGTGGATCACTATATTGTGTTGTGTCAATGCAGCAGGTATGTCAATCCCAGGATTTTATTTGTTCAAGGGAAAGAGAATGATAAAGAATTACATTAAAAATTGTGAACCTGGAGCATGTATGGCTGCACATCCAAATGCATGGATGACAAAGGAATTGTTTTTAAATTGGCTATGTCATTTTGCACGTTCAGTACCAGGAGGTGTTTCTCCAAATAATAGACACCTATTGATATTTGATGGCCATGGCAACCATGTAGCATTACAAACTGTGGAGGAGGCAAAAAAATTGGGCATTGATTTGATAACACTACCAACACATACTAGTCATAAGTTGCAACCTCTTGACGTGAGTGTGTTCAGCCCTTTCAAGACATATTTTAGAGCTGAGAGGTCCAAATGGATGGCAGAGAACAAATGTGCAGATGTGAAAAGGAGTGACATTGCTGAGCTTGCAAGTAGAGCCTTAAAAAAGGCACAAACACCATCTAACATAATTGTAGGTTTCAAAAGAACTGGTATTTGGCCATTGAATTATGATGCTCTCCTAAATGACATGGCATGCAGCCAGGCATTTGACATGCAAGGTGAGGAAGATGTTGATGCTGTCACAAACATTTTGAGCCTATCTCAACGAATAAATCCTGAATTAAATGACAGTGAAGAGGTGGTACCTGAAACTCAATTCATGCAAAATGTTGACTCTAGAGATGATATGGAAGCAGCTGCAACACATGGAGTGGAGCTAAACGGTGCTCTTGGAAACCCAAGTAACATCATCAACAATAAGGAGGGGTCTTCAGATTTTGTAAGTAACAATGATTTGTCCTTGCCAAGTCAAGTTAACCCGCCACAATGGTTAGAGGATGCCATGAAAAACTTGGGTTACAAGCTACCATCCAACACAGAAGATCAAAGCTTAAATCTGCCTTCCTTTCCTAAAGGACTAGAACAAGAAGCAATAATTCATTACTATGCAGATGTTGGAGATGAGGATGAACAAGACGAAGTTGAATTTCAAGAGGATGCTCAAGAAAATGAAATTAACTTAGAAGTTATGCAACATGAACCTCAACACCCTGAAGAGACTGAAAACCAAGATGGACGCGATACGTTACTTTCCCATTTTCTACGACTTCCAAGGGAGATCATAAACAAATTAGATGGTTCTATTAGACTGAGTAGGCATTCATAGATTTTGACTGCACCTGAGTACATGGAGCTATTGGTTGATGCGGAAAGAAAAAAGGAGGAACAAGCAAAACTAAAGTTACGGAAAAAGAAGTGGCACAAGAAAAAAGGTTCTAGACTTGCAAAGAAAAAAAAAAGATTGCAGGAGAAGCTTGAAAGAAAAAGGGAGAAGCAGGCAAAGCAAGGAGCAACAAAAGAGATTAAGAAGGCACACAAGCAACAAAGGAAAGAGCAAGAGAAGAGGGAGAACTTGCAAATCAATTAAGGGAATACGAAAAGAGGATGCGTGTAAGTTATAGTCAGATCATGAAAATCGAAGGATTTTTCAAGATATGTTAAATATTCAAATTCCAGGTTATGCTCAAATTGGAACACCTCCATCACTTATGAATAACTCTTGTACAGTTCCATCTTGGTATGTATCACCTCATTTACTTTGTACAAGTTCAAGCAGTCCTAGTAGTTCATTTGCAATGCCACCATGGATGCAAGCTTCAACAGGGCAACCAACTCCTTTGTCAACAACAGGTGCAAATCCCTTTTCAAGCGGACAACCAAATCCTTTTTCAGCAGGGGGACCAGATCCTTTATCAGTTGGGAAACCAAATGCTCTGTCAAAAGGATTCTAAATCCCTTTTCAGTTGGCCAATCGAACACTGTATCGGCAGGAAAAGAAAATCCAAAAGCAGTATAGAAAGAGGGCAATATTACTTATACTAACTAAGATATTGAACATGTGCCCGTAAACAATGCTTATTACCCCATATGATGATGGTAGTAATTTTGTTGGTGATACAATTTTGCTAGATGTATTCACCGAAGCCTTCCTATGTAGTCTCTAAAGTTATATAGTGCAATATAAATTTTGCGTATGTAATCAGAATACTTTCCAGCCGTCCATGTATACAATTAAACTTATGTTAATATATCAGTATGATGATGGTCTATATTTTACACCCTATTTGGCGGTGTAATCAGAATACTCATATTAATTTTGCGTATGTAATCAGAATACTTTCCAGGCGTCCATGTATACAATTGAACTTATGTTAATATATCAATATGATGATGCTCTATATTTTACACCCTATTTGGCGGTGTAATCTGAATTCTCATATTAATTTTGCGTATGTAATCAGAATACTTTCCATCGTTCTATGTATACAATTAAACTTATGTTAATATATCAGTATGATTATGCTCACTATTTTAATAGTGCAGTGTTTAAAAACATTAAGGATCATTGCCTGAGTGAGAACCCTCTCATCTCTGCCTTTTCTTCTCATCTTCGTAGCAGGCCGAGCCAATGCCGAGGACGAAGTCGGTCAGGAGTGGAGAAAACACACACACCCACCGGTCTGCAAGATCCCACGAAATGGTCGCTCGAGCTCTGCAACCGAACACGCCAAAAACCAGACTGAACGAGCTCCGTCTCCATTTCCCATGAAATCCCATGGCACGTTTTGGCGGTGGCAGGGTCCATAAACCTACCCGCGTGCATTAACGGCTGGTGGGTGAGCATTCAATGCATGGCGGTAGCCCGGACAACAACTGGCGCGGTGAATGGCGTGGTGTTTTTACTCGACCAGGTGGCAGTGACGTGGTGCAGTGACTATGCAAAGATAGGGTGCACCACAACCGGTGCAATGTGTTACAGCAATGCAGCCCGTGGGAGCAACATGTATATATGAACCATGGAAGACACTTCAAACATTTAGACTCAAGATCGAGAGAATGCTAATACAGAAGCGAGCAATTACAACAGAAAACAATGTAAATGGCAGTAACAGAGAGTGGTAATGCCTATAATTAGACCTAGAAATTGCTTAAAGGGGTAATGACTATACCATATGCTTATTGACAAGAATGTGAGAGTGGTAATGACTATACCATATGCTTATTGAGAAGGTTATAGAAAATGCAATCATATACAACATAAAAAAAGCTATGACAGATCTTGCTATAACATGAAACCGAATATACACACTCACCTTACAAACATAAAATAAAATTCAATTAAATCTTCTCTTTCAAAATCATGAGAATCACAAACATGAATATACACACGCACCCCCAAAACATGAAACCAACACTTATCTCCCTGCACAAGCACGAGCTCACTACCGTGAGAATCTAAAATCCTCGGAGTTGAACTTGCATAACGAGACAAATCGAACAACCACTCCATGAATCATAAATCAATCAAAGGATTTCAATACTCAATAATTTACAAGAAATCACAAAGATGAGAACTTAAACAACGAACACATGTCCCGAACTCAAACAACAAAACCTTGACGATAAATCACAAATCACAAAGACATCCGATATTCTCCCTTCAATGTGCACCAAATGATCATCTTTGTAAGTACTCTGGGATAGAATCTCTCTCAAAGGGAATGCTTGAATGCACGATAACGGATGGGGTAAAATAAGGAAGAATTACAGATTCCAAGAACTCTTGAAAATGGATGAATGGTCCCGTCTTTAACAAATAATTTTCACACATGATATACGACTAGGCTAGCACAGACTTGAAATGGTGTATAATCAAATGGACTAGCGATACTCAAAAAAGAAAACTTTCCAAACGAGTGAGTTGGATGAATTTTGATTGAAAGATAGTAGTCTTCATGCTAGGCACAAGTGCAAATGACAAGCCTCGCCCATTGGCATGTAGAGCGTGTGTTAGCATAGACAAAGGCCTTCCAGTCTGCAAGTTAGAAGAGCTGTGTTTTAACTCCAGGAACTCAACCTATGAAGGAGATTAAAGCACAGAGACCTTGAATAAATGTTCCCACACATGTGCCCAAGGCTTGGTAAAGTCCAATAAAATCAAACACTAAAATTTCACCCAAAAAACATAGGAAACATGGAAAGCGAGAATCAAGGTAGAGGTATTCGAAGATTTTTGTAGTTAATCACTAATGAGAGCATGTTGCCTTTTTTAGTTGAGGAGGTCTGATACATCTCTCAGAGTCACATGTCCTCCGTAACCCATGTTAATTAGATGAGCATGAACCAAATTTTGTGACATAGAAGGATCCATTTTTGTGTGCGACAAATTAATAGATTAGAAATTATCGTTATAATTCCAATATATTGTGTTACATTAAAAATGAATCAATTCGGGATGACTATTGTTCAATATTTTATAAAAACAATTTATAGGAATCTTTACAGCAACCGAGATATTATCTCTGGTGGTGAGCTTTTATGCCAACCCTCAACAACTTGCAATATTTATTCCTATTATCTAAATCGGTTCTGTCCACAAAAATCTGTCTATAATTAGTCAGTATAAAGGACTACAACAAATGGAAGACCAAACTTTTCCAATCTGAACGCCTAAGGGGCTACAACAACTCTTAATTCTGATCCTATAAACACCAACAAAAATCCATAACAGGACTCGTATAACACTGAAACCTATAGTTAAGAAACCAACCCTCACAGACCTCAAGACTATACCTTTTTACAAGCTTTCTGAAGAAATCAGGCACCCTGGACATCCATACCATGCCCAACACTATCCATTCACAACCCACAAAAGAAAAACCAGAGAGAATTGGTTATTTCACTTCAATCAGCCTAATTGACCCCTCCAAATACTTCATCAACCAAATCACGTAGCCTTTGAATCTCCCCCATGCATTCAGATCCCAAAACATATAATTTTTGCCACCTAAAACATATAATTTTTGCTACCCAAAACAGAAAACAAATTACATTTGTTGCTGCAAACACTGAAAATTGTCACTTTACTGTCCAGATATCACAACACACAGTACCAGAACTAAACACACAGTACCAGAACTAGTATTGTATCTTTTTCGCTGTCCCCCAACACCACGCAACTAGTATTGCATAAACACATTAAAAGTTACAGTAATCCCATTAACAGTAATAAGCAACTGAACATGAGCTCGCATGGCACCCATAAACCCGAGACTGGTGCTCATAAACAAGACAAATACACCAACGATTTTAAGCTTGGATTTGTAAAATAAGACGGGTGAAAAAACAAATTTCTTTTGCTGAATGGCAAACAACAAACTTTCCATAGTAGTACAGTGTTTAAAAACACTAAGGATCATTGCCTGAGTGAGAACCCTCTCACCTCTGCCTTTTCTTCTCATCTTCGTAGCAAGCCGAGCCAATGCCGAGGACGAAGTCACCGGGATTAGAGAAAACGCATGCACCCACCGGTCTGCAAGATCCCACGAAATGGTCGCTCGAGCTCTGCAACCGAACCCACAAAAAACCAGACTGAACGAGCTCCCTCTCCATTTCCCATGAAATCCAATGGCGCGTTTTGGCGGTGGCAGGGTCCATAAACCTACCCCGCGCGCATTAACGGCTGGTGGGTGAGCATTCAATGCATGGCGGTAGCCCGTATAACAACTGGTGCGGCGAGTGGACAACATTTGGTCCCATGCAAAAATGAACTTTTTTGACATCTCCACAAACGCGGATCGTCCACGTGGTGCTGAGGTGGCAGTGCAATGCTGGAGGTCAAGAATTTGGTCCTGCATCCATTGGTGGTGTTTTTACTCGCCCAGGTGGCACTGACGTGGCGCGGTGACTGTGCAAAGATAGGGTGCACCACAACCGGGTCCTCTCCCCTATGCTTGATTAAAGGTCCGCCTTTTAATAAAAATCCACTACGCATTTAAACCCTATTTAAATACTACCCTACTTACCTTTTTTAAAAACCAGCTCACCTTGAAATATGGGACCCCACTTTAATAAACCCACTTCAAACCGTTAAAAAGAGACCCTACGTACTAAAATCAAAACATGCCGCTTTCAATGAAAAAACAACTATTTTGAAAATTTAAAACGGAGGAGTAAAACGGGAGGTGGTCAGGTCAAGGGTAAAGTGCCAACTTGCAAGTGCGATAGGAAAGGGAAAAAACGACTTGACCAACTAAAAACTAGAGTTTAAGCTTTGCGAATAACAAGGGCACTCGACACATGATGGATCAGCCCACAATGCAAAGAATGGCTCCGCAGTGTATGACAAGGGGAAAACAAGCACACAACCAATACAGTAAGTAAAAATTTGTTTCACTGGTGCACACAACCCAAATGCAAATCGTCCAAGGAAAAGGAATGTAAGGCAATGGAAAAACTGAATACACAAGTTAAAACATACAAGTAGAAAAAATAGGGAAATATAAATGCAAACAGTATGTGAGAGAGGTCGAAAATAGGCCAAAAACACATATTTCCTTAAAAAAATTCACTTTTATTTAAAAAATCTGAATAAGACCGTAAAAAGAACCAACCTCAAAATAACGTTTTCCCACTAAATACGACTATAACCAGTGAAATCCAACGGTGAAAATACAAACCTACACACATGCACAAATCCCAAAACACACTCCAAAAGAATAGATGTTAAAAAAATGTTAGCAAGATTCCATAATCAAATAATCGAAAACTAAACTTGACGAGGACTAAAATAACGAAACCAAGAGTAATCAACAACTCAATATGACGAGTGCATGTTTACCGAATCCTCAAGCTCTAATACCATGAAAGAGTTTCTGCAAGAATCGATGCAAAACGGCACCACGATGAAGTTGCACTCCAACGGAAACGTAATAGCTCTAGCGTAATCAACAAGATTCGAACAACAATGGAAAATCATGCAACATAAAACAAATTTGCTCATGTAGAGAAAGACAACAGAGTGTCTTGGCATACTCATAAATCAAGAATGAAAGGGTACATATAGGGTGTTGAGTAACCCTAGTGCATGACACACAAGCCCTAACCCTAATGACTTATGACCTCACCTAAGTGAGATGACCCATCATGTGTGAGTGGAAGACACATAATAAAGAATTAGTATCCCTCACACCAACAAAGTAGAGAATGATGTTTGATGCCCGAAGAGGTAATAGTGACCTTGCATAAGTCATGTCGACAACCGAGAAGCCAACTTGTGCCGTGACATGAGTTTGAAGCTTCTCATATGACTTTACACAAAGCATACATGGGATTTGATACCTCCTAACTAATTCGAGCAAATGGGTGAATACACGCTTGAATCGTCGACTGTGTGTGGAGGTGGAACCCACACCTCCTTTATTAGTTTGTAATAGAGTGGGGCATTACAAATTTAACTTATTTTATATAAAATAAATATATACTTGTATTTTATTTATACGAAATTAATTATGAATTTAAATTCTTAATTTTAATAAATTAGATTTACTTCTATTTTAATTATAAATTTTAGATATCTAAATTTACTTATATTTTTATTGAGTTATACTGGGTCCCATAAATAATAAATAATTCAATATTCATATACATGTCTATAATGACTATAATAGAGATGATGCTATTTTAAAACAAAACAAAACTCGTGTCATAATACATATCTATATACTTGAGTCATATTTTAAAATTATAAAATTAAATATCACATAACTATGTGAAGATTATTAGAAGCATACCTATATCAAGGGATGGAATGTAATTGTTCTTGAATAGGTGAAATTATTGAAGCATGAGGGAAACACCTATTTCAAGGAAGACCATCTTACAAATACAACATTTTATAAGATAATAATTTAACCCTCATAAAAAAATAAAAGAAACATTCAATTTAACAATATATGTTCTTTCCCCATATAGAGAATAGAGAGGGGGTCGAGCACCATATATATAGATAACTTCCCTAATTCTATCTATGGCCTTGGCTCGGTCGAGGTCCCAGAGATAGATAGGGCTCACCTTTACCTTTTAGATATGGATTAGATGATATCGCTCCTATCGGTGTCGAGTGGGCACTAGATAGAGTTGGGTGGGAACATTCTCTATGGCTACCCGAGAATAACATATGGGGCACCCCTCGATCTAGATAGGGACCATATCTATGTATATTTAGGCGTGAATCTAGTGGATCGGTCGGTTCTAAGTGGGGCCACCTGTCGGCCGACCCCATCCTCCATCTCTTATGTAGGCTATAGACTAAGCAAACGATGAATCGCCCACCCAAATAGATAAGATAAGATCTATCGAGAGGGCCCCGCCTCTCTCTCTCTCTCTCTCTACACACACATATCGATGTATTCATGAAAGAAAAATAAAAAATAAAATAAAAGAATTGAAAAACCAAAAATAAATACCACTTACTTTATCCTAAATTAGTTATAAATTTATATTCTTAATTCTAATAAATTAAATTTATTTAACTTTGAATCATAGATATTTAGATTTATCTAAGATTTACATATATCAAATTATATCGAGTCCTTATAAATAATAAATAATTTAATATTTATATATGTAATCATTATAATAATGATAATATAATTTTACTATAAAAAAATAATAACATATATTAATAATATTTAATACATAATTTGTAATTCACATAAATAAAATCTAATACATAATCCATATGCTAAGGCATATATTTTGAAATTCCAAAATTAAGTATTAAATAACTATATAAAGATGATTATAAACATAATTACGCTGATAAGCATTCCCTTTCACAGCCAAGCGTCTGAATTCTGACACGACAACAATAAATCAACGGTTCATATTTTTGTTGGGTACATGTGACGAAGCACAATTGAAATCGAAAGGTTGGAATTGTTTTTGACAAATACAAGGAAAAGTGACTGGTCGGCCGCATGGGTTGTGTCCTCGTCATGCTGTGTTGTGATAGGTCAGCTGTGTGTGTTGTGTCCTCGCCATGCTGTGCTTTGGGTTTTGAAATGTGCTTAAACCGATTGGTGGGTTTTTTGACACGGGTCTATTTTCCCACTCAACTTTTATTTTGCTGTTAAATACACGGGGAAAATCATTTTAATATACCTTTTTAAATATATTTATTTTCAGCTCAACTTTATTTTGCTGTTAAATACATGGGGAAAACATTTTAATATATCTTTTAAATATATTTCTTTTCAAAATACTTAAATATTTTAATGTTAGATTAATTATTATTATTATTTTTAAATATAAGGTTTGAAACTTTAGTTAATATTAGGGCCACATATTTATCTCCATGTGCAGGGCCGATTTAACCCATAATGGCATTGGTTTTGGGACGACTATTAGTGAGAGCTCTTTTTTAGTGTAGTTGCCGCAACGCGTCTTGATCATTCGCAATTGCCCCTTTGGTGTGTAGAAGGTAAAATACACAGACAACCAACCTTGCTTGTGTACCTATCCCTCTTGCGGTCCCACTGTCGAGATGGCTAGAAAATAAGTTAATGTGTAAATTTAGCAATACTTAGATAGTTGTAACAAATGCGAGTTCTAACGTCACATAAAATATTTCGAGGATTGAGTAGCCGACATTGAATAGATTGGTATTGCACCTCAATCCTTTAAATGTCATGATTCACAATATTCTACACCCACATTTTCTTCGGGGCCCGCAACTGTGTTGGCTACCATTAAGAGATTTTTCACATGTTCAGTTACACCTCAACATCTTCCACTACCTTTTCAATGGCTTCACGAGCCATATTTTCGTCTGCTATAGAGTCTGTTGAATTGGCCAAATTGTTTGGAAAATCAAGAACTCACTCATGCAATTTTAGGAGCCTTTGAATTCATTGTAAGCAGTCATATATATTATATTAGCGTCAATGTCCCTAACATTAAGCAGATTAATGGTATTGAGATGTTGAGGATCACACTTTTCAACAAAAGTCATCAAATCGAAAGCTTCCCTGAAGGTTTTGATAGCTTTTCCAACGCGCTCGACCCCACTTGCAAAAAGGCTAGAGTATAATAGTTGTATTCACCAAGGTGAGTGTTTTCATCCTTATGCGAGTTTTCATCTTAAGCTTGGAAATGTTCTCCAACACCACGCATCCGTTCTAGTTGATCTACAAACTTTCCACCACCATTGAAATCCTGATATTGAGATATAATCAGTGTGATTAGATCCTTGCAGATTGCACCTTTTTTGTTGGGTACATGCGACGAAGCACAACTGAAATCAAGCGATTGGAATTGTTTTTGACAAATACAAGGAAATGAGATAGGTCATTCACGTGGGTTGTGTCTTCGCCATGCTCTGCTATGATAGGTCAGTTTGCGTGGGTTGTGTCTCGCCATGCCATGCTTTGGGTTTTGAAAAGCGCTTAAGCTGATTGGTGGGGTTTTGACATGGGTCTATTTTCCACTCAACTTTTATTTTTCTATTAAATACGTGGGGAAAAACATTTTAATATATCTTTTTAAATATATTTATTTTCATATCAACTTTTATTTTCTTTGTTAAATACGTGGGGAAATTTTTTTATATACATTTTAAAATATATTTATTTTCAAAATGCTTAAAGATTTTACTTTGTTAGTTTAATTATTATTTTTATTTTATTTATTTATTTTTTAAAATATAAGGTTTGAAAATTTAGTTAATATCAATTAGGGCCAAAATTTTATCTCTGTGTGCAAGGCTGATTTAACCCATAATGGCACTAGTTTTGGGATAACTATTAGTGAGATCTCTTTTTCGGTGTAGTTACCACAATGTCCTAATTATTCACAATTGCCCCTTTGATGCGTATAAGGTAAAATACGTAGACAACCAACCTTTCTTTTGTACCCATCCCTTTTGCGGTCCCCGTTGCCAACCGCCACCAGAAAACAAGTTAATGTGTAAATTTAGCAGTAATTGGATAGTTGTAATGAATGTAGAGTTCGATGTCACATCAAATATTTCGGGAATGAGTAGATGAAGCTGAATAGATTGGTATTGCACCACAATCCTTTGAATGTCACGTGGTTCACAATATTTGCCCACGTTTTCTTTAGGGCCCTCAGCTATGTTGGCTACCATTAAGAGCTTTTATGCATGTAGTTACACCTCAACATCTTTCACTACCTTTTCAATGGATTCACGGGCCATATTTTTGTCCATACGCAGTAGAATCGATCAATTAGCCAAATTGTTTGGAAAATCAAGAACTCCTCGTGCAATTTTAGGAGTCTTTGGAATTCATTGTAAGCAGTCATACATATTATATCAACGTCAATGTCACTAACATTACGTAGATTAATGGTATTGAGATGTCGAGGATCACACTTTTCAATAAAAGTCATCGGATCAAAGCTTCCCGACGGGTTTTAATAGCTTTTCCCGCGTGCTCGACCCCCTTATAAAAAGGATAGAGTATTATGGTTGTATTCAACAAGGAGAGTCTTTGTCATCCTCATGCAGTTTTCATCTTGAGCTTGGAAATGCTCTCCAACATCTTGCATCCATTCCAGTTGATCTACAAACTTTCCACCACCATCGGATTCTTGATATTGAGATCTAATTAGTGTGACTAAATCCTTGTAGTTGCACCTTTTTTTTTTTTTGGAGTGAATCTTTGCTTGCTTCATAGATTCCTCATTGGCTACCCACATATTTTTGGATTTTCTCCAGGCATATGTTCTTGCTCCAATATTCTTTGTATTGTAATGATTCATAAATTTTGAAGGATAACAACTGTGAGATAAACAAGCAACATTTGCTACGAGGTTTCTCTTTTTTCAATAAAGGTTTGTATGGTGATATTGCATGTCTTATTGTTACATATATGAAAGTTTTTGCTTATATGGCCTCCAACATCCTAAATTCCTTAAGATAATGATTTCTTTACCAAAGGAATTTATTTACTTTCTTTGATTCAAAGTTTTGATACTGTTTTGAAAATAGAGAGAATTGGATTAAATCACATATTTTTCGGGTGTAATCGACCATCACAACAAATTAATGTTACATTATACGCCTGTCCCCATCGCATGATGCAATGCATGCAAAGCACAAGACTATCACATTCATGTGACCTTGATGATGATAACTTACCGTGTAATCTTCTACTCTGTATTGGGCAAAAGGTTATGCTAACATCTAACCTCTGGGTTGGGGCAAGCCTTGTTGATGGTTTCATTTGGATTTTTGTATTCATCATCTATAATGCATGTTCAAGTCCACCAAATCTACCTTCTTTTGTTGTTGTTCAATTCAGAATATACATCCAACCTGCATGGGACACTCGAAATAATTTGCACATTCCTATCTCACCCGTTTCTCATGGGTCTCGAAGGCATCTCCCACTAAAGATGGCTTGGGCCCTCACAACACACAAATCTCTAGGCCTAGCTTTATACAAAGTGACTATTTTCATTGAAAATTTTGAACGCTAGTGCCTTACATTCACATTTTCCCAATAGTGTGATGCCCGTAGATCCTCTGTATCTACCTTAGATTTTTATCTCGACATCTGCTCCAAGATAATGCTTACCACATCATGCCATGGCACAAATTAGATGAAAATAGACTACTTCAACTACAAAGATCCATACAAATTTAACACCTTATCTTCTTCCTCCACACTTATTCTTCCTCCCTCCTCTTTTCCTGTCAAGTTCTTGATATTTAATTTGTCATCTTCTTTTACAAACTTCCGCTTACTTCTCTCCACAGAATTTGTTTTTTCATAACAATTGTTGCCTCCCCTATCGACGTCTCAATTGCATCTTTGTGGTGTGATTGCTAGTATAATATTACCCATCTTAATAGATAATGTTGATTTAGTTCCGAGGCTTGGGGATGAATGTAAACATAAAACATAAAAACAAGAGGGAGGCATATACTTATTTCCTTTATATTTGTAAACAGAATTACTTATTGAAGCAAGAGGGCAATACCTATTTCAAGAAGGTACACTTTGCCAACGCCATTGAGGACTATACAAGGGTAACCTTATTTATTTTTAACATAAAATTCAATATTTTATAAGTTAATAACTGGTACCACATAAAATTAAAACAAATGAACTAATACTTCACTTTGGAAAATAAAAAATTGAATAAAATAAATTATAAAAAGTAAAAGATCAAGATCAAATTTACACAAATTCTATTATTTCCTTTATGTAATTGTATTGTATTTGTTTTTTGTTTTTGGTTTTTATATATAAAATTAATATTTATTTTTGGTTTTATGTTTGTTATATCTAGTTATCCTTTTATTTGTTCTTTGTACAAACCCTTCCTCAAGGTAAAATATAAGAATAATACGTTTCTTGGTTATCATGACTAGCTATTGTCATGCATTATGCTCTTTGATAGTTTTTAATGATATGGCTTTCTATAAAGAATGAAACAACATAATTCATCATCCCACATTTTTATTTAATGATAAATATAATAGTTATTACCCGAGAGGTGTTCCTACGTGACATGTATTAATTGAAAAAACTTATTATTTGCCGATTAATATTTAATGGTTAAAATAATTTTTTAATGCATAAAATAAATATACCATTAGAAATTTATACTTGGAAATGTAAGTTATTTTAAAAGTGTCAAAAATAACAAGTGTGAATCCGTAATTAATTCAGCTACGAAGTAACATTCAAGATAATTAGTGTGGGGATATTACTTTTTATTTGAAGATAATTACTTTGAGAGTAAATAATAAATGTGAATAGGTAATTATATTGATCTATACTATTTTTAGTTTTTAGTTTTTACTTTTAGATGTATTTTTACATGTAAGTAAGTATATTTATTTTTAGTGGAAGATAATTAGTGCCAAATAAATAATAAGTGTGTATAAGTGTGAATTTATATTATTTTTAATTTTTAAATGGATTTTTACTTTAGGTTAGTTTTATTTTAGTTTTTAGTTTTAAAAGTATTTGTAACTTTTAGATTAGTTTTAATTTAGATTTTACTTTTAGATGAATTTATATTTTATGTTAATGTTATTTTAGTTTTTACTTTTACATGTGTTTTATAAACTAGTATAAATATCTTAAATACATCTATCTAAAAGACACCAAGAGATCTATAATCTCCAAGTGTCTATATAACTTATGTGAGAATACTAATATAATTGTGGCTATTGTTATGTGTAATATTGATTTTAAATCTATTTTGTCTAGTGAGCTAGAGAAATATGATATATGTGGTTCAAGGAAATTCTAGTTTGGTTAGGCTAATACCATACATAGCAATAATTTTCAAGTTGTTTTTGAAATTGTATTTTTTGGATAGTTCAAGGAAATTCAAGGAAAAATAAGATAAAAGTTAATTGTATTAGTGTTCCACATATTTGTCATAAATATTATGTGTAACATTAATTTCAAATCCATTTTGTGTAGTGAACTAGAAAAATGATATTGGTAAGGAAATTCGAGTTTGTAGAGGCTAATACCATATGAAACAATAATTTTCAAGCTATTTTTAACGAGGGAATGTAATAGTATGGTTCAAAGAAATTTAACTTTCCTAATTATACCTGGTGTGACAAGTCTCCTTTCAAACCATTTTCTTTCATGGATTGTCATATGGTTGAAGGAAATTCCACTTTTTCATTAGTATCTTATGTGAGGTTGTCTACTTGTGGGGATAAACTATTTTGTCATTATTTTAACTAGTTGGAGATAACATTAACAAAACATAGATGTGGGATTATTCAAGTAATCAAATGTGGCCATGGAAGTTCATGCTGAATATATATATATGCATGCTTAACCTACATGATATAGTTACTTGTTATTGAAGAAATGGTTGTGAAATTATTAATGATTTGGAATGGACTTAAATTTTTTACTTAAATTTGGTATAAAGTATAAAATTGGCAAGGCAAACTTTTAACTTTAGTTTTGAATGTACATTTGAC
The DNA here is from genome assembly GCA_018340775.1 of Taxus wallichiana var. yunnanensis. Lineage (NCBI taxonomy): Eukaryota > Viridiplantae > Streptophyta > Pinopsida > Cupressales > Taxaceae > Taxus > Taxus wallichiana. The sequence goes on along the minus strand of CM031244.1, from coordinate 379,663,505 downwards.
ATTTTTTCACAATTCCAAAATGTTGGGATAAAGAAATGGATATTGAAGACAGTGGTACCAAGGCCTAGGCTTAGAGATGATGACATACATACATACATATCCACACGTGTGTGCGCGTGTGCGTGCGTTTTTGTGCATTTGCGTGTGCGTATGTGCGTGCATATATACTTGAAAAATTAGTTACATTTTTAAGGAATAACAAATGAAACTTTGAAATATTAAACACATTCCATTGAACAATGAAAATGTTAAATACCATTGTGCTAATATTTATCTTACAATGTATATTTAAAATGACAATTATAATTAAAATTCAAATACAATTGGCCAATTACACAACGCCTTTAATTATTCCCAAAGTCCTATAACAAACTATTATCACTATTGAACTCCTTGAGGTCAAATCACTATTGGACTCCTTTAGGTCAAGCTCCTCCAAACCAATACTAACCAACATGTGTTGGCTCCTTTGGGTCTACATCCCTTTGGACCGTTTGTAACGCCCACTAAATTTTGCCCACACGAAACCAAGAACAACCTAGGACAAGCTAGAAAAATTATGGATTTTTTGAAAAACATGCCCACAAAAGTTTTGAAAATAACAGTTGTCACATTAATGTTTCTAAGTCAATTATATTTAATAATATTTTTTTCCCATTATAACAAAATATTAAAACCACATTATACTTTAATGAACTTAATTAGACCAAGCATGGTTAATTTCTCCCTAAGTGTTATTTTAATAAACAATTTAATTCCATTATAGTTAAATATCCCACATTTAAATCTCAAGGGTAAAAGGGGCCAATATAAATAAATACTAAAGTTATTTAATTCCACAAGGTTAAAACAATTAACAAGGTCCCCATTTGACATGGGGTTAGAATAATAAACATACCCCTACCCCATAAAGTGACCCCTTAAAAAAGTCAACCCATGTATTTTGAAATTAAAACATTTAAATTTAAAATTCAAATTCCACTCACCCACTCCCCACCTAATTTTTGTAGGGATGAATCTCATCCCTTGGATGGATTCATTTAGGACCCTTAGATGAGGGAAAAGACAACTAACCCTAAAGCATGCTTAAGAAAACTACTTTCTCTCTTTCTTTTGGCTTATTGTTTCTCTAGCTTGTCCTAGGTTGTTCTTGGGTTTCATGCGGGCATAATTTAGTGGGTGTTACACTATTGGTCTCTCCTTGTATGTAAGCGTGTTGCGTCAAAGAGACATAATGTACTATCTCTGACAACTACAAGCTTCTCCACCTTCCCTAGGTAACCAAACATTATAAGTAAAGAGGTGTGGATTTTATTTTGCGCAGATGCGCATTTAGCAAGCATTGGCCGAGAGTTCCATTAAACATTGCGTAGGGGTAAGGGTTTATGGTATAAAAAAATAGTTTGGGGTTGGGGGAGGCTCCCCCTCCAAACCCCTTTGTGATTACTAAACCGCCCTGACCTATAAGGCTTTAAAACTTCAATCAAATTTTTTGAATACATATTACTCATTTAATATAAAGGTATATATATATATATAAAATTATATCACTTTTATTATTATATTTTATAATAATAATATTATAATATTATTAATATATATATAATAGTACTAATATTATTATTGTTATAATAATAATGTTTAGATAATAGTAATATAATCACTAGTAAAATAATTATATTATTGATGGCATTAACTAGTCTACAACTTACACTTAAAACTTCCTTTTTTTTGTATTTTAATAAAGGTCTTAAAAAGGTAAGCAAATTTTAGTTGTTATAATGTTGGCTTACATGGGGTTTAAATATATTTTGCAATGACTCAACTATAAGTTTAAATACTTCTAGTAAGACTAAGGCCTAATTAGTAATGAACAATTTCTTTTACTCCACTAGGTTTATGAATTTAATCTATTTTGTTGAACATATAAATGACAATTAAAATTTTGATTATTTCCATCTAAGCATACATTAGTTTTACTTTCTTTCAACAATGCAAGGAAATGAAAAAGATAGTCTAACTTTTCCTTTACATGCCTTTCAAGTAATAAAATCAAATTTACTATTCCTTGACTCCTTACAACATAAGAAATTTCTTCTCCTTTTTTTGCAAACATTCTCACAACAATTTTTTTATTTCCAATAAGTTTTAAAATAAGACTACTAAATTTCCATTAAGATCTACACAATTATATGAGAAAAATATTTAACTACAATGGAAATATGATATTTCCCTATAAACTTCTTTTCTATTTCAACAAAACTAGCCTTACGAACACAAATCTTTCTTTCTTTCTTTTAACCTACAATACAACTTTAATGTCTAATAATGAATACATATTTTCTTCACAAGATTAATAGAATATCTTCCACTTAAAGTGGGAAAACTTACAAGAATGAAAGCTACAAGGAATAAAATATTACAAGCCTTCCACCCTAAGTGGGAATAACAAGGAGATTTTCTCACAAGGAAGGATTACTTAAGGACACCAACAATGCTCCAAGTTTCACATCACCAACAAGAGAGCTCCACCATGCTTCATTTGATCAACAACAAAAAGGGTGAGAAGAAACAACCCTAAATGGCAACAAGATGAGATAAGATTGTGAACTCAAAGTTTCTAAAATATCCTCATCAAAGAGGCTACAAAATCCTTCTTCTTGTATTGATGCTTAAATAAAAGTTGTACATAATGTGGGAATGGAAGAAATTTGAGAATGGAGGAAATTAGAAGAAAAATGGCTATCTCCTTTTCTTTCTCTAAGTACAATGCACTCTGAGTTTACAAGATCAATTACCAACCCCTTACAATGGCGTGAAGAAGCCATTAAATATCTTGCAAGAAATGGTTACAACTTCTTCTTTGTTAGCAAGAAATGGTTTACAATCTTTTTTCAATCATTCATGCATTCGTTCAGATTCTTGATTCAAAGAAACACCAATGGCGAAAAAACTAGACTTTTCATAATGCAACCATTACACTCATTTTGTAACTTTGAATTTGAACCATTCATCTTGCCTTTGAAACTTTAAACCAGAGTCATCCACGTGGGAGAAATTTACTGGAGCGGGCGTGGAGGATGCCTTTTGCATTTTGTGACTTTATAGAGATTTGGCATTTTTACATTTTGGTTCCACTCTTCCACTTTTGATATGGTCTTGACACATGGCCTTCACTTGAGTGGAGACAAAGTCACGGGTCACTTTTATAATTTTACCTTTTTTCAATGCGGGCTCAAAAACACAAATTGCTCCACCAGCCCACCTCCCCTTTGCTTTGACTTTGATGCGGGGCTTAATATTTGACTTTTTCCTCATAGCATGATCGGGGTTGCGGGTCACTTTATGACTTTTAGCCCTTTTTACAAAAAAAGGCTCAAAACCTCAAATTCTCCTCCAACCCGCCCTTCCCCACTTTGACTTTCCAACGATGCGGCTCAAGATTTGACTTTTTCCTTTGTGTGATGGGGGGGTTGCGGGTCACTTTTTAACTTTTAGCCCTTTTTAATGAAAAAAAGGCTCAAAACTCAAATTCTCCCCGATGATCCTTCCCCACTTTGACTCTTTTGATGCGGGCTCAACATTTGACTTTTTCCTCATAGCATGATCGGGGCTGCTGGGTCACTTTATGACTTTTAGCCCTTTTTACAAAAGGCTCAAAACCAAAAGGCTCCATCTGCCCACCATCTCCCAATTAGATATGTCCACGTACCCATGGATAATGGGGCCAAAATTTGATGGGAAGAAAACACCCATCATTCACGACTATGTGGAAAAATGCAGAAGAAGAAAACTCCACCATTTTGCACCCGATTTTTCAAATTTCTTTCACGAACCAAGGAATTGAAAACAATACAAGGTTCGATGATCCATGGCCATAGAAAGATTGAAAATTTCATTCAAATGAGGACAACAATAAAATTTTCACGCGTCCAGACGGGAAAATGGAAAATTTATCAAAACGTGCAGACTGAGAGTTTAAACAACTTCAAAGCATGAATTTCTCTATCTTTTTGGACTTCCAACTTTACTTGAACACTTCTAGAGGGCGTGAGCTCAAAATTTTTGAATTTGACTTAAAAATGAGGGGGATTTTGAGGGTGACAACAACTAGCTCTAGCTTGGGGACATGACATGGACTGAGCATAGTGAAGACATGACATGGGAATCCAGAATCTCAATCTCTAGACCCTGTAATTTGTTGACCAGTGCCTTATCCATTGGGCCTTACAGAGTCATATACAACTTTGAGAAAGAAAGATCAGAAGAAGGAAACACACAAGCACACAACAGGGAAGGAAACACACGACACACAATAGAAGGGGAAACAAAACCACACAACGGAAAGGGAAACACACCTATGGTAATCACCTATGGTACAAGGGGGGGACAACCCACTTTCACTGATGATACAATTTCAAGTATTTCCCACTCTCGAGGAAATTCCAGTGGCATTCCATCCAAATATGAGAGAAGAAAAGCATTCTCACCACAAGCTTCATGAATCTGGAATGGGCCAGCCATAATGAATCAAACTTTCCATGGCTTGCCTTTTGGTTCTCTTCTCTTGTCCCATAGCAGATGAAGTCTCCAACTTTGAATTCTCTTGCCTTGGCCTTCTTATCAAAAATATTCTTTACTTTCAATTGGTGCTCCTTAATGCGATCCACCACTTGGAGTCTATTTTCTTCCAGCTTCTCAAGAAAGAGGATCCTCTTGTCAATGGAATCCTTGTACTGACCATCTTCTATTGCCTAGCAGCTTGAGAGCTGGCATCTCGATCATGAGAGGAATTTCTGCTTCGACTCCATACAATAGTTGGAATGGTGACATACCTATTGCCTTCTTGGGAGTGATCCTATCCACCCATAATGCATCATATAACCTTTTGTGCCAATTCCTTTGATTCTCATTTACAAGCTTATGACAATGGTCACAATGTTCTTGTTGCTTGATTCGGCTGTCCATTTCCTTGTGGATAGTAGTCAAGAAGAATGAGATAGGGAGATTCCATAGCTATAGAAAAACTCGGTCAGCTCTCTTGAAGAGAAATAGGTAGCATTATCTGCTACAATCTTCTGTGGCACTCCAAAATGGACTATGATATTCTCCTTGATGAAGTTGCATATTGTTTTAGTGTTGGCTTGTTTGGCGGAATGGCTTCCACCCATTTGGTGAAGTAGTCTATTGTTTTGTGAGTACATAGGTGTGCCCCGACACTTGAGTGAGGGTTCAAAACACCAATGAAGTCCAGCCCCCACTGTTGAAATGGTTCTTCAATAACCACATGCATGAGTGGTAATGCAATGAGTTGTGGTCTTCCAATGAATTGTTGGCATGCTTTGCATTTAGAAACCCAATCTTGAGTGTCTGCAAAGATGGTGGGCCAATAATACCTTCCTCGAGGATCTTGTGTGCAGTGACCATTGCTGAAAAATGTCCACCACATGCTTGGTCATGGTATGCTTTAAGAAACTTTTCTTGTTGCTCTTTATCTACGCACTTGAGGAAACAACCATCCAGCCTCTTTTGTAAAGCGCATGATTCCAGATTACAAATTTAGCTTCCTTCAACTTGAGTGTTCTCCTTTTCTTGTAATCAAGATGGGGAGGGCAATTCTCCATAAGTCAGGTAATAGGAAATATCAACATACCACTCATCAGTAGTGGTGACAAAGAGAACATGTGGGTTGTCTTCTGAACAAGTTGAGCAAGCACAATTTTCTTTGCCATGTTGAACTTTGAGTGTTTCATCTTCAGCAATCAACTTGCACAAGCCATTTCCCCTTACTAGATTGGAGGGTCAAATCTCCAAGTCATATTCTTGAGTCTTTAATCCAATTTCCTCTTTTAGCTCTAGGGATCTGTTGTGTCAAGATGGACTTGATTGCACTTTGCTGGGGACCATCACCACCATATATGGGAATTGAGGATGTAAAACCTGAAGTTTTTACAGCCTTGACCACTGCATAGGCATGCTTCTCCAATTGGTTGTATTTTAGCTCATGCTTTTTCAAAGGACAACTCATGAAAGCAATAGGTGCTTCCACGCCTTCATCATTTTTTTGAATGAGAATGACAGAGAGTGTATGTTCTGATGCATAACAATACATGATGAATTCTTTTGTTAAAATCTAGAGATACAAGAGTTGAGCCTTGGCAATGGATTTCTTGATCTCTTCAAATGTTTCCTTCCCTTCATTGTTCCATTTGAAGTTTTCTTGTGGTTTCATCATGGAAGTGATGTGCTTCATCAACTCAACAAACTCAGGCACAAAACGATGAAGAAAGTTCACCTTTCTGAAAGAATGAATGAACTCCTTTCTTGCTTGTGGGTAGGGCTAATGCTTGAATGGATCTAATCCTCTCAGGATCAATGTGTGCTCCATGTTTGTTCACAATGTGCCCCAATAACTTGCCTTCTGTGACTCCAAAAATGCACTTTTTGGATTTAGTGATATGCCATGTTTCCTACACCTTGCAAGTACATGTTCCAAGTGATAGATATGATCTCCCCTCTTCTTTGAAAATATTGTGAGATCATCAAGATATATGACAATGCAATGCTTTAGATCTTTGAAGGCCAAATCCATCACCCTTTGGAATGTAGCTCCTGCATTGATTAGGCCAAAAGGCATTCTGTTGTAGGAAAAAGTGCCCCAAGGTGTTGTAAAGGTTGTCTTGGTGTGGTCCTCCTCTGCCACTTTGATTTGATTATATCCTAAGAATCCATCAAGTAATGAAGCATTTCAGATCCAGTGACTACTTTGCAGGATATGGTCCATGATAGGAAGAGGATAATTGTCCTTTAGTGATGCCTAGTTCAGGTTGTGAAAATCTACACATATCCTTATTTCACCATTCTTCTTCCACACTTGGCACAATGTTAGCCACCCACGTTGAATGGTGGATGGGAAAGATGATCCTTGCATTAAGCATCTTCATTACCTCCTCCTTGATGGTATCAACAATCTTTGGGTTGTACGGCCTTTGTTTCTTCTGAAGGGCTTAACACCCTACTTCAAAGGAATTGAGTGATGCATTTCCTTTGGCTGGAAGGATTTGAGTTCATCATAAGAGTAGGCCAAGACATCTGAGTATTTCTTGAGTAATGCAACAAACCTTCTTTTTTCTTCAGGTGAGCAACATTTTCCAATATTGACCATCCTTGGCTCCTCCGGGTACCAATGTTTTCTTTATCAAAATCAGTGGGCACCAGAAGATTGCTTTTCTTTCTCTTGAATGAATCTGTCATGTTTGTCAAAGAGGTCTTCTAAAGAGACTAGGCCTTTGGGAATTTTGTTCCCTTTCAATTTGATTACTCCCTCATCATCAATCCCTTCAATTCCTTCTTTCTCTTCTTTGGGGACTACTTCTCGGTGTGGATTTTCACCTCCTTCAAAGAAGAGATTATTGAAATTATCCCTTTGCTCTAAAAAGGCTAGAATTTGGTTATCATCATTGAAGACTTGCCAATGATTTGCATTATCTGGTACACTAGGCTTGAATACCATTTCAATGGTCACTTTGTCTTTACCAAAAGAAGGATGAGGTGTCACTAGGGAAGTTGACACTGCAAGAGAATCAACCTTTTCATTTTGTTCCCTTGGAATAGCTTCAATGGAAAATGCATCAAAAGATTCAATGCAGTCCCACACTCTGTTTCTGTAATGCCGAGTCTTGGATTCTTCACCTGATATTGTTGGCGGACCTACTTTACTACAACCTCTGCATCACCTCGGCATCTCAGTTTCTTGATTCCCATGTCCTCTGCTTACACTCATGCCTAAGAGTAGTGCTTCATACTCTGCAGTGTTATTTGTATTATCAAATTGCAGCTTGTAGGAAAATGGGTACAACTCATTGGAAGGAGAGTACAATACTACACCAGCTCCTGAGCCCACACTGGAATGACTACCATCAAATTCCATTGTCCAAATTTGATCTTCCTCTTCCTCCATGAGAAGTGGCAAGTTCTCCTCTTTTTTTGATGTGAGGAAGTAGTTTCCTAGCCCACAATCTTGAAAGAGAATGTTTGCTTTTGGATCATCAGACTTTCATATTGTGAACTTCATCTTTCTTACTGGTAGTAAACTTCTTCATCTCACCTTTTACTAGGATAGTTGTAGATGACCAATCCATTTTTATCTCTCCACCCAGGTCTCTGCAAAAAACTCCTACTCAATAGCATACCAAAGGATGTTGGGATGTCTGCTACCAATATGGTTAGGAGCACCTTCTTGTCTGAAAATCAGCTAGTGCTACATGTGCATCTTTGATTCTTCCTACCAATGGCACTTGTTTGGATTCCATTGAGTAGCAGTGTGCATTTACCTGGTCAAGGTGAGGCCTAGAGAATTTGCAACTTTGGTTGGCATCACATTGTCTGAGGCTCCGAATCTATGATACAATTATTTAGCTGGAAGCCTTTAATGAGGAGTGACAGGTAGAAAGGTTCAACCTTGTTGGTTTTGGAGGCACTGAGGGCTAGCATGTTTTGGGAAGGTGGTGTGGATGGTGTGGGTAGTAAGCCTTTAGAATTAGGACTCGAGGATATAGGGTTACCACCACGAACTGTATTAATGAACTTGTCAAACTGGGTAGGGTGTGTTTGTAGGTATTCTATTTCTAAGAGCTGGACTTTGGTTTTGCTTGCATGTTCCACAAAGTCAAATGGGGTTATGGTGAGTGAGGAAGAGGTTCCAGAAATGGAGGAAGATTTACATGGTAGAGGCTTTGCTACTTTGGGTGTTGAATTCTCCTTTTCGGGTGTAGTAATTGGCTTGGAAGGGGGTGAGGGTGTAGCTTTTGATTGAACCTTAGATGTTTTTGTAGGAACAACATTTAAAGGAGAATTGTTCTTAGCAAACTTTTGAGTTGGGAGAAGAATTAGATGACTTACTTGGCATAGTAGCATGATCCCTGACAACCAATGAGTCTAGTTTTTCTTTGGCCACTCCATAGAAGGTGGTAATGGTGATCCTCTACTGATGATTTTATTTTGTGTGACCTCTGGGGAGAATCTTCTTTATTCTTCTTATCCTTTACCACAACCATTGAGGATGAAGCACCTTTCCTGGATTGTGCATGAGTGAAAAAAACACATGAGAAACTTGGAGCTTCTTCATCATCCTCATCTTCATCATCAACGTACTCAATTAGGCCATTGTGCATATCAACTTCCTCGACCTCAAGATAGTTTTCATAGTCTTCCATATTTTCTTCTTCATTTTCATCAATTTTTGCTTCCTCCTCCGGCTCTTTGGTGTCACAGATGGCATTGACTGGTGGTGCTTCAAGAAGCCAATGAGGAGGTGGAGCAATCCTTGGCCTATCTGGAGGGTTTGGTTTCCTTGAAGCATTCCACATTGTGATATGAGATAGTTGCTTCTTCAAGGCAACCAAGTCATTTGCCATTTTTTGGAACATCGGATCTGTGGTGACAGAGTTTGAATTCTGACCCTTTTTCTTTCCATTGGGGCCTTTCACCTTTCTAGAAAGATTAGATCATCATCAGTTTCTATTGCATGGTCTTGAGCTTCCCTCAATGTTCTTGGTTGGGTTCTTCTAAGGAAGAAACCTACTTCTGATGGCAAAAGCACTAATGAAGAATCTCTTCAAATTATTTTTAGGAGGCACCACATCTTCAGGATCTTCTTATCACTCTATTATATCTTGCTATGAAGTCCCTCATTGACTCGGAGGTTTCTTTCTTCATTTGTACCAATTGGACCAAAAGATCCTAAATCTTCTTGTGCTCTTGAACTTGTGTTCGAATGCACTTCTTATATCCTCCCAACAGGTGATGGACCTCGGGGTAGCATGTAGAACCATTCGAAACTTTCTCTTGAAGTGACTCCACAAAGAGTCAGACTGACACATCTTCATCCTCAACACCCAACACACCACAAGTAAGTGATAAATGTTGCTACATGCTCTTTAGGGAGTTGAGAACCATCCCCTCTAATTTTGGGAAGTTTTTTCTCGAGCCTCTCGGTAGCTCATGGAGTGGTTGAGCAAGAGCCAATGGACCGGTGTTTCCTCCCCATGGTACATTAGGCCTACGGGCCTCATGATCATTCACATTCATGATCATGATCCCCCATTCTATTTCTATTTCTAGCTTCCAACCTTGCTAAGGCTGTGGCTTCTACTTGCTTGCTCTTTTTCTATCCTCGGCTTGAAGTCTCTCGATTTCTTCGAGTTGAGCTCTTATTTCTTCTTCGGCTCTCACCTCTCTTTCTCTAGCTTCTTCTTCGGTCTTCATGTCAGTGAAGTCTACAAGGTTCTCATTGATGTATGAAAATTCACCATCCAAAGGATTGGCAACACTCAGGTTCCCAACGTGACCGGTTGCTTGAAAAGGAAGCCTCTGGATTCCGAGTAGCTCTTGTCTCCTTTGAAGTTCCTCAAAAATGGGATCAGTTTTCCTCCTTGTCTCTGTTTTGGGTGTGAATCTTCTATCCACCAGCTTGAAAATCTATGCTCTTCTTTGCGGTGCTAGAATTTGTCTTTGCCTCTCCAATTCAAGCAATGCACGTTCTTCTTCAAGGTCCAAATTCTCGTGGCAATGAAGTAGTGATTGGCACTTTGTCTATTATGCCAGATAGCTTCCCTCAAATCTGAAGCAACATCTTCTTGGATGTGGAAGAGAAATTTGGGTCTTTCAATAGGAGGGTTTCCTAAATAGCCATGATTTGAATCCATGTGGCTCATATAGCCATTCAAATTCCAAAAATTTTTCTCTCTTTTTGAATTTTGAATTTTTGACCTTGCGGTCACATTCAGTGCAGATGCTTACTAAATCTGCCCCACAGTGGGTGCCAAAAATTGTTGGCGAGGAAATTTTTGGGGAAAAATTTTTGAATTCCTTTCAATGCTCTGGGAATCTAAGTCCCTCTACTTAACTAACGGTGCAATGCTTGCATGTATGCATGCATGAAAAAGGTGGATTTTTGTGGTGGCCTTTCGGTTGGGGATCCAACAGGGGGCACTCCACTACCTTGCGAAAATGCTTGCAGCTATATCTTGCTAGGGGAAGAATTTTTTTGAAAGGTGGGAAAGGGAGTGAGAAAAGAGGTAGGAGAACTAATGTTGCAGGTAGAAAATCAGATTCCTACACACTAGTTAGAAACTTCAACACATGCATTTATGAGAAGAAACAACCTACAAAAATGGCAACAAGATGAGATAAGATTGTGAACTCAAAGTTTCTAAAATCTCCTCATCAAAGAGGCTACAAAATCCTTCTTCTTGTATTGATGCTTAAACAAAAGTTGTACATAATGTGGGAATGGAAGAAATTTGAGAATGGAGGAAAGTAGAAGAAAATGGCTATCTCCTTTGCTTTCTCTAAGTACAATGCACTCTCATGAGTTTACAAGATCAATTGCCAACCCCTTACAATGGCGTGAAGAAGCCATTAAATATCTTGCAAGAAATGGTTACAACTTCTTTTTTAGCAAGAAATGGTTTACAATTTTTTTTTCAATCATTTCGTCCATTCATTGATTCTTGATTCACGAAGAAATGCCAATGGTGAGAAAAAGACTTTCCATAGACTTTTCATAATGCATTTGCCATTACACTCATTTTTTGTAACTTTGAATTTGAACCGTTCATCTTGCCTTTGAAACTTTAAACCAGAGAGTCATCCACGTGGGAGAAATTTACTTGGAGCGGGCGTGGAGGATGCCTTTTGCATTTTGTGACTTTGTGACTTTATAGATTTGCATTTTTTACATTTTTTTTACATTTTGGCCCACTCTCCCCCTTTTGATATGGTCTTGACACATGGCCTTCACTTGAGTGGAGACAAGAGTCATGCGGGTCACTTTTATAATTTTACCTTTTTTTAATGCGGGCTCAAAAACACAAATTGCTCCACCGGCCCACCTCCCTTGCTTTGACCTTTTGATGCGGGCTTAATATTTGAATTTTCCTTTTTAGCATGATGATGGGGGTTGGGTCACTTTATGACTTTTAAGCCCTTTTAATGAAAAAGGCTCAAAACCTCAAATTCTCCCGACACTCTTCCCCCTTTGACTTTCAATGGGCTCAACATTTGACTTTTTCCTTTGTGCATGGTGGGGGTTGCGGGTCACTTTTTAACTTTAAGCCCCTTTAATGAAAAAGGCTCAAAACCTCAAATTTCTCCACCGACCCACTTCCCCTTTGACTTTTTTGATGCGGGCTCAACATTTGACTTTTTCCTCATAGCATGATCGGGGTTGCGGGTCACTTTATGACTTTTAGCCCTTTTTACAAAAAAGGCTCAAAAACAAAAAACTCCACCACCCACCTCCATTAGATATGTCCACATACCCATGGATAATGGGGCCAAAATTTGATGGGAGAGAAAATGCCATCATTCACGACTGTGGAAAAAATGCAGAGAAGAAGAAAACTCCACCATTTCGTGCCCCGATTTTCAAATTTCTTTCACGAACCAAGGAATTGAAAACAATACAAGGTTCGATGATCCATGGCCATAGAAAGATTGACAATTTCATTCAAATGAGGACAACAATAAAATTTTCACGCATCTAGATAGGAAAATGGAAAATTTATCAAAATTTCTCATCTGTACTTTCAACTGGAGAGTTTAAACAACTTCAAAGCATGAATTTCTCTATCTTTTCAGACTGCAAGAGTCATGCCTCCCTATATGTAAGATCCCCACACACAAATCTACCCAAGCTTGCTTCAAGCCCAAACAATCACCAATAAGCTCCAACAAGATCCACAAGCACTTTTGAAAATCCTCCAACTCAAAAGATGCAAGAACACCAAAAACACAAAAAGAAATCAAGTAACCCCCAAACAAGAAAAAGAACTTGAATAAATAGAAAAGGGAGAGAGGAGGGTGAGGTGGCTCCATGTAGGATGCCACATCACCCATCCTCCACTCCACCTCACAAGTCAAACCTCAACCCCAATGCACAATAAATTGGTGGGTGAGAGGAATGAAAAATTACTTACACACACAATCCAAGCCCACACCCCCTAAGGACAACTTTAATTACATGAAATAAAGTGCAATAAATTTTTACCTTTTGTCTTCCCAAAACACATAATGGGGTCTATTTTTGACCCCCAATCCATAGGTAGGGTTGATATAGCAATTTAAGAGGTGTGGGACAAGTTTAACTTGTCCCACAAGCCTCTAAAATTTTCCCTTAAGGCCAAATCCGAATTTTCATGAAGGGGTAGAGTGTACAACACTCAAGATCAAGAGCACTCAACTTACAACACATAATAATCCAGAGCCATCGATATAATAAATGAATTATTTTGACCCATCCAATATTTAGTTTAGTAAATGATTAATTTACTAATCTATACACAAATCAAGTAATTAATAAAAGGAGAATACATCACTATAAAATCACATACTAAAATCAAATAAAGGAAACTAATAAAATAATAACACACAACCCCTTGGTCACAATTTGAGGTTATCCCCCATGGGCCCCCTTAAAAACAATATAAACACACACCCACAACAAAAATACATGTTTTCATGGTGACCCTTGTTGAATTCATCTAGCATTCCAATGTGTTTGGTCTCCAATCCCCCCCATTATTTGTTGTGATAGGTTTTGTTATCCAAAATAAGCCCCTTGCTTATCTTTTGGTTAACTCCCTTCATTCTCCCTCCCTTGTGCCTCAGTTGATTTTTTTACTTTTTAGGTCCTCAAAACATTTTGGAAATGGTTTCATTAGATAGAGAATCTTCTCGGCTTTCCGAGAATGGTAAAGTTTTGCTCCTAACTTCTTGTATTCTTCAAGTTATGGCCCGACGAAGATTTTGGGGGAAATTTTCCCATGAGAATCCCACACCAATCAAGATGTGCCATGTGGCATCGGAAGGGCGGGCGCAGAGGAAACTTAGAAAATTTTCATCAAAATTAGTGGGGCGCACAAAGAGACTTTTGGCTCGAAGGCCCGCCACCAATGAAAGAGGCCATGTGTTCTCGGGAGCGTCGGGGTTTGGCTCGGCGGAAGGAAATGGAAAAGTTTTTCAAGGATTGGTGCGAGGGAAAATTGGAAGTGCAGGCCCGAGGACCAATTAGAGGGTGCCACGTGTCCTTAGGAGCATCAAACGGTGAGAGAGTGGAGGAAATTTTTCCTTTTTTCCAAGTGATGGAAAATATTGAAATAAAGGCCCGTCCATGTAGGCCCACGACCAATCAACGATCGCCACGTGTCTGAAGGGCGGCAAAAATGTTAAGGCGAGCCCGCAGAGGAGAAGAACTATTCAGTGCTTGCACCAATTAATGGTTGCCATGTGTCTCACTCAGAGAATGGGCAATCAAAGGAAAATTTGGAAGCGCGCCTCGTGACTAATCAAAACATGCCACGTGTCCCGTGAACGATGGAGTGGCGAAATTTTTTTGGAAAATTTTCCAAAGATCAAAAAGGCTTAAAAAGGTCAGGGAAAACCCTGTGACCAATCAAAAATTGCCATGTGTCCTTGGAGCTTCGTGTGGTGGAGATTTTTTTGGGGAATTTTTCCCAAAGTCAAAAGGGTGGGAAAATTTTGAATTTTCGCCCACCAGCTTCAAATTTTCCCTAGTTTTGCCCTAAATCTTCAGAAGGGCATAACTTTTGATTCAGGGCTCATATTTTCATGTTCTTAGTGGCGTTGGAAAGCTGGTGAAATTATCTACATGATGGATGGCTAAATTTTGTGTTTTGGTGGAGGTTATGGAGATAAAAATGGAAAATGCCTCTGAATGGAGAAAAGAAACAGAATTGACATTTCAACCACCATTTTTAATGAAGTATGGCTCACATTCTCTCCCAAAGATGGTCAAAAATGTTGGGAATGGTCTAGTAGGGGAACCCATGCTATTTTAATGCAATTTGGTTGGTGGTTGAAGCATCCACTCATGTTTTCCCATGTTTCTCCTTTCTGAGCTCGAATGTTCATTGTTAAAAGCCAGATTTGGCTCATTTGTAAAGGGTTGGACATTTTTATGTTTTGAAAACTCCCTCTTTCACCTTAAAAAGTGATTTTGTGGAATATCGAGACCTCTTCCAAGACTCGTAAACATGTTTTTTTCTTCTTCTGCTATTGTAATGTATGTATTTTTGATATTGGAAATGACACTTGCAAGCTCTGTGAATGAGTTTCACTCGTCTTCTTGTGTTGTTTGATTCATTTATGGTCTTTAATTACACTTTAGTAGTCTGTGCATGATGGTTTTTGTTGCATTTTTGTGAACTGTGTCAATTTGCAGAAGTAATGTTCACCACTCCTTTGGTGTATCACCTTGTTAGCCTTAGTGTCATTTCTTTTTGCATTTTTATCTCTGTCCCCTTGGAATTTAGAGTAGGATTTTTGAGTTTAAACCTCTGCAATTTTCAAGTTATACATCTGATTAGAGGAGTTGAGGAACCAACCTCTAACCTGGAGATTATTTTCCCATTTTACAAGTCCCACACTTGGGGAAAAGATTCAATGTTGTGCAATCACACTAGATGTCCATTTGTCAAACTAGAAATCTGATAAACATCCAAAGGGTGTAGCTGATTTGCACTAATAATTTTGGCACATGCCTGTGGGACCTTAGAGGTCTTCATCTTCATTACAAAAAGTTGATGTTCCTTTGTTGCAAGTTTCATGCTTGAAAAGAGCCTTAATCTGCACATCTGACGGCTCCAAAGAGGAAAAATCAACTAGTTTCGTAGTCATGGTCTGAAGATTTATGAGAAGAATCAACACAAGATCAAAAGTCGAGAGGAAGGGTTCTCTCGAGTATCTACAACTATCCCCCGGAAGAATACATAGAGGAAGGAGGATTCAAAGGTCTCCATCTCCACCAAATAGAACTCTATCAACTCCTCCACCTTCTAGACCTTTCACTCAATCAACAAGGGTTCTCAGGGCAATCAGAATGGCACAACCCAACCCTTATGTCAACTTCACTGACAACAGCCCACTTGCTCTCAATGCACAAAATCCAGCTTCTAGTTGCAGCATTGAAGAACATTCCATACTTCACTAGAGAAAATCAGACCACTCCCGGTGATCATGTTAAAGAAATTGCTAATGTGTGTGCAATTCATGAGATTAATGAGATGCAAATTGCTTTCAAATTGCTTGGCATCTTGATTCAAAGGGAGCGCCTTGCGATGGTTCAGAGCCTTGCAATAGGCTCTATCCAAAATTTAAATTAGTTATGCATAGCTCTTCATGAGCAATTTGGAGAAAAGGGGATAACTTATCTCTATTGGAACAATTGACAACTATTAAGAGAGCTCCCAATGAGTAGTTGATAGACTTCAACTTCAAATTTCAAAGGACTTGGCATAGAATTCCAAAGGTAGTAAGAAGGCCAACAACCAAGGTGCTTTTCTATACTATCTCAAAGCTTTTAAATTATGATATTTCTATGTTAATTCAATCCATGGGAGGCACCACTATACTTGTAGCTTATAGCATTTCCATTAGGGCTGAAAATTATCTAGATTCAAGGTGGTAAGTTGGCTCCTAGGCCTCCCATGCCCTTGTATCCAAACTTAGAAAATCCAAGGATTATTCAAGCACCTACTATAGCTCCTATTCCCACTCCTAGAAATCGAGTTCAAGTGAGACTTCTACTTCATCCTCTAGTGCCTCAAATGAACTTCAAGAGGTCATGAAACAATTACAAAATTTAGGCAATGAGCTGATTACACTCAAGAGGCAAGCAGCCCAAAGTTTTAGACCTTCATATCAGCCTCAAGCTCAGCCTAATAGGCAACCATATCAGCCTAATAGACCACCCAACCTAGTTGCAAATCAAAATCAAACAAGGTCTCCTGCTAATAGACCATTTCAGCCCTATAATCCCAATGCTTTGCATCTTCCTCTAAAGCTTTAGTGCCAATGTCAAAATAATATGGCACAAAAGTATGATTGGTGTTTCCCATGCAATGAACCTCATAACCAATCTATGTGCTTCAATTGTGCTTTGAACCAAGCCTTGATGGTGACAACAACTGGCGTAGAGAGTGAAGTGAGCCAGGAAACAAACCAACAACAAGGAACATCCAAGCAAAATGCAGCTCCAAATGAGACTACATTAGCAAATTGGTAGGATGAGGATTTTTGTAGTATGAATCAAGCAATGTCTCAGAGTATAGCAGCTAATACAAGGTCAAAAAAGAGGAATATTAGTGAGGGGAAGTCATTGGCTCTAGGTGATCCACAACCTTCCATCACTCTCCAAAGTGTTGGTAAGTAAAATACAGTTCCAAACATGCAAGGGCATCCCAAGCCACTTCTAAATCAACTCAAATACCAACTCAACCGTTACAACCCACGTGCAAGAAAAGAATGTGCAGCCAAGGGGCAACAAAGAGATGTTTCATCCCCATTTAGCATCATTGATTAGATGAAGAAGACAAACGTGAATATATCTATGTGAGAATCATTATCCATTCTAGGCAAAAGAGATCTCCTACAAGCTGCCATGAAGAATTGGTCAACTTCAAATCGAAAGTTCATATGCAAGAGAAGGTACTCACCAATGCTACCTGACCCTAAAGGGAATCATGGAGGACATCAAGGTAAAATTTTGAAGACCCTCCATTCTATGTTTCATTGATCATTGGAGATAAGCTAGTACACAATTACATGATTGATTCTGGGGCAAGTAGTTCTGTGATGCCCAAACAAATAGCTGATCAGCTAGGTCTCCAATATGAAGTCATATCCAAAGGGGTAGTGCAACTAGATGGGACAGCAGTATCAACAGTGGGAGTGATTAAAGATTTGAATCTTACCTTGCATGCATGCCCCAATGTTACTGTTTTACAAGATGTGTTGGTGATAGATTTGCCACCACTCTTTGCCTTATGTTTGTCAAGGGATTTCACAACTAGAATTGGGGGCTACTTATCTGCTGATTGGTCACACATGTTGTTTAGAACAAGATATGGAACCAAAGCCACAATCAGATCTGAACCTATTGCAAACTTTCACATTGAACCTCATACTCCAAGCCAAATCAATGCCAACTATTTAGCATTTGATCAAGATGATTACCCAAGTACAGATGAAGCTGACACCAAAGTTGGAAGCATCCCAAATTTGACTCTTGATGAATGGGAAAGCAAGGTGCATTATTTTGACCCCTACCAAGAAATAGAAGAATCTAAGCTAGGAGTCTATTGCATACATGAAGAAAATCAGCCTATTCCTAGCATCTCCAAGCCAAACCATAAGGATGACAATAAGGTATGGCAACTGTTCTTTGATGGATCAAGAAGTAGACAAGGTGTAGGAGGGGAGCTATGCTTGTTTCACCTCAAGGCATTAAGTATTATTCATCTTTTAGATTTCATTTTGCATGTTCTAACAACACTGATGAGTATGAAGCTCTGATACAAGGATTGCATTGGTCAATTAAGAGAGGTATAAAAAACCTACAAGTTTTTGGTGACAGTGAGCTGATTGTCAACCAAGTTAAAAGGAAACATGCTACCAAGAATGATTTGCTCAAGTGTTACAAGAATAGGGTGTGGGACCTCATTGAGGATTTTAAGGGCTTTGGCATCAACTCCATCCCTAGGAGAGAAAACCAAGCTGCTGACAGACTTGCAACGGTTGGGGCAGCCTTTGATGTTGTTGAAAGTATCAAGGAAGATAAAATACAACCAAGCATCCATGTGATTGTAAGGCCTTCATGCTGCATAAATAATGTGAGTTGGCAAGTGTTTGAAAGTGACCAATAAATAATCAATTTCTTGCAAGAAGAGGCTGAGTTCTCACCAAAAATTAGGAAAAGTTGGAACAGCAAGATGGTGATCGTGTGGTATAGCCGAGAACAAATAAGCTGCCAAAGGAACTTGTCACTTTAGATTCCATTTTTAATCCTAATGATCAATTTAGGAAGGAGAAGGAAAATATCTAGGTCAAGGAGAAGATTCAAGCCCATCTTGATTGGGAGGACAATTCACTTCAAATTAGTAAAGTGACAACCAAGCAAGAAAGGTATGAGTTCATGCAACTTTTCCAAGAGTTCCCGGACATATTTTCTTGGAGTTATGAAGATTTGAGAGGTTTCAATCCCAAGCTAGCTTAGCACACTGTTGAATTGGATCCAATTGCTAAACCCATTAGGTAGAAACAAAGGCCACTCAATCTGCATGGATCCTTTCATGAAGAGGAATTGAACAAATTAATAGAGGCAAGTATCATATTTCCCATCAAGCATTCTAGTTGGGTAGCAAACTTAGTTCCATCGAGAAAGAAAAGTGGAGAAATCAGATTGTGTGTAGACTTCAGAGACTTAGATAGAGCATCTCTCAAGGATCATTACCCACTTCCTTATATGGAGCAGATCTTGCAAGTTGTTGCTAGCTCGAGAGGTTTTCACTTTTAGATGGTTATTCAGTGGTACAATCAGATCATGGTAAAGGAAGAATATCAGTTCAAGACAACCTTCACCACCAAATGGTTAACTTATGCATATAGAAAAATACCATTTGGGCTGTCCAACACCTGGAGCTACCTTCTAAAGGGCAATGGATATGGAATTCAAGGGGTTGATCAACAAGATAGTGCTGGTATACTTAGATGATATCACTATTTTTTCTAAAAGTATAGCAGATCATCTCTTTAATTTGAGACAAGTGTTCCAAAGATGTAGAAGATTTGGAGTATCCTTAAATCCTAAAAATGTATTTTTCTAGCTCATGAAGGAAATATTCTTGGCCACATTGTCTCCAGAGAAGGATTAGCAATTGATCCAGAGAGAGGTTGAAGCCATAAGAGCACTACCATTACCAAGTCATAAGAAAGCCCTTCGAGTTTCTTAGGAAGGATAAATTTTGTTCGGAGGTTTGTCCCAGATTTTGTAGCCCTTGTCAAGCCAATAACTATGATGTTGAAGAAAAGCATGGCTTTCAAATGGATAGCTAAAGGTAAGGCAAGTTTTGAGGCAATCAAGGAAGCCATCTCACAAGCTCCAACTCTCATTAACCCAGATTTCTCCAAGTATTTTATCCTTTATGCATTTGGGGGTGATGATACAATCTCTACCATTTTAGTATAGCGAGAACCAAGAAAATGCAGAGAGAACCAATTACTTTCTTTAGCCAAAGCCCGGAAGACTATGAGGTGAGGTATTCTTTCATTTAGAAGCAAGTTATTGGAGTGATTAGGAGCTTGAAGAAATTTAAGCATCTAGTTTCAAACAAGAAGGTTCAACTACTGGTTTCTCATGTGGGAGTTAAAGAATTCCTCATCAACACGGATTTAAATTAAAAATGTGTAGGGTGGATTACTCGGGTCATGGAGTATGAAATTGAGATCAAAGTCACCAAGCTGGTCTAAGGAAAGGGATTATGTGAGCAGCTAGTCTTGAGTAAATCAATGGAAGCAAACAATGAGAAAGATGTTGTTTTGGTGCTGCAAAACAACCAAGAACAAGGAGACACTCAAGAAGAGAACAATGATGTGCTCACTCCTTGTTGGACCCAAGACATAATGCACTTCCTACACATAGGCCTATTCCCTCCAGAGATGAACAAAACCAAGAGAAGACACTTCAGATTGCAAGCTGTCCCATATGCACTTGTTGATGGTGTTTTGTTCAAGAAAGATGTAAATGGAGTGCTGCTGAGATGCATTGAGACAAACCAAATTAATAGAACATTGGAAGAGTTCCATGGTGGGACAAATGGAGGTCATTTTGCACCAAGAGTGACAGCTCTCAATATCATGAAGGTTGGTTATTATTGGCCCAAGGTATTCAATGATTTTTATGCATGGATAAAGAGGTGCAGGAGTTGTGCTTTTTCATAGGCAAAGAGAGGTTAGCAGCCCTTCCATTGCACCCAATCTCAGTTGACCAACCATTCATGCAATGGGGTTTGGAATTCATTGGAGTCATTAACCCAAACTCAAGCCAAGGACACAAGTGGATTCTAACAGCCACATATTACTTCACCAAATGGACTGAGGTAGTGGCACTTAAGGAAGCAAATGAATCTAGCATTCTAGACTTCTATGAGGGGATAGTGACCAGATTTGGTATACCAGCCACTATAATATCAGATAATGCTTTGGCATTCATAGGATCAAAGGTAATTGAATGGGCTGTTAAAAATGGGATCTATTTGAGCACTTCTTCAAATTATTACCCTCAAGGTAATGGCCAAGCTGAGTCTACAAATAAGAACTTGTTAAGGATCATCAAGAGGACTCTTGATGAAAATAAGAGGACTTGACATACTAAATTGAAATCAGCCTTATGGGCTGATAGGATCACTCCCAAGAGATCCACAGGTAATTCCCCATTCAAGCTTGTTTATGGAAGAGAGGCAATTTTGCCCATGTCACTTGAGTTGCCAATGTTCGAACTCGGAAGCAAACCGAATTATTGGAGTTTGAACCCATGGAGGTGAGATATGTAGAATTGATGGAACTCTAAGAGATCGAGAGCATGCAGCCCAAGCAATGGAGAAGGATCAACCTTGATCAAAAAGACTTTTGATAGGAAAGCTAAAGCTAGAACCTTCTAAGTTGGAGATCTAGTGTTGAAATGGGATGCGAATGCAAAGCCAGGAAGGCATTCAAAGTTTGATGCCATTTGGAGTGCTCCCTACATGGTCACAAAATGTAAGAACAACAATGCATTCCAATTGTCTACATTGGATGGTGAAGAACTGCAGATTCTAGTTAATGGAATCCATCTCAAGAAGCATTGCTACTAGAAGGGAACTCTCTACCTTATATATATTAGCTTAGATTTTCACTCCTCCAAGTGCTTGTGCACATTGTTTTTTTGTAGCTTAGTTTCTATTTCCCTCGGTGCCTTGGCATAGGTTGGCTATCCCAAACATGCGGTTTTGGAGGCCTTAGTTCCAGATCGTGTGATGATTCTACTCTCACAATCTTCCTCCTTGTAAAATTTCTAATCAGTTGGGGTTCCAAGCAGAGAGTTTTATAATTCCATACCCAATGGATTGCTTTAGGAAATTGGTAACTTCATCCAACAGCAGATGACCCTCCGAGTCGCCAAAATTGTTATCCAAAATAAGCCGCTTGCTTATCTTTTGGCTAACTCCTTCATTCTGGCTCCCTTGTGCCTCGGTTGATATTTTTACTTTTTAGGTGCTCAAAACAACTGAAATAGTTTCATTAGATAGAGAATCTTCTCAGCTTTCCGAAATGGTAAATTTTTCCTCCTAACTTCTTGTATTCTTCAAGTTATGGCCTAACAGAGATTTTTGGAGAAATTTTCCCATGAGAATCCCACGGTCAATCAAGATGTGCCACGTGGCATCGGAAGGGTGGGTACGGAGGCAACTTAGAAAATTTTCATCAAAAATTAGAGGGGCACACAAATAAACTTTTGGTTTAAAGGCTCGCCACCAATGGAAAGAGGCCACGTGTCCTCGGGAGCGTCGTGGTTTGGCTCGATGGAAGGAAATGGAAATTTTTTTCAAGGATTGGAGCAAGGGGAAATTCAAGCTCAAGCCCGAGGACCAATTGGAGGGTGCCACGTGTCCTCGGGAGTGTCGGATAGTGGGAGAGTGGAGGAAATTTTTCCTTTTTGCCAAGCGATGGAAAATATTGAAACGAAGGCTCGTCCGCATAGGCCCACGATCAATCAACGGTTGCTACATGTCCAGGGGTTGGAAAAAAACATTTAGGTAGGCCCGTGAGAGGATAAGAACTATTCGTGCCCATGCCAATCAATGGTTACCATGTGTATCACTTAAGGAATGGGAAGTCGAGGAACATTTGGAAATGCGCCCCGTGACTAATCAAAACATGCCACGTGTCCCAGAACAACGGAGTCATGGAAATTTTTGGAAAATTTTCCAAAGATCAAAAAGGCGTAAAAGGTCGGGAAAAGCTTATGACCAATCAAAACTTACCACATGTCCTTAGAGCTTTGTGTGGTGGATATTTTTGGGGAAATTTTCCCAAAGTCAAAAGGGAGGGAAATTTTTGAATTTTCAGCCCACCAGTTCAAATTTTCCCTAGTTTTGCCCTAAATCTTCAAAAGGGCATAACTTTTGATTCAGAGCTCAGATTTTCATGTTCTTGGTGGCGTTGGAAAGCTGGTGAAATTATCTACATGATGGAGGGATCAATTTTGTGTTTTGGTTGATGTTATGGATATAAAAATGGAAAACGCCTCTGCATGGAGAAAAGAACAAAGCCGACATTTCAACCACCATTTTTAATGAAGTATGGCTCGCATTCTCTCCCAAAGATGGTCAAAAACATCGAGGAATGGTATGATAGGGGAACCCATGCTATTTTAATGCAATTTGGTTGGTGGTTGAAGCAGCCACTCATGTTTTTCCATGTTTCTCCTTTCTAAGCTCGAATGTTCATTGTTAAAAGCCCGATTTGGCTCATTTGTAAAGGGTTGGACATTTTTATGTTTTTCAAACTCCCTCTTTCACCCTAGAAAGTGATTTTGTGGAATATCAGACCTCTTCCAAGACTGCAACATGTTTTTTTCTTCTCTGCTATTGTAATGCATGTATTTTTGATATTGGAAATGACAATGCAAGCTCTGTGAATGAGTTTCAATCCTCTTCTTGTGTTGTTTGATTCATTTCTCGGTCTTTAATTACACTTTAGCATCATTGCATGATGGTTTTTCTTGCATTTTTGTGATCTATGTCAATTTGTAGAAGTAATGTTCACCACTCCTTTGGTGTATCACCTTGGTAGCCTTAGTGTCATTTCTTTTTACATTTTTATCTTTGTCCCCTTGGAATTTAGAGTAGGATTTTTGAGTTTAAACCCCGCAATTTCCAAGTTATACATCTATTAGAGGATTTGAGGAACCAACATCTAACACGGAGATTATTTTCCCATTTTACAAGTCCCACACTTGGGGAAAAGATTCAATGTTGTGCAATCACACTGGATGTCCATTTGTCAAACTAGAAATCGATAAACATTGAGAGAGGGTGCGGTGATTTACACTAACAGTTTACTCGCAAAACACATAATACTTCGTTCGCCTCGTGGCACGCATGAAAACATCTAAAATAAAATATACAATATAAATCCACAATCATCTATATATGAATCAAATCATCATCTAGGAAAGTAACGATATCATTTACAATTTCTAACAACATCTCGATCTTACATTTCATCAATAACAATAGGATCACAAGATTAGTTCAATTGTTAAGGTCTACTAAAAAAGATGCAAATATCGCATGTCAGAAATATGTAACCATGTCAACAACATATCATCATCAATATAAAATGTCTCTAATAATCCACACACAACATACTATGAATCAAAACCAACAATAGACCGAGTATCTCTATCATCTACCATCCTGCTAAGTCAAAATGCTACAATAATGTCCATAAGTATAGTCAACAATATTGAAATCAAAAGAAAAAGTGTCGAAGGGAAGTGGGCACTACATCTCCCTTCCCTTAGACTCAAATTCCTCCTAGAATTCAACGGAATAGGTGTGAGAACTGGACTCGTAGCAATGTAACATCCTACCTATAGCCGTAGTCTCATCATACCTATCCCACTGGACTCGAACCTGGTCAATCTCTCTGCCTCAAAGGCCCAAGGTCTTGCACTCTAGAATATAGATGGGCTCCACCATCACCTTCCCCGATCCCACACTTGCAATACGGCCCAATCTAATACGTGAGAAGGATCAACAATGTATCTCCTAAGTATAGAAACATGAAACACATCGTGGATGTGAGACAAGCTAGGTGGAAATACTAGGCGATAGGCCAAGGGACCGATACACTCCAAGATCTCAAAGGCACCCACAAACCTAGGAGCAAGCTTAGAACCTTTTCTATAATGGATAGGGCTATTATGTGGCCTGACATGAAGAAACACCTTCGTGCCCACCTTAAAACTACAATCTGTCTTATGATGATCCGCATACTTCTTCTACCTATCCTGTGCCTCCTGTAGTCTCTATTTGATCATAACAACCTACTTCTCCATGTCCTATAGTAAAGCCAACCCAAGAGAAACCTTGTCCTCTAACCTATCCCAACTAAGAGGTGTCCTGCACTCTCTGTTATACAAGTCCCGAAAAGGAGCCATGTTTATCGAACTCGAAAACTACTATTGTAGGCAAACTCCACCAAGTATAAATACTTCTCCCATCTTGACTGATTATCCATGATGTACATCCTAAACATTTCCTCCAAGATCTGATTCACCCACTCAATCTGTCCATATATGTTAGGGTGATATGTTTGGCTGAAATTGATCTTCATCCTGAGGGAATACTACATGGTAGTCTAGAAGTGGGAAGTGTAATAAGGATCACGGTTCAAAATGATATTCCACGGAATCCCATGCAACATGACAATATCATCAAGATATACCCATGCCTTTGTACTAGCTATGTAGGTGGTCTTCACCGAAGAAAAATGAGCCACTTTCGTTAATTTATCCACAAAGTGACCATGATGGCATTCCTCGGAGGTATCTCGACACCAGTAACCCAACAATGAAGTCCATGGAAATGGTGTCCCATTTCCACTCTGGAATAGCATGAGGAAAGAGAAGACTAGATGGGTGTTGATGCTCGACCTTCACCTTTTTACACTCTAATCAACATGATACAAACGAGCCATGTCTCTTTAAAGTCCCCTCTAATGGTACAACTACCTCAAGGTGGCCTATATCTTCTTCACCCCGCGATGGGTTGAATAAGGTGCACGATAAGCCTCTGTCAAAATGTCCTATCTCAAGCCTCCATCTCTAGGAACATAAATCTGTCCTCTATGTTAGAGAAGACCATTTGCCTCTAATGAAAATCCATCAAAATTCCCCTCAAGGGGTCTTTGAGACTCAATCTCTACTCTATTTGTAAGGTAGAAGCTATCGTGAGGAAGCTATTGCAAAATCATACTCCTGCAAATCTTTACCCACTGAAGTGGCCATAACCACATGTCTCTATCTACTTAGGGAATTTGCAACCACATTCTTCTTCCCTTTCACATGCTCTATCTCCATGTTGTACTCACAAAACAATTCCTTCTAACGTCACTAATGAGCGTTGAGATTGGACTGCGTGAAGAGGTGGTGAAGACTCAAGTGATCAATCCTGAGTGTAAATCTCTAGCCAAGAAGGAAGTCTCTCCATTGAACCAAGGCATGCAAAACCACTGCAAGCTTAAGGTCACGAGTTAGATAATTGATTTCATAATCCTTGAGTTTGTAAGACTCAAAAGAAACTACTGTACCCTCCCCGCATCAAACACCTCCAAGTCCCGCCAAAGAAGCATATGTAAAAACTCACCTGAGCATTTGGAACTGTAAGAATACGTGCTATTGTGAGACATTCCTTCACTATCTTGAAGGCCTACTCACATCTTTCTGACCATACAAACTTCTTCCCTTTCCACTGAAGGGAAGTGATGGGGTGCGAAACACCCGAGAGAAGTCCTGTCTGAAATCTCTGTAATATCCTGCCAAGCCCACAAAGCTACGCACCTCGGTCACATTATTAGATGCTGGAAAATCCATAATAGATCAAATCTTGGAAGGATCAACTGCGATACCTTCCCTAGAAATGATGTGACCAAAATACTACACCTCTGTCTGAAAAAACACACACTTCTCCAGGTTCCCATAGAGATGCTTTGCTCACGAAGACAACTGGCGAAGGTGCTCCTCATGATCTTCACGTGTACATGAGTAAATAAAATTTCGTTAAGGAAAATGAGCATGAAGCAATCCAAGAAGGTCTTGAACACCCCATTCATCAAGCTCATGAACACTGCGGGGGAATTCATCAAACCAAAAGGCACTACTGTGAACTCGTAGTGGCCATATCTTGTACAAAAGGTGGTCTTATGAATAACTACCTCCATGATCCTTAGGCGATGATATCCCGACTTAAGATATATCTTGGTAAAAGCGTGGCCCCCTTCATCTAATTAAATAAATCATCAATGTGTAGAAGGGGGTAACGATTCTTGATCATTCCTTTGTTCAAATTTGGCGGTAATCAATACACAATCGCAGAGATCCATCCTTTTTCTTTACAAAAATCATGGGTGAACCTCAAGGGGATACACTAGGATGGATTGGGCATTTCTTTAGAAGGCCCTCAAGCTGTAACTTGAGCTCGTAGATCTTAGGAGTAGTCATCCGATAAGGTGCTCGTGAGATAGGCTCTTCTCCCTAACAAGATCTATGTGAAAATCTATCTCACGTGGGGGTGGTAACCCTAGTAGATCTCATAGAAAGACATCAGAAAAACTCTCTCAAGATGTGATGGTCATCCAGGATGGCTCACTAGACTCATCCTCCGATCTGTCACTAATCAGAATAAAGATACATCACAGCAACCTCGTTGCACACACACGCTTAAGCTGCATAGCAAAGATGGTGTGAATATAAACGAGCCTCCTAACTCTTACTATCATTGACTCAAGTCCTAGATCATTCGTACATGATATAGTATTATGGTAACAATCCACTCTAGCTCAGTATGCAAACAACCACTCCATGCCCAAGATGACTCCATATGAACCCAACGAGAAGGATGCGAAGATCCGAGGTAGTGGCGAATGGTCCCAAATCCACTACACACTCCTTAACTAAGGAGTCTACATATATTTGGCTCCAAAATCCATCTTGACGTCCCAACTAAGACCCTACCTAGTTGCCACCACTGTAACACTCTACTAAATATGGTGTAAGAAAAGAATTATATGAATCGAATCAAATAGAATGGAGATAGGAATACCACCAACGCTACTGTTTGTCTCTATCATAGTACTCTAGTGTTTAGCTTGGTAGTTATCAACCACTTTGTATATATTCGATGGCTGCGCATGTCACCAACATGGTTCTAAAATCATGTGTCTTACCCTTGTTACTAGGGTTATGTGAGAACTCTCTCCAATGATGTCCGACAACACCACAAACATAACAACTTCTTGGTCCTCTCCAATGATGATGCGCTTTTAGCCAAGACTCTAGAGAGTCTCGTGCTATGGATCCCGATGATTCGACTATGGGCTACTAAGGTCTCTGCCGACAAGCTCCTACTGATTGAGCTCTCGATGCACCTGTGTCCTAATGGGACCCCTAGGAGGAGGCCCCATACTCTATCCCCTATGAGCATCAAATCTTTAAGTAGGTTTAAATGGTGGACGATTTTTCTGCTTCTTTCTTGAGATGGCTGTTGTGGTGGCTTGAATGATGACTGTGTAGAACCATGTCCACCACGAGGAGGAGGAGCTAACCCCCTCAACTTGTTATCTTACATCTATTAGATGTAGCTCCACACTCTTTCCCTGGTGTGATGTGTCTTTCCCCATGTCTCCTTTACAATATAGGCCTTCTCCACGGCCTTTGCTAAGGTCTGTGGGTAGTGAATGTGCAATGCACCACCCAAATCCAAATTTAGGCCCTTAATGAACTTGTGAATCCATACCTGCTCATCCTACATGTAGTCATCGTACCGGAGTAGGTCTAGAAATCAACTCTCATAGTCAGCTATAGTCATAGATGCCTGATGGAGGTCGTGGAAATCCTCTATCCTCTTTTGAATGAACCTCTCGGGATAAGTACCTACTCTTAAACCACTCCTCAAAGAGCTCTTAGGTAACCATCTCTGAATCAACGTGTAGCTTCTGCTCCTTGGTCCTCCACCAGACACCTCCTGCATCCCTTAAAAGATGGATCACAACATGAGATTTTGTGTTACTAGTACAAGGGCATATCTTAAAGCACCCACTCAAGCTCACCAACTAGGTCTCTGCTTGAAATCCACCCGTATCTCTAGAATAGCAAGACGGTCGTAGCTTCGGGATCTCCTTGATATGGTTTGAACTTATCAACCTGGTGACCCTTAGGCCTCTCTACATGCTCCTCTCTGGTCTAGGGCTCCTAGACCTATCCCTAGGTAAGTGCACGAAGTTGGGGGGCCAAAAGTAGACAAAAACCCAAAAAAAGCAAAATGCGTATGCGTTCTATTATAATGCGATCGCGTTTTAAATTTTTAGGTTTGGGATTTACCGAGGCATAACACGTATGTGTTACATAACGCATACACATTATGCATACTATAAAGAAAAAAAAGAGTCCCAAGCCTCTATCATTTTATCTCCTTTAAACGCGAGTTTGAGCTTAACCATGCCCTGCGTTTTTCATTCATTGGATCTCAAGCTCAAAGGATCATTTTTGGATCACCGGAAGATCTGAATTGACGATGGTGCCACAGAGAAGAGGTAAGCATAATTCTTTTCTCAAAATTGCATTGAAATATGATAATTATAGATTAAAATTTGAATTGAATACATATTTTTTATTGTTACAGTTAGAGGTCAAGGGAATCAACCACCACCAAAACCTTCTATTCTTGTCATCCCTCCCAAAACTCCCACAATTTCTCAACATCCCCCGGGTAGTCAAGAAGATTTAGCTGCCCACATAGTTGAAAAAAATTTGAAATTGAGGATTTAATCAAAACAATGAGGGATTCACAATCTACAAACCCCCACCATACCTCTCTTGCAAACAAATTGGAGGCATTACTTGTTCAAGTTGATGTGGCAACGGGAAAATTTATCATTGGACAACTTACATAGAGAGTTATAGGGTTTATTATTCCAACAAATTGTCATACGTGGATGTAAAGAAAAAGAAATTTCAAAAGACCTCATATGCGCCTTATTTACAAACCCCTGCACTAATTTTCCTATTTCGTTGTCATGTAAATGGTTTCCCATCTATCGGGTGCAATAATAGTTT
Source organism: Taxus wallichiana var. yunnanensis (assembly GCA_018340775.1). Classification (NCBI taxonomy): domain Eukaryota; kingdom Viridiplantae; phylum Streptophyta; class Pinopsida; order Cupressales; family Taxaceae; genus Taxus; species Taxus wallichiana. The sequence goes on along the minus strand of CM031244.1, from coordinate 379,633,768 downwards.
GATTAAACATAATTTTTGGGAGCGATGGTGTATGGTGTTTGATTTTACACCTTGTAATAACAACGAGGTGCCACTATACTTTCTCGAGGAAACTCTATTACGAGTTTATCCTCAATGAGATCCCAAATTATTTTGATTTCCAATATTTCCGGGGCCAAGGAAAACGATCTGTAGAGGATTGACTAGGTACATAATGTGCACCTATTCAAAGCAGGGTAGATTCCTGCACAAAATCCCCCTCACTCTAAGATTATCCCTCAAGCGGTGAAGGAGACAAGTGGGATTGATACACTCCATGCGCCAGGGGCTATCTCCAACCATTGTTTGACATACGAGGGATATTTCTAAGCCGGATGCTCGTGGAGGTACATAGAGTATTCCCTCAAGGAGTACTAACATGAGGCCATATCTTTACTCGTCATGTGGTAGCATATATTTGGGGCCCAATGAGGACGATACTTTAATGCTTTCTGATTTTGGTGCAATCGGTGCTAGGGGTGCACACGATAATGTCACTATGTCGATGTTCTTTTGAGTGAGACATTTGGATTACATTCATTGGTGTCACCTTTGTAGGTAAATTTGTTATGTTTTGTTATGTGTGTTACAAAAAGTTTGGAGTACTTGATTTACTTATATATGTTAACTTTTTGAAATAATTGTATTTATACATGTATATGCATTGATATTAGTGTGTGTGGGAGGTACATCTTCATCCCTACCACAGTAACGAGCACCATTCATACACATACATTCACGAGAGGTAATTTAGAATGTTAATTATGTAAAATTTTCGCATACATACATATATATATATATATATATATATATATATATATATATATATATATATATATATTAGTTTTATATTAGAAGTCAAATATATGTATGTTCTCTTGTATGTCCGTCTAACTCATGTGATATACATGTTTGATAAAGATGTTAACTTCACTACACACCCCACCATCTTTGTGACAAGTAGATAAAGGTGTTGCAGCTGCAATTTCATTTGCGCAACAACTCACCGAGGTATTCAAACAACACATAAATTTTGTTAAATTTCTCGTGTGATTCATCTTATCTTAAATTACATGTTAATAATTTCTTTCATTTTAGAATTATTAAATTATGTTAATAATGTCCTTCACTGTGTATATGCAAGAGTTACTCATCAGTAAAGAACCTGTTCATTTGAATCACAAAGTGACAGGTAAAAATAATAGTTCTATAGTGATAAAATTAGTTAAAATATTGTCATTATGTACATACATGTACTTAGTTCTATTTTTACTAATTCTGATGTTAGATTTTCTTATCTTATGTGTATGTAGGGAACTTCAACCCCCTCCATTTTGACTTTAAGGGCACAGACTCCTCCATCTCGTCATCTTCATACCCCCGTTCATACTACAGAGATCCCAATGACTCATATGAGTGTGAGATGTAAATTCAGCATGATTGATAACTTGCAGTAAGTTTGTGTATTTATGTAAATACTTTCATTCTAGCATGGTCTTAAATACATGTTGAAAACATATATAAATTAAGTTTTGACAAAAAAATTGTTTGCATTTACAAGCTCATCTACAGTGAGTATTTAGTGGAAGAGGACTTGAAGCATGGGATCGACGATCCAAAGTCATCTCATAGATCTCCATCTTCGTCTAAGGGAGGGCCTTCTTCAAGCAAGGCCAAGAGAGGGATAGATTTTGATGAGTAGGAAACATATATGTCTTACAAGACATTGTTTTTGTATGCCTATGTGCATGAAATTATATGTACGCCTATATGGCATTTGAACTTGGTGGTATATGACCTATTTGGGCATTTTTGTATTTATTATGCACATTAAAATACTATTTGGAACTTGATAATTTTGTATGAGACATAACATTTCTAAGATTATTTTCGCATGAAACTAATATGATGTGCACTTGACAATATTTAAGACATTATGGATTGTTTTTTCATTTATTGGTGATGTACATGTACTAGCATTTTCAATGTATAATATGCATCAAACTTTGGAAATCAATATTTATATAATGTATGTATATAAAGAGTTACCTAATCCGAGTAATTATTCATTCAATTTATCGGTGTGTGTATGTGTATTTACCTTACTTTCACTTCTTCTTGCTCATGGTCTCTTTTACCGATTCCTATCTTATCATGCACTTACTACATTCTTCTACGCTTCTTAGTCTTCTCCCTATTAAAACACCCGAGAGTTGTCACAATTTGATCCCTTTCATCTGTTGATATTTTGAGAATGTATCTCCATATACATTCCTCTAATGCTTGAGAATGTCTCTAGATGCAATGAAATTCTTATTCGACACTCAATGATTCTTGATTTTCTAATCCTGTCTAATTTGTGTTATTACCTTTAAATCAGAGGCATTTCAAGTTATTTGGAAATCACGACACACCCTTCACTAGGCTTGATGACTACCCATATCCTTTTCAAGGCACTTTTGAAAGCATCTATGGGTTTATCATAGCATAAATTATCAATGAATAGAAGGTCACTAAGCCATAGGCTAGCAGAATCCCATCCAAAACAAAATAAGAAATATTTACTAGGTGATTGATAACTCTGTGTATTCTTAGACATACCCATATCAAATTCATTCTTAAGCCAATCTAGTCATTCGTGGTTCAAAAGAGACTACGCCCAAACGAGGTAGCCCAAAGCACGGGTAGCATAGGAACCAAAAAAATCCTCCACTAGTGTTCACCTAGCCACCCCGATGTTTTGGCATAGTTAGTTTAGTCCCACGAGCTTCCGTTTGCAAACTACAACGTCTAGGAGCCCTACACTGACTCAGACTACAGTATTTTGTGCATTTGCAAACAATAGGACAACGAGAGAACCAAATGGAGATGGAGAAAACTCGGGAGAGGATTTCATAGAGGGATTCAACATGGAGGTTTCAGATTTGACGAGATGTCTCTAGGTGTCATGGAGTCCGAGAAATCATATGTCAAAGATATAACGTGTTTTGGTCTCAGGGATCTTAAGAGACTACACTCGAACGAGGTCGCCCAAAAGCACGGGGAGCATAGGGAACCAAAAAAATCCTCCAATAGCATTCACCGCCACCCCGACATGTTGGCGTAGTTGGTTTGGTCCCACAAGCTACCGTTTGCAAAATACAACATTTAGCAGCCTTAGATTGACTTAGACTACACTATTTTACACGTTTGCAAACAATAGGACAACGAGAGAACTAAATGGATATGGATAAAATCATGATATCTTTTGATAGAGGGCCTCAACGTGGAGGTCTCGGATCATATGAGACGTCTCTAGGTGCTACGGAGTCCGAGAAATCACTCGTCGAAGATATAGAATGTTTTGGCCTCGGGGCTCTTAAGGGATTACACTGGATGAGGTAGCCGGAAACACAGGTAGTGTAGGGAACCAAAAAAATCCTCCACTAGTGTTCACTGGTTACCCCAATGTGTTGGTGTAGTTGGTTTGGTCCCATAAGATTTCGTTTACAAACTATAGCATCCTGGAGCTCTACATTGACTCGATCGTAGTATTTCAAGCGTTTGCAAACTATAGCATCTGAAGCCCTACACTAACTTAGACTACACTATTTCATGCATTTACAAACAATAGGATAGTGAGAGAATCAAATAGATATGGAGAAAAACGTGAGAGGATTTTGTAGAGGGCCCCGACATGGAGGTCTCGGATCTGACGAGACGTCTCTAGGTGCCACGGATTCCAAGAAATCACCTGTTGAAGATATAGCGTGTTTTGGCCTCAAGGCTCTTAAAGGACTACGCCCGGATGAGGTAGCCCAAAACATGGGCAGCATAGGGAACAAAAAATCCTCCACTAGCGTTCAATAGGCCATCTAGATTTGTTGGCAAGACGGTTTGGTCCCACAAGCTACTGTTTGCAAAATACAACATCTAACAACCTTACACTGACTTAGACTACACTATTTCATGCATTTGCAAACAATAGGACAACAAGAGAACCGAATGGAGATGGATAAAACCACAATAGGATTTCATAGAGGGCCCCAACATGGAGGTCTCGGATCTGACGAGACATCTCTAAGTGCCATGGAGTTTGAGAAATCACCCGTTGAAGATATAGCGTGTTTTGGCCTCAGGGCTCTTAAGGGACTACACCCGGAAAAAGTAGCCCGAAAGCATGGGTAGCATAGGGAACCAAAAAAATCCTCCACTAGTGTTCACCAGGCCATCCAGACATGTTTTCCCAGATGGTTTGGTCCCACAAGCTACCGTTTGAAAACTATAATGTCTAGGATCCCTACACTGACTCAGACTACAGTATTTCATGTGTTTGCAAACAATAGGACAATGAGAGAACCAAATGAAGATGGAGAAAACTGTGAGAGGATTTCCTAGAATGCCTCGACATGGAGGTCTTGGCTCGAGGAGACATCTTTAGGTGCCACGAGTCCGAGAAATCACACGTCGAAGATATAGCGTGTTTTGGCCTAAGGGCTCTTAAGGGACTACGCCTGAATGAGGTAGCCCGAAAGCACATGGAGCATAGGGAACCAACACAAAGCCTCCAATAGTGTTCACCTGGCCACCTCGATGTGTTGGCATAGTTGGTTCAGTCCCACGAGCTTCGCTTGTAAACTATAACGTCCGATGACCTATACCGATTCGGACTACAATATTTCGTGCCTTTGCAAATAATAGGACAGTTAGAGAAACAGATGGAGATGGATAAAACCATGAGAGAATTTTGTAGAGGGCCCCAACATGGAGGTATTGGATCTGACGAGACATCTCTAGGTGCCACGAAGTCCGAGAAATCACTCGTCGAAAATACAGGCGTGTTTGGGCCTCGGGGCTCTTAAGGGACTACGCCCAGACGAGGTAGCCCGAAAGCACAAGGAGTGTAGGGAACCAAAATTAAGACTCCAATAGTGTTAACCAAGAAATCCGGTTGTGTTTTCATAGACGGTTTGGTCCCATGAGCTACCATTTGTAAAATATAGCATTTTGTAACCCTACACCGACTCAGCCGCTGCAGATTTCACGCGTTTGTAAACAATAGGACAACGAGATAACCGAATGGAGATGGAAAAAACCATGAGAGAATTTCCTATAGGGACCTAACATGGAGGTATTGGCTCGATGAGATGTCTCTAGGTGCCATGGAGTCGAGAAATCACCCGTCAAAGATATACCATGTTTTGGCCTCGGGGCTCTTAAGGGACTACACTCAACGAGGTAGGTAGCCCGAAAGCATGGGGAGCATAGGGAACCAAAAAAAAGCCTCCAGTAGTGTTCACCTAGCCACCTTGATGTCTTGGCATAGTTGGTTTGGTCCCACGAGATTCCGTTTGGAAACTATAGCGTCGCTGACCATATCGACTCGCATTTGCAATATTTCACGCCTTTCTGCAAAACAATAAGATAGCGAGAGAAAAAAATGGAGATGGATAAAACCGCGAGAGGATTTCATAGAGGGCCTCAACATGGAGGTCTCAAATCAGATGAGACATCTCTAGGTGCCACGAAGTTTGAGAAATCACCCGTCGAAGATATAGCATGTTTGGGCCTCAGGGCTCTTAAGGGACTACGCTCGGACGAGGTAGCCCGAAAGCATAGGGAGCATAAGGAACCAAAACGAATACTCCAATAGCATTCACCAAGAAATCCAGATGTGTTGGCCCAGATAGTTTGGTCCCATGAGCTACCATTTGCAAAATATAGCGTCGCTGACCTTCTGTTTGACTCACCGCACTATTTCACATGTTTGCAAACAATAGGACAACGAGAGAACCAGATGGATATGGATAAAATGACAAGAGGCTTTCGTAGGGCCTTGAAATTTTTTCCATGTTAGTACTGAAGAGCTTTAAACTTTCATTGAATGACTATAGAAATCTAACCTAAATAGTCAGAGTAATAGATTAAATCATCATTCTATTTCTCACATATAAAATGAATTTCTTCCTTCAAAAATAAACTATTGGTGAATGTTGAATCAAAAATAATTACATTTCTAAATGAGTTTCGTGCTCTATTATCAATACTTCATTATAGTTTTCCTTGCCGATGTTGCTTTTGGAATTGCTGGTTTGATTTGTGAAGTTAAGCAATTGGGATTAATAAAAATAATCAACTTGGCATGTTGTCCTTAAAATTATCCACGATTCTATCGACAACATCACATAGATATTCCATTCCAGCTTAAGGTATGATCCTTCCATGCTTCCCATTTTTCTTTTATTCTCGCTCATATCTTCTCTTTAAGTTATTCCAGGATGTTTTGGGTAATCAAATTAACTCTTTATGACTTTCGGTGGCATTTATTCTTGAATCATAGTGACATCTTCACCTAATTGTTTTTCTTCACTATGTTCATTGTCATCTAAAGTTGAAGGCTGAAAATTTATATGGCCTTCGATTATTTTTTTAGCACAAAAACCTTTTTAATGTCCAAAAAAATTCATTAGGCTCTTCATTCTTTATTTGATTGAAAATATTTATTCTTTCAAAATGAATACTTGGAACATTGGTGGTCTCCCCAAAAACTAAGTTCATAGTCTACATAGTTGTATCATGTGGTAAAACCATTGAACATTGGTGGTTTCCTCCACCCGCGCTTTCGGGATACCTCGTCCGGCATAGTCCCTTAAGAGCCCTAAGGCCAAAACACACTATATCTTCGACGGGTGATTTTTCGGACTCATGTGGCACCTAGAGACATCTCGTCGCCGATCCGAGACCTCCATGCCGGGGCCCTCTACAAAATTATCTCATGGTTTTATCTATCTTGATTCAGTTCTCTCATTGTCCTATTGTTTGTATACACGTAAAATAGCGTAGTCCAGTCGGTGTAAGGTCACTAGATGCTTTGTATTTTACAAACGGTAGCTTATGGGATTGAACCATTTGGGCCAACACATCTAAATGGCCTAGTGAATGCTAGTGGAGGATTTTTTTGGTTCCCTATGCTCCTCGTGCTTTTGGGATACCTCGTTCGGATGTAGTCTTTTAAGAGCCTTGAGACCAAAACACCTTATATCTTTGACATATGATTTCTCGACTTTGTGTCACCTAGAGACATCTTGTTAGATCCTAAACCTCCATGTTAAATCCCTCTATGAAAGCCTCTCGTGATTTTTTCCATCTCCATTCGGTTATCTCATTGTCCTATTATTTGCAAATACATAAAATACTGCAGTCTGAGTCAGTGTACAAGCTGCTAGACGTTATAGTTTGCAAATAGAAGCTTATGGGACCAAACCAACTATGTTAACATGTCGGGGTGGCCAGGTGAATGCTAGTGGAGGATTTTTTTGGTTCCCTACACTACCCGTGCTTTCGGGCTACCTCATCCGGGTGTAGTCCCTTAAGAGCCCTGAGGCCAAAACATGCTATATCTTCAAAGGGTGATTTCTCAGACTCTGTGACACCTAGAGATGTATCGTCATATCTAATACCTCCATGTCGTGGCCCTCTACGAAATCCTCTCACGGTTTTCTCCATCTCCATTCGGTTCTCTTGTTGTCATACTATTTGCAAATACGTGAAATACTTTGCCCGAGTCGGTGTAAGGTTGTCCATTGCTAATCACCGAATAATATTGGTGGTTCATACAATATAGGTGGTGAAATGAGAATTTTAATAAGATATTTTTATAATATAGGTGGTGAAATGAGAATTTCGTTTGTTTGTTCCTTTCTAATATTTAATTTCTCTTAGCTTTCATAATAAATTCTTCAAACAACCAAATGTTTGATTTTTAAACATGATAGTAAACAATTAAATAGATATCATACAAAATTTAAACAAAATCATTTAAGTAAATATTCAAGTTAAATTCATGACTAATTTTGTAAATTCAATCCCAACCGCATGACCTCTGTGGGATACTCAAGGTCTTCCATGACCATCATATTTGATCAATTTAATATTTTTTGTAAGGACCAAATGTGGAAGTATCTTCCGATTTTTTTCTTCTACATAATGAGACAAGATATAGTTCCGTTCCTCTTCATTAAATTCCTCTATAATGAGACAATAATCTGCAAAATTACAATAATCGCAAAACGTGCCATATGTATCAAAAAGTAAAACTGTTCTATCAATTTAAAAATACATTAAGAGTTGACCATTTAATAATTTATAAATATAAACCATGGCATGTACATATATGTATGTAACTTGTTGCACTAAATCGAGACTTGGTCAAAGTCGTGTGATGTTGTCATTTGATCCAAGACCCCGTGCAAGTTGTAATGCTCGTGGAACTTGATGTGTGTCAAGTGGAATTAGAGGTCTAAAAGTCCATTCATCTACCCACTACTGTGACTCACATTCATTCCATGTAAAATCAATGAATAATATACAAAAACATGTCATGCACCTAGTATAAATAGTCCAAGCATTTGCATCTAAACTACGAGAATGAGTGCACATCGGTTGATCCCGCAACTGTCATACAATCTTCAAAGTTTTCCGATGTTGTTCCTCTATCGACCAAAAATATATACAAACCGTTGATCTCTCTTGAGATTCATGTCCCTTATTCTTGACACACCAATCAACAATGTTTTTTGCATATGTAAATTTAGCACCATCCTTAAAATTTAACTCTTCTCTTGCAAGTGCTCTTTTCACACATGCTCCCGCACCATCATGCTCTCCTTTTCCATGCCCCTCTCAAGTAAAACTCTAGATATGTTGTACATTTGTTTATTTGTGCATCCTACTTAGCCAATAAAACATCTCGTGTATTCTTGAATTGTGATGTGCGGTTGTTCGACCAAATGTAATGTTGATCGAAACTAATGTTCCTCTCATTCAAGTTCGCATAAAACACTGAAACACCCTTGTACATATTCTGTAGAATGTGTCCGATCATCACTGATGTAGAAATGATACTCTCTTAATATTTTTTGATCTTTCTCAGGTGCTTTGAGGAGAGTACATAAATGCTATATGCACGAAAATAGAAACTTGCACCGAGTTATAATATTAAGACTGAACTTCCATTTGTGGCTGGAATGTGTAATTCGCTGTGAAGTCAACTAATGAAACAATGGTACCAAGTGGGAATGTGTCCTTTCTTAACTTGAATTGTTCATCCAACCATAGAGATCTATGTGTGTGCCTTGCATACTCATAAAAAAATTCCTCTATGAATTTGACCATATATTATGATACAGTAATTGTTTTCTAACAAGCTCACACCTTTTAGATTCTTTTCCTTCTTTTAATTAATATGCCACCAATTTATATTTAGTAAAATCAACCAATTCTTTTCATATTGAATATGTAATCTCCTCATGGATACAACTTTTCAGATTTGGCAAGCCACCACATACATTGCACATTCCATACAAACATGCTTTGTTATAAAAAAATTGTCTTGTTGATTTTTCACAAAATATTGTCGGAATAAATTCCCTTGAAGATTTTTTTGGGACATTTAATCTACACTCCCACAATATGATGTCGTATGCAAAACAAGACGTATTTGACAAAAAACATCATAATGCATTGAAAATTCAACATGATTTCTACAACAAGTGGTATGTGAGTGATTGATTTTCACATAAAAGGGTTTGCTCATTTCAAAGAATATTTGGCTAATTTTAATTTGTGGATTTTCATTCTTAAACTTAGAGAACAATTCTATTTGAGTCATATTTAAGAAATATTTTACACACGATTCACGATTACGAAAACCTATTCTTCTTTTTATTGTATCTCTTCTATTCAGTGACACCCTTGTGTTTTCATTCCAAAATTTTACAATTAATTCTTTTAGAATATCAGATGTATTCTTGTATTTTTGTGGAATTCTGCTAGAGAAATCCCAATAGTCAGTGTTATTGACTGACTCAAGATGTTTACGTCTCTCTATTGCTTTCATTAGTGTTTTTCTGTTTAGCTTCAAAGCACTGCTTGTTTTTCTAATCAAGTGTTTATTAATTGTTTTATCACTTACTATACAATTAGTAAGTGCATGCCGTGTAGCATTACTATCTTTGGTGTGTCTTTTGCCACCTATAATTTGGTATGTTTTATGTATGTTTTCAACAATTGATACATTTTGATCAACAACATTAGATGCTCTTAACCCTAGGGTCTTCATTATAGGTCTCATCTTAATTAATTTCATCAATGTAACAAATAATTGACATCTTTGTGTGTTATTTAAATTCTCAAAGTAATTATCCCAAATTCCACTAGCTTTTCTTCTCGCATTTCTTTCAGACATTTTGTTAGGCATTGGTTTTATAATGTTTTCATCAATTTCAATTAAGTGAATTGGTTTTCTTTACAAAATGGAAGGAGGTGTTCTTAGAGGTGAAGATTCATTTACAAGGTTATTTTCTTCATTTAGTGTTTTCATAAAAATTTTGGGGTTAACATTTGGATTCTCAGGTAAGGGTTCAACAATTGGATTCATATCAATTTATTCATCCATACCAACATTATCATTCAATTCAATATCATTATTCATTGCAAAATCATTATTCATTACAAAATCATTATTCCCTACATTTTCGTATGTATTTCATCCCCATTTTCTAATACATTAGTTACATTTGACATAGCAAATGTACCTTACCCCCGCTCGAATTTTTGCATTCTCTTCATTTCTTTATTCTCTTCTCTTCCAATTGCTCGGTGTCTTGTTCTTGACTTTCCTCTTATCCTTAGCTAGACGTTTATCACCCATGATTAGAAAAAATCAACTAGTGGGTAGGGGACAAAATGAGCTACTAAAAATCATGCAATAATGTAGAGAAAATTGCGACAAAATGGAATGTTTGCAGAATTCCCGTGAAAAGATGAAAGGGACGTTGGGGGGCACAATATATAAACAAAGAAAATGCGTACGTGTTATAACACATACGCGTTATGTAACGCGTATGCATTTTGTATTTTCTCTTTTTCCAAGCCATGCCTCAAGGCTTGGGATCCGGTTTGGATCTCCAAGCCTGAGGCATGGACCTATACAAACACAACAAACAACGTGTTTTTGCAAGAAAATGTATAAAATGTCACTTCCTCTAAGATAAATCAAAATAAAATAATCGATCCATTTTAAAATAATTATACCACAACGTAGAGCAGAGTTTCTTCTTTCTAAAAATATAATTTTTCTAATTTTCTAACTAATATAAGGTTTCCATATTATTTATTTTCTAACTATGCCTTTTTATAGCTATTTTTTGAAGTGTGAATATGTCTATCTTTCTTGGTGTATCTTTTTTTGGGTGATCAAAATTTAAAAAAATTATACTAGCTCAAACTAGGCATAATTCTATACATATTCAAAAAAAAAATCTAATTTTCAATATTTTTGAGGTAGTTGGGGGACACGGTCGGAGTCTCTATTATTTTTCAAAACATAAAATTTTTATACTAGAAAAATCATAAATAAAAAAATATTCACTATAAAAATCTAAAAAAATGGATCCCAAGCTAGATGCTCCTAGCTATCTTTCTACTAAAGGGTTTTTAAAAATACTAAATGGTGCTCAAAAATGGGGGGACACGAAAGTCACTCTATTATGTTTTTTTAACAAAAAGAAGAGCATCTGTTGGTATTTTAGTTGTTTGATCCACTTAAACTTATCTGTTTTCAATAATATTTAGTAGCTTAGAAACTAGACTCAAAATTCTATGATTCATTCTACATCTTCCAATTTTGAGTGTAACTATTTCAAAAACTTGTACAAGTTGAAGTTTTTTTTTAGAAAAATACGTCCACTTAAGACCGCCTTTTGGCCCCCAACTTGGTGAACTTACCCCCTGTGTCCTGAAATCTGTCTCTCTGTCCCTCTCTACGGTGACTCTGCTCTGGTGACTCCACACGGATTTCTCTCGCCTATGCTCCTCACCGTCGAGGAGATGCAAGAGCCTCAATGGATGGCTCCTATCATTTCTAGTGATCATCCTCCTAAGGACCCTCCACCTATAGCGACGCGACGTCTTGAAGCATTTGTAAAATCTGAGATAGAATGGTTGCTACAACCTGATTTGGAGGTGGAAAGTCTAGATCTATGTGTAAGGATCCCTTGTCTAGTCTCGCGCCTCCCGCATGACCAAGGCGAGTTAGTTCATTATTCTAGGTTTTATTCCAGTTTTCTATGTTTACTAAAATATACAATTTTTAGACAAAGTTCTTTTCTATGTTTAATATTGTGCTAGGTTTAATGTTCATGTCTCGTGTTTTCCTGTGTGCCTAAGGATCCAAGATTTGAAACCACAGCTCTAATACCAAGTTTAACGCCCATTAAATTCTATCCGCATGAAATCCAAGAACAATGTAGGACAAGCTAGAGAAATTATGGAATTTTTTTTTAAAACATGCCCACAAAAAGTTTCAAAAATGACAGTTCTCACATTAATGTTTCTAAGTCAGTTATATTTAATAATAATTTTTCCCCATTATAACAAAATATTAAAACCACATTATACTTTAATGAACTTAATTAGACCAAGCATGGTTAATTTTTCCCTAAATGTTATTTTAATAAACAATTTAATTCCATTATAGTTAAATATCCCCATTTAAATGTCTAGGGTAAAAGGGGCCAATATAAATAAATACTAGAGCTATTTATTTCCACAATGTTAAAACAATTAACAAGGTCCCCATTTGACATGAGGTTAGAATAATAAACATACTCCTACCCCATAAGGTGACCGCTTAAAAAAGTCAACCCATGTATTTTGAAAGTAAAACATTTAACTTTAAAATTTAAAAGCCACTCACCCACTTCCCACCTAATTTTTGTAGGGATAAATCTCATCCCTTGGATGGATTCATTTAGGAACCTTAGATGAGGGAAAGGACAACTAACCCTAAAGCATGCTTAAGAAAACTAATTTCTCTCTTTCTTTTGGCTTATTGTTTCTCTAGCTTGTCCTAGGTTGTTTTTGGGTTTCATGTGGGTAGAATTTAACGGCGTTAAATCGTTGGTCTCTCCTTGTATGTAAGTGTGTTGCAGTCAAAGAGAGACATAATGTGCTATCTACAACTACAATCTTCTTTGCCTTCCCCTAGGTAAGAATGTTCCTTTGAATAGAGTGAATGAAGTTATAAAAAACTATCACAACATCATTGATTTTTAGATAAATAACAATTTAGGAATGAAGATTTAATGATTTAAAATTTAAAAAATTTAAAATGTAAATCCCAAAAGATGAAGGGCCATGGATTACCTCGAAGGTTTGATGAATGTTTTTAACTTAAATGGTTAATTGATGAATACTTGAAACTTGCTCTTTGTCTCATTGTTGCTCTCCCTCTTTGCTAATGCTCTCACTCTTGTAGCCTTGCTTATTCTCACTCTTGTTATGTAGTTATTGCACTTGCACATGTGCTCAATGATTTCAAGCTTAGATAGTGATTTGGAGTGAGGGTATGAGGTTTTTATATATATATATTTTGAATTCTTAGGGTGTGGGTGGGGCCATAAACTATTAGGGTTAGGGTTGGGGGCACAAACATTAATAAATATTCTTGATTTTGTAAGATTTGTTTCACATGTGTTTAATGTAGGATATGGTTAGGGGCTTCATCATTTAAGGAAATATCAAACATACATATGTATGTGTTGTTTTAAGAATAATGTAATATTTTTTTTTTTTGTGAAGCTCTACCAAAAATTATTAGTAGGGATGGTATAAGGGAATAACGTTAACCTTGATACTATCAAAATACTAACATGTCTAAAAAGAGATGGAGGAAAAAATGATGTAAAGAAGATGGTAAAAATTTAGAATGGACTTTGTCTTACAAATGATACAATCGAGAGACTTTAGAAAGTATCAAAGATGTCCTAAAGTCACCCCAACGTCTCCAATAGGAGGATATGACTTGAAACCGTCTCGCTTTGAGGGAGATGTCTCTATGCTAGTGGTGGCGGAAGGTGGTATGATATATGTATGTTTCCTCAAAGTCTCATAGTCTCGAGGATGCCCTTGTCTTTAAAAATGATTTATTTTTGGTGGAGGGGGAGGAATGGCGACGAGGAGGGTGGAGAAGGACATCTCTCATGGAACATTGCATTTTTTTAGATAGTTCAAATTTTTTTCATGGAAATTACGTCTTACAATATTCGAGATTACAAATTGCATGGAAATTGATTGTCTTAAATTTAGAGAGTACAAATTGCAAGTAAATTGTTTGTCTTATAAGAAAAATTGCATTGAAATTAAATGTCTTACAATAAAACTATGATAAAATGACATCTTTATTGCTGAAATATTTAAGAACAAGAACTTTATGAGTCAATAAAATATTAGTTTTTAAATTGGATAATAGATTAGAAGTTGGCTCGATAAATAAAAAAGAAAGGAAGATGTGATTAATAAATAATGTGATTAATACATCTATCTAAAATACACGGAAATGATCAATCTCGAGGAATTCCAATATAGGCACCTCAAGATTGATATCTCTCAGTATATTAGATAGATGTATTTAAGATATCTATGCTAGTTTTTAAATGTAGAATTGTATTTATTATATTTTAATTACAAATATAAAAAATTATTTATAAAAACATCTAAATGTGAAAACTAAATTAAAACTAACATAAAATAAAAAATACATCTAAAAGTAAAAATTAAAATAAAACTAATCTTAAAGTGAAAATACACTTAAAAGTAAAAACTAAAATAAAACTAACCTAAAAGTCAAAATACATGTAAAAATCACTTATTCACACTTATTATTTATTCACCACTAATTATCTTCCACTAAAATAAATAGTTACTTACATGCAAAAGTGAAAAATACATTTAAAACTAAAAACTAAAAAATAATATAGATCAATATAATAATATTATAGTTACTTACCCATTCACACTTATAAAATTAATATCCCTACTCACATATTATTTACCAATTTACAATTATTAGCTTTCAAACTTTTAAAAATTTACATTTTCATTTCCATATATAAATACATAATCACATATTTATATTATTTATTAAATAATGAGTCAGCATTTACAAAATAAATTATTTTAACCATTAAATATTATTTAGAAAATAAACAATTTTTCCAATCAACACACGCCATTACACTCCTTGTCTCGCCATTGTAGTTGGTGTAATTACATGCTAATTTTTAAATAATATTTAGCAATTAGGTGACACATTATATAAGGGACAAATATCCCAAGGAAATTCGTAATGAAAACGAGTTTCATGTAGTAGGAGTTTTATTTTTGAGTTGAAACCATTGTTAATTGATAGCATTCTTCATCAAAATGTAAATGTGATTACATATTTGGGCTCTTAACAAAAAAATAAAAACTTAAGATAATGGACACTTGATTTTGAGTTTGCATGTAAACGTTGTGACCTCCAAAAGGTGAGGTAATTTATGTAGTTGCAAAACCGTTGGAGTGGTTTTACAAGACTTGAATGATGGTTTTTGCGAATTACCTGATCGTAAACAACGATAGTTTCACAATCGCTAGTCTTAAAAAATTGGTGATTTTGCTTGTGCTAGTTGAATAATCACTTAAGAATATGATCTGATTTGTCTAATCATTCTTGGGCATGTTCAAAGGCTTGATATTCGAAGAGACATATTTTAGAGTGCATAAGAAAGGACATGGACATAGGAATTGGAAATGATGATCATGAAAGAAATGAATGAGATCGAGTGAATTGGTGATTGTGGGGAGAGAGTAACTAAGTAGCCAAATTTATTGATTGCATTTATTCTAAGTTGCTTGCATTTCTACCATCACAACATTAGGAAGATATGATTTAAAATGGAGTGTGAGTTGTATGCTCAATAAGCTCTTTATATTGACCCATTTTAATGAATGAAGATGTCCAATTGTTGCTTCTATTTATTATTTCCCCACATGGGGTTTTAGGTCAAAACCTTGCCATGGGTTTGTTTCCAATTTTTTTAATATTTATGATTTGAAGAGAATTCTAAGCATTAAGAGAACTGTCATTTTGAAGAAAAATAAAAGAAGTATGTTGTTGTGAGTATTTGAATTTTCCAATTATACAACTTTAGGAGGTTACATATCACATTTTGGTATGAGAGAAACAAGTTCTTTGAGGCTTGTAGAGAGTTCTTGTTAACACATAAGAGGTTTGTGTGGATATTAATAGTATATGTAGAGTTATTTGACAATGTGTTGGAATTTATTATTGTAAATATGATCCAAGAGCATTAGGGTTTTGCAAACAATATTGTATCAACCAAAAATAATATCCATCAATGTTTGCATTTTTTGTTTGTAGGATGTGCAATGAAGAAATATGTTATGAGCGGACCACATAGTACTTTGTTGCATTCTATGGGGTTGTGTAGCATATTTGCGTTATGTTAACATAGTGCACAATTCTATTGCGTAATGTCAGGTTTGTTGCACAGTTTGCACTATCTAGTGGAGTTTGTGCAGAAGCTACATAGTTTGTTGGAGATATCTTGAGCATCAAAAAAGTATGTGGAACACTAAGGAAGCCACACAATATTACAAGTCTACATTGAAGCCATGGGATACTATGAAGTTGAGCCACGAAGCATTGAAAGGTGATCAATTGGAACATGATGTTCAAAAAGGTTGACATATAGTCATGTAATGGGTCTTTCGTACCATAATTTTGTATTAGTTATCAAGTTGTGGCCTTGAATGACTATTTAAACAAAGCCCAATTTTTTAGGTTGACAATTCTTATTGCTCAAGTGGAGAGTAACTCATAAACCAAAGTGGGAATATGATCTTAAGGCTCAAATAAGAGTGTCTTAGAATTGGAAGTTTTCTTCCATGTAGAGACATGTGGGTAAGTTTGGATCATTCTAAGGGGAACTATGGTGTTGTATGTGTATGGGCTTGATCTGAGTTGTAAATATGTATCATTGGAAATTGGTCTGTATCATTGTGTAATTTGTTTAATATGATATTTGTTGTGTACATGGTGTCGAGTTGATGTTAAACTGCTAGATTTTTTGTTGTTAGTGTGATTTTTTTGTGTAATTCTATAAGTAGACATGGGTTAGAGGCTACTTATTAGAATCTCTAATACATGTTTACATCATTTGGTATTAGAGTGAGGTAGAACTCTAAGAGTTTAAGATTGAGTTATCCATCTTGTGAGGTGAGTAGAGAAAATGGGAGAGCTAGTGAAAGGATTGTGTAGGTACATCTAAGATCAGCAAAACAAGATGCTACATAAAAGGATGGGATGAGGAAGTGCAGTGATGAATAACATAACTGAAAGGATTGAAGATATTATGGAGATGTTGTGAACAATGCAGGGAAAAATCATTGGTAGTGGAAGATGATCATATGAAAGGATTCCTCTTGAAGGGATGATGTGAGTGATTTAGAAGAAGAAAAAATACCATAGAGAACATAAGGGAACACCTATGGGTGGTGTGGTTGGAGTAGAACCAACATAAGAATATGTAAATGGTGTGAAAGATAGGTTGTTGATGGTTGTGTCGAGGATTGGTTGAGGAGAGCGAATGGAGGTTCCCTTTTTTTCAGGGACATTGGAAAAAGAGGAACTTATTGATTGGATCAACACGATATAATAGTTATTTATTTGAAGAGGTTGTAAAGGAGTGCAAAATGAGGATAACATAGACCAAATTGAAAGTCCATGAGGGGATCATAGTGGAATATGTCTATCATATTGGTAGGTGATCGTTCACATTGGAAGGGAATTGCAAACTTCGTGAATGTGGCAAACTTCCTGGCTATAATGCTCCATTTATATTAGCAAGATCTCAGTGGGTGGAAGATTGAGGATGACGTGTTGCAACCGACTCTTGACAATGAATACTTGAAAATAATAATTGACACAGAAGCTTTGCATAGAAATAAGACGGTGCTTGTATATTTTATTAATATCAAATTCAAGCATTACAAACAAATGAGAGAGCTGCAATATTTATAGATATTGGACAACTTCTATCTCATCCACAATATATGGAAACAAATCATCTAATCTGAGAAAATATGTAGAAATAGCATATTGCCCCTAATTGCCCCTATTGCCCCTCATGGAAATCATCTGGGAACAAAATATGCAAGATAGAACATGATCCCACAAACATTGGGATGAGAACACTATCACTTAGTTAACTAACAACTAAGGACAACTAATATCTATTGACATAAGTTTAAAGTATTTAATTAAATAATTTAACTTATTATATATATATATATATATATATATATATATATATAATTTTTGGCAAATAGTTTTTTGAAAGGGACTATACCCTTGAGAACAAAAGAGGGCCTAGAAGCCAGAATAGGAATGAGAACTATAAAAAAAGGATCAAAATCCAAATGGGACAAAGAAACCCAAAGTAGCCCAAGAGCAACTACCCCATCAAAACAAAAATAGTACGAACACTGCAGGAAAGCAGCAAAAAGATAGCAAAAATACAACAATAATTACAAAGAAGTGCAGCAAAAGCACCCACAATTACTTCTTGGTGGCTTTGTTGATGCTGGATTTGATATTCTGCCAAGAGGTGAACATAGCCAATGTCGTCATGTGGGCAGAGTCAGTAACATCCAGCTGTGCAATGGTCCTTTTGCTTTCCTTATCTATGCCCCAGAGGGTTGCCGAAACTTTGCTGAGATTGGAGACACTGCGGACATGCTGTTCAATAAACTCTTCAATTGCATTAAAAATAGCCATATTATAGTCATGGCGAGTCTTGGCCTTCCCTAAATGGGTGTCTAAGGAGTTAAGATTCTTATATATATCTTCAACCTGACTATTATCCATAACCACCTCCTCCTTCTTCTTCTTACCTTTTTGCTTTGCCAAGTTTTTAACCTCTCCCTTCAACAAATTCATGTCAGCTTCTAAGGCTTCCAACCTTTTTGTGGAGCTCTTAATATGTGCTTCCTGAGAACTAGCACTACTAATATGTAGGAGGTTATGGGAAATTTGAATATCTTGAGGGACCTTCCCCACAACAGGGGTATCAAGGTTCAGTCTTCTAGAAGACCTGCAGTAAGTGTCCGCCGAAGTGGAAGCGAAGGGGGTGGGAGCAGAGGTGGGGGAATGGAAGATGGAGCCAAGAAGGCTGGTAGAGGGGGCAGCAAGGTGGCGGGGACGAAGGTGGAGAGATGGGGCTAGCTGCTGCGGTGCTTTGGGCAGAGGAGGAATAGAGCCAGGCGAGGAAGGGATACCGGGAGACCTAAGAAGACACAGTTTATGTAGCAAGAAAATGAGACCCTGGTGCAATGGAACCACATGAGCATGCTTTTGAAACTCCAAAATGGAGTGCTCAAGAGAGTTAAGCAGATAGTGGGGGAAACATACCGTGCGACTCCTATGGAAGTGGTTGAGGAACACAAGATGCTTAGAGGGCACAGTGATGAACCTCCCCTCCAAAGAAATGAAACGCACCATCATACGGGTAACCTCGTCAAAAGGTGAAGGGATCGAACTAACCTACAGGCCCACCATGACAAAGACTAGCTTCTCATTTCCCTCAACAAATTTCCTCTCCTCAGCTTCTCTATCAACCCTTTTATTAAAAAGTGGTACCCCTCCATGCCAAGGCCAGTACTTCAGCAATTAACTCCTCATTGATTGAAATCTTCGCCCTCCATAATCCACAGTGTGATCCTTCCAATCCTTTGCAAAATGAACTGAAATACTTTGGTCATGGCCCTGAATCTTCTCCATAAAGTTGGTGATGCCTCCCTGGCTGAGAAGATTCCAAAGTTCCTCATTATTCTTCCATTCCAGATCCACGCTGCGTTCAATCTGGCAAGGGGCTCCTCCCATTATCATAGTGCTTAACTACTTGCAAATGAAAATTTCAGAATCCTTAAGAGTGTAAATATCAGTCCGCCTTTCACTATTATTATCCGCGCGGTGAGATTTCTGATTAGAATAGCCATTGCTTTTCCCATGAATACCTGAGTGAATGCTGTTATGAACCTGTGAAAATACGCATGTGGGAACTACAGTCCTTTTGCTAGCCCACTCCAGATCATCATTATATTTATTTCTGTCTTGGGAATCTGTAAAGCCTTGTATACAAGTTGTTGAGAGCTCAATATTGCTCATATGCATGAATTTCATTTCCATATAAATCCACTTGAATTTCCCATTATACTTCATACAATCTTGATTGTCCGTCAAGATTTGTATGAGTGTTGTATTAAAGTCAGCACGTGTGGGAGTTTTATTAATACAAATCCACTCCCAATGCTCATATCCCATATCTTGAATTTGCATGTACATAAATATCCGCTTGAATGCTTTGCTTTGAAGCTGTTCAGAATGTTATTATTATCCCAAACAATGTGGTTAACATTAATGCCATAATTAGCCAATGCATCTGCCACCTTGTTACCCTCCCGGTAAGTATGCATGATCCGAATGTTATTGAAGGTTTGGCAAATACTTATGGATTCCAAGATGAAATCCTTGATGTTCCAACTTGGAGGTGAGCACTGATTAAGATGATTAATGATATTAAGTGAGTCCCCTTCAAGAATGAGGTTTTGGATATTATGAGTCTGAGAAATTCTCAGGCCCCATAAAGCAGATAATGCTTTAGAAAAATGGTTGGTTTGAATTCCCATTTTCCAGCATACACAACAATCAGATTGCCTTTATGATCCCGGATCACTCCTCCCCTTGCCGCAATCCCAGGGTTACCCTTAGAGGCCCCATCAAAGTTCAACTTATACCAGTTAAAATTAGGAGGATGCCATTGAATCAAAGATCTATCAATACTATTACCGGAATTACTACGGCTATTGTCAGCTCCTATCTACCAGTGGGATAAGACATGTTCTTCATTTTCTGGATAACTCTTGTTCTTGGGGGGTTTAAATCTAGCAATATTCTCTTTGATATCATTAGAAATTTTACCAATACTGAGCTTATAATTTTGATTTTTATTTCTAAAGATAATATCATTTCTATCTTTCCATATCCTCTAAATAATATGAGGAATAACCAGCTTCTAGATCCTTCTGACAACACAATGCTTATAGGGTGGGCTCCATTGAGTCCATAGCTGATTGAAATCCTTCAGCACCACCTAGAAAGCTTCAAATTTAGAGAGGGAAAAACTCCATATTTTGGTAGCATAATCACAATGGATAAACAAATGACTGATATCCTCAGAGTCTTTTTTACATAGATGACATCTATTAGGCATTATGAAACCTTTTCTCATCAGGTTGTCAGTGGTAAGAATCCTACCTCTGAGAGCCAGCCAAAGGAAGAAATTTATTTTAGGAGTTAACTCAGCCATCCAAATCCTACTCCAATTGAACTCAGCTTGACTACTATCGAAGAAAGTATTATATCCAATTTTGACAGAGTAGTCCCCATCAATAGAATTATTCCAGACCAATTCATCCTTAATATCCAGCTGACTTAAGGGAATAAGATCTAACTGATCTTGAAGGGAGGAAATATTTTGGATCAGATCATCTCTCTCCACAGAAATTTTTTCCATTTCTTTCTGTTGCCATTTCCCTCAATATAATCCTTGATTTTAGTGCCATACTTGTTTACAAGACTGTCTTTAACCATCCCAAATATGTCCATAAGACTGCCATTAAACCAGTTATCATCCCAGAAATTTATATCACAACCATCACCCACTTTCCATTTACTACCCTGTTTAATGAAATTTCTACTCTTCACTAGATTGTTCCAAAAAATGGAACCATAGGGAAGGTGCTCATCTTGCAGGAAAGAAAAGACAGTTTGTTGATTTAGGTATTTATCCTTAATTAAATCTATCCAGGGTTGTTTCTCTGAAAGCATTCTCCAACCCATTTTCGCAATGAGGGCCTCATTCATTTTCTCGATGTCTTTTATACCCAGTCCTCCCATAGACTTGAATACAAACCTTATCCCAAGCAACTAAGTGAAATTTAAACTTCTCCTCCATGCCCTGCCATAAGAATTTTTTCTGAATCCTCTCAAACTTTTCTCTGAAGGAAGAGGGGATATTGTAAAGTGACATGATATAAATGGGCAGATTTTGAAGAGTAATTTTTATGAGTAGGCACTTACCAGCACTAGATAAAATGGCTCCTTTCCATCTAACCATTTTTTTTTGAAATCTCTCCAATAAATCATCCCACACCATGTTAGAGACTTTTTTAGTGCTGAGAGGAAGACCCAAGTAAGTGGCTGGAAGCGCACTTATTTTACAGCCCAAAATTTTAGCAATTTTAAGTTGTCTTTCTTCAGGAGTGTTGAAGAAGAAAATGGAGCTTTTATCATAATTGATCTCTTGCCCAGAAGCATATTTGTAGAGCTGCAAAATAGCCTTGGTAGCCTTAGCTTCAATGATGGAAGCCAATAGAAGGAGGATTGTATCATCCACAAATTACTGATGGGAGACAACTTAGCTAATGGAAGTTGGCTTTGAGCCTTTCAAAAGACCGTCATTGAATACTTTACCAATTGTTCTACTAAGACTGTCAACCATAAGAATGAAGAGCAGGGGGGAGATGGGGTCCCCTTGCCTTAGTCCTCTGCTGCTAGTGAAAAAACACACTGGCTCACCATTAACCACCACTAAAAATCTGACCGTAGAGATACAAGCCTTAATAATTTTTTTGAATTTGTCCAGAAAACCAAATTTAGTTAAGACTTTGTCAAGAAAAACCCAAGAAACCTTGTCAAAGGCTTTATTCATATCGAGCTTAAGCACCATATTTGCTTTTTTATTATTCTCCATAGAATGTATGGTCTCATGAACCATAATCACTCCATCTTGGATAATCCTGCCTTTAATGAATCCACTCTACTACCTTGAGATTAAATCATTCATAATGAGTTGAAGCCTGGTAGCAATAATTTTGGTAAAAATTCTATAGATAGCATTCACTAGGCTGATGGGTCTAAAGTCTTTGAAGTCTTTAGCATCCATTTTTTTTTGGGGCCACACAATGTGGGTGTTATTCAGCTCTTTCAAAAGATTTCCAATTCTGTAGAATTCATTCACCACTCTGAGAAGATCATCCGAACAAATTTCCCAAAATTTCTGGAAAAAATTAATGGAGAAACCATCCGGGCCTGGAGCCTTGTCGCCTTCTAAAGTAAACACAACTTTTTGCAGCTCTTCAAGCGTGACAACTTTGGTGATATTTTTAAATCTCTGCTCCTCAATTTTATCTTGGGGAATAGCCTCCAGCATAAAATAATTAGCCTCAACATTGATGATATTCCTCTCATTAAGAAGTTTTTTATAGAAATTTAGAGCTTCTTCCTTGATGCTATTGGGATATTTTATAATATTTCCGTTACTTTTAGCCACTTCCATGATCCTATTACAAGCTCTGTGCTTCAAAGTGGTCATATGAAAAAACTTCATATTCCTATCTCCTTCTTTAAGCCATATAGCTCTAGATTTAAGTCTCCATAAGGATTCTTCTCTACTGCAAATCGTATGCAGCTCAGAAAGAATATTCTTTTCATTAGTTTGGTTTTCAATGGATCTCCCCATTGTTTCCATTTTGATTTATTCAAATATCAACTAATGATGAATTAAGCTAAGTTTTATTCATAACATCCCCCCCCTTAATTTAGCATGGTCTCAAGTGAACATGAGAGAAATGCTCTAAAGCCCTCAAATTTACCTCGAGACAGTGACTTTGTGAAGACATCTACACATTGCATATCTGTTGGGAAATATTAGAGCTAGATGCTGTTGTTCTGAACATGTTTGTGAATGAAATGTACCTACACCTCAATGTGTTTGGTGTGCTCATGAAAAATTAGATTCCGAACAATTTTTACTACTCCTTTGTTATCAACATGTAAGATAGTTGGATATTTATGTGATTCCTAATCCTTCAAGTATACGTCAAAGCCATATCGCTTCATAAACAACTCCACCTACTGTATGATATTATGATTTTGTGGAGGATCTTGAAACACAAGTCTACTTCTTACTCCCCCATGATATCGGTCCAGATCCCCAAAAAAATACAAATCCTAAAGTGGATTTCCTATAATTTATGTTTCCTACATGATTTGAATCTGAATATCCTGTCAAGAAGAAGTTATTATTCTTCTTGTATTCTAGGCCATATTCCATAGTTCCTCTAATGTACCTTAGTATCCGCTTTGTTGCTTTCCAGTGAGAAACCCTTGGTTCTTGCATGAACCATGAAAGATAGCTGACTACATAGCTGATATCGGCCTAGGGTAAGTCAAGTAGATGAGACTCCCGATCAACTATCAATAGAGAGTTGCATTTACTTGTTGTGATGGATTTATTTAAGATAGTTGAAGTCTTGTCTCCATAGGTGTGGAAAATGGTTTACTATCCATCATATTGAATTTTTCGAGCATTGTCTTGGCATATTTTAATTGTGACACAAAGATATGATTTTATCTTTACCAAACTTCAAGTCCAAGACAATAATACAAAAGCCCAAGATTGGTCATGTCGAATGATTGTGTTAGATATTTCTTTGTTGACTCAATCATCCTCACTAATCCTCTAGTGATGACTAGATCATCGACATATACTACAATGATCACTATCTCCCCCCTTGATTTTTGAGATAGAGATTAGGATCGTATGGACTCATGTAAACTTCTTCCTATAAATCGCCACTAAGAAAGACACTTTTCACATCCATTTGGTGTATTTTCTAACCAAATTGTGCAGCTAGAGAAAATATTAACTTGAAAGTTTTAATCTTATATGTGGGAGCAAAAGTCTCCTCATAATCAATGCCTTCTTTTTGAGCATATCCCTTAGCAACTAGTCTAGCCTTATGTTTATCAATTTTTCCATATGCTTTGTACTTCATTTTGAAGATCCATCTACATCCAATCATCTTTTTACGTGGTGGAAGATCTGTAAGTTACCATGTATTATTTTTCATAAGTGACTTATATTCTGCATCCATAGCATCTTTCCAAGGTTTAGATTGTAGGGCTTCTGAAACTGAGGATGGATCAATAGTTTCAACAAATTTACTCATTAAGGCCAAATTGACCTCATTTCGAGCCATACTGCAAGTCCTCATTCTAATGGTATATGTGTTAGGGACACTATCCAATTTTGCATCTCTAATCATACTTGTATACCATTTAGGCATACTTTTTGTGGTTCCTGTGGGAGGTTGAATTTCATTATCTTCCCCATCATCACTGTCATCATCACAGTGATTACCATCCTCTGTTTTCACTGCAGGGGTGATTTTTTCATCATGTGAGTGTATGGAAGGAACATCTACTTCTTTCTTCTCAAATAACTCAACATACCGACTAGTGTATACCCTTCTTGTTTTTTGGATCCATAAGTGTGTAGCCAAGTGATTCATCACTGTATCCCAAGAAGATAAGTTTTTCTAATTTCATATCAAGATTAGTTATTTGTTTCTTAGGAATGTGCATACTTGCTTTACATCCAAAAAATCTAAGGTGTGAAATAGATGGCTTATGCCCTGACCATGCTTCCTATGGTGTAACTCCATCAAGAGCTGCAGTAGGAACTCTATTTAGTAAATACATTGTCATTTTAGTTGCTTCGGCCCAAAATGTTTTTGATAAACTTGCATCATCAATCATACATCACACCATATCCATGATAATATGATTTCACCTTTCAACAACACCATTTTTTGTGGTGTTTGAGGAGGATCCATTTGGCGATGAATGCCACGTGTTTTAAAAAAATCATTGAACTCATTGCTGGTGTATTCTCCCCCTCGATCTGAGCGGAGTGTTTTTATTTTCCTACCAGACTCTGTTTCAACAAGGTATTTGAACTTCTTGAAAGTTTCAAAATCTTGGTATTTTGTAGAAAGATAATATATCCACATTTTTATTGAAAAATCATCAACAAAGAACATTAAATATTGAAATGCAGAGTGGCTAGGTCTCATTGGTCCACAGAAATCGGTATGCACCAAGTCAAGTTTTGCCTTTGCCCGAAATGTACTATGTTTGAATGGTGCTCTATTTTCTTTTCTTGCCAAACAATGCTTGACATTTATCTCATGCCCT
Organism: Taxus wallichiana var. yunnanensis; assembly: GCA_018340775.1. Classification (NCBI taxonomy): domain Eukaryota; kingdom Viridiplantae; phylum Streptophyta; class Pinopsida; order Cupressales; family Taxaceae; genus Taxus; species Taxus wallichiana. Next base: position 379,607,766 of record CM031244.1, on the reverse strand, counting down.
TTTTTAAGAGGTGGTAAACCCCTAACCATGTCATATCGACGAAGTGTGTCAAGATAACAAAAATCACATGTCTAAGTCTTCGATGCCATAGTTGAGCTGATGATGTATCCTTGGCTACAAGTGCTTGATCATTTCATTGAAAAAAATCCAACTGAAACATTCTTCCCACATTCGAAGCTTTTGCAACAATTTTCAAGCTTCGTGACTTATCTCGAATTCGGCACATATTTTTACCTCCTTTACAATCAAAGTCAATTTTGAGATTGTGATCTAATAATTGACTCACGAGATAACAATTTTTTTGTTAAACCAGGGACATAAAGAACATCTGTAATTTTACAATTATGTTGCCCAAGTGGTAGTGAAATGGAGCCAATGTCTTCAACACTGTATGATGTATCATCACCCAAAGAGACACGATTTTTGGTGGGTGTTTTACTCATTGTGAAGAACCAATCTTTCTTTCCTGTCACGTGTCGAGTTGCACCTGAGTCAACATACCAAATTTGATTTATAGAATTGGATACTTCATTTGATTGTGCTGAATATAAGAAGTCATCATCATCAAATTGATCTTCCTATTTGGCTACATTTCCTTATTGAGTTGGTTTCTTCTTCCACTTGTTATTATTTTGTCCCTATTTATTCTGTTGTTGGCCAAATTTTGTTTGTTGGTAATTAATCTTTTTACCACTTGATGATCCTTGTTGGAATGTGTTGTACCAACAATTTTTTAAGTCATGTCCTTTTCGACCACAAATAAGACATTTTTGTTCGTCCTTTTGGCCTTGTTGAGTATTACCTTGCTTCTGAGGTTATTTACTAGACTTAGCCTATTTTTTTCCTTTTTGATTAGAAGAAAGTGCATGCTCTTTAGTTTTAGTAGTTGAGTGAATAGCTTCCTCTTGTTGTAGCATGCTCACTAACTCTTCAAAATTTGTTGTTTGACCAATTATGTTTAACATGGTCACAAAAATCCTATATGAAGGAGGAAGAGCTCTCAATACTATAGGCATAAGTGATGTGTCAGTTACTTCTTCTAAAGCTTGAAGTGATGCACACAAAGTTACCACTCTTCTAAAAAAATTTCAACTTTCTCAGTTGGTTGCATTTTCAAGTTTAATAGTTGACTTTGGAGATGAAGTATTGTGTTCTTATTTTTTGACTCATATACTATTTTCAACTTGTCCCAAGATTCTTTTGCTGTTGTGGACTCACGAATATGAGGTTGTACCTCATCTGAAACACTAAACAAGATTATTAAATTTGCTTTTTGATTTGCACGATCAAATGTAGCTTGTTGTGTAACATCTGTTACAGATCTTGTTAATGTACCAGAAACAACGGTCCATAGATTTTCAAAATCAAGTTGTGCGTGAATTTTTGTTTTCCATGCTGGATAATTATCAGAACACAAAAGTTGAGAATTTGGAAAAAGAACTTTGGTGTCATAATTGCGGCCATTGTGAAAATTGAATAATGAAAGAATAAGAATTGAACAATTTCCCCCACTTAAAGAATACACACCCCCAAAAAATATTATTTTATTTATTTTGGGCTCCTTTTTGGCTGTGTACAATGAATTTTTAGCACTATTGGCCATGTTACAAATTTGGCTCTGTGGCCGATTTGCAAAAATAAAATGGCTCTCTTGGCCGATTTGAATTTTTTTTTTTTGGACTCTTTGGTCTCTTTTCAAATACAAAAATATTATTTTTGCAATTTTTACAAAATAAGTCTTTTCCAAATCTGATTAAAAAATAGACTAAGATGTAGATCTCATAAAAACACACACTTTAAAAAAACAACACCTCAATCCGAGGTACCAATTGAAAGTTATGCCTTTTTTAAATTGCAATTTTAATATCTTTCCTGCCCCTTTCCAAAAATGGAATTTTTTTATTCTTGAAGTTTTTTCCACGACGTCCAAAATTGGAATTTTTGTAAAAAATGAATTTTTAGAACCGAACACAACTAATGACTTACATGCATGTGTAGTGTGTTTTAGGGCACAACTGCAGTTCATCCGCTTTGCATATGCATTATAATAACCCTTGGCCACACTTTTATTTTATTGTTTCTCTTGTACGCATGTATTTCTTTTGCTTGGAGCAACTTGTTCTTCTCTCTTCCAAAGCAGTTTTTTTTTGGTTGCAGTTGCAAATCTTCTCCCGTTTAATTTGTAGTCTTCGTTTTGGATGCAGGCACATTGCAGATCATTCAAATATCGATCTTCTACTCCTCTGGCAGATGCAGGTTCACAGAGAACCTTCCACATTTGATTGGATCTCTTTTTTTTAAATGCTCAAATACAGAGAAGAGGAAGAAGAATACAAAGTATAGAGAAGAGGAAGAACAAGTAATGTGGGGAGCTTGAAAAGCTTGGGTACCCACAGATCAAAAATATTGTATATATATTTTTAAATGCTTCCAATTTTAAAAATGCATGTACAAGTAATTTTTTTAAAAATACTAGAGAATGAAACAATGTCACCTTTTACAACAGATTAGCATCCAAGTCTGCAAAGGCCTGTGATTGCACTCCAGGTGTTCTTCAACTGCAAATCAACCGTGATTCAGGGTGTGGAGTTGGGTAGGGGTTGTGAAATGGCTGGGGGCATCTATGGCTCCTCCTAGCTCTTTAATTTCTCCAGATCTCCCTAAACTTCCCTAAAACTTCCTACACTCCTCTCTAGATCAGAATACTAGCTTTGATACCAAATCTTGACAATGAAAACTTGAAAACAATATTTGACATCTAAGCTTTGCATAGAAACAAGACGGTGCTTGTATATTTTATTAATATAAAATTCAAGCATTACAGACAAATGGGAGAGCTGCAATATTTATAGATATTGGAAAACTTCTATCTCATCTACAATATATGGAAACAAATCATATAATCTGAGCAAATATGCAGAAAAGGCATATTTCCCCTAACTGCCCCTATTGCCCCTCATGGAAATAATTTGGGAACAAAATATGCAAGATAGAACATGATCCCACAAACATTGGGATGAGAACACTATCACTTAGTTAACTAACAACTAAGGACAACTAATATCTATTGACATAAGTTTAAAGTATTTAATTAAATACTTTAACTGATTACATTTATTCAAATATCAACTAATGATGAATTAAGTTAAATTTTATTCATAACACCGACTTAGTAAAAATAGGGGCCTCAAGGTTACCAAACCAACATTGAGCCAATGGCTAGTTAGGTAGGGAAAACCCTCTTTTCAGGTATGTAGAGGTGATGGTAATTATGGGTGTTACTCAGTGTATGTTTTGGGTGTAATGTGTGGATGTCCCTTGTGTCTTTCCATGTGTTAGAACATTCCCCATATAATGGGATTGCAAGTTGAAATGTGACCACAACAATAGTGCACATTTGGGTAACCCCTGAATAGCCGAGGATCAAATTCCGAGGATGAATAAGTTGGTGCATGCATTGTCCTTGAGCATCACTTGTTCAAAATAAAGAAATTTGCATTATGGTGGAAGTTTGAATGGAGTGTAATATGAAGGGTAAGGATAAGATTGCGAAGGGGAAACACATGATTATAAATTTGAAAGGGAAATTTATGCTTGGAGATTATGAGTTATATTTGTTGAAGAAGCTACAAAACTTGTGGTATAATGAGTTAAGTGTGGCGTATACCTAAGAATTTTACAAGGTAACAATTCAAGCTTGTCAAAATGAGATGGATCAAGAGAAGATGTTTTAGTACTTGAATGAACTGCAATGGGCGATTCAAGATGAGATTAACTTGATCAAGATGAAGAATTTAAAATAGGCATACAAGCATGACTTGAAGGTAGAAGACAATATGGAAAAGAATGCACATAATAACAAATTGAAGCTTAGTAGCGGAAAATAGCTAGTGTCAAATGAGTGTGAAGGTGGATAATAAATAAAAAGTGTGTAGGACCGATAAACAAGGGAACGATTGCATTCACAAGAGGTAGAGGATGAGTCAAAAGATTAAGTGGAACATGTTTTTGATATGGTGAGGTAGGGAATCGAGTATATGCATTTTCACACCAGGATGAGGGGAAGAAGAAGAGTGTAAATACACACATGGTGCAGGTAGAGGAGAGTGATTGTAACTCCTTGATTTTTGTAAGTTATCATGGTGATTACTTTCTTAATGTTGTTACTGCTGAAATGAGGACAGACATGTTAAGATATATTTTTGATCTTAAAGGAATGTGTTGCTAATCTGGACTCTTGTATACTGTAATTTGTTTACTTGGGACAGAAGTTATTATTACTTGTATGTTACTAATATGACAACAGATCTGTCGTATGCTTGATGAACTCTATTCGCTGATTAACAACACACCTTGAATCAATTCCATTGATCCAAGGTATGCTTTGTGGTCTTCTTATAATCGCTTTGCCGATTTACTTTTTAAACCAGACTGAAGGTTGATATGAATGTTGCAGCACTTGATTTCAGGTATGAATAGCTGGCACATAGATGCCAACGAAAGGTTCGATTCTTGAACCATACACTGTCGTAACGCTAGGCAGCGTAAGACGACAAGGGGATTTGGATGCAAGTGGTTCAGGTAGGTGGAACATGGGATGAAACGTCCTGCATAGTGTTAAATTTGGATGTTAGTCGGGAGGACTTGATTGGAAATTGATTAATTAAGTGTTAGGGGATTAGACCCTAATCTACCCCTAAGTTCTACCTTATACCCTAACTACTATCCTAAGTGGATTTTTAAATTCTACAAGGCTGAAAATAGATCTAAGTTCTATTAACATATGACCTAGATTGGGACACTATTATAAATCCTAAACTAATCCTAACCTAAGGAAGGGGACGCACAGACCCATGGGGATGGAAAGGATAAGGAGGGAAGGTAAGAATTTAATGGACAAGTAAATAAGGTCCTTGCGTGGATAGCGCCAAGTTTGGCGGGAACAGGGAAAAGTTAGAGACATTTAGTTAGTCATGAGACTAAACTCTGTTTTCATGCAAAATTTGAATTTGGCAATTCACCAACCCGAGTTGGCGGTGGCGTGAGGAAAAAGGAAAAGGTAGAGCCTTCAATGCATTTAATTTTCTTGGTCTTCGTGACCAGTCGCCTTGGAAAGAGTATGGAGGAAATTTTGTTGTTCATTGTGTTCTTTCGGGTTTTTGGAAGTTGCTCTGCATTTGGTTTTCATTGTTACTGTCGAACCGATTGTGTTTGATTGTTATCTCTGTAGAGGAAGGTGATTGTTGGGAAGCTCTGCTCTTTGTTGCCGTGGAAGGAAACAACTCCGTAGGCGTGGTTTTATTCGAGGTTCAAGGAAGATTATCGGAATGTCAAGCCCTTCTCCTTAAACTACTTGCTTTACTTAAACGTCTCATTAAAACAACCCTGCTCTTCTGATGAAGGGGGTTTTGGGTTTATTCGATTTTGCTGTCATGATTGAGATGATTTGGGTAGAGTTGTTTTTATTTGCTGTTGCAATTTGAACTGTTTGTGCATAAGTATTGAGTTGGAATTATAGCCCATGCTGTGTTGATTTGTTCCACAATATTGGGGATTCATTCTTTATATAATGAAATTATGCTTTTGAATACTTAGCTGTGCTTTTTCTTTTGTAAAAATGGATGAATACGACTTGGGTATTCGTGAGAGATGAAGAAAGTAATTGTTCTTCTTACTGAAATTATTAATGAACTATGTTTTCTCTTGTGGTGATGGAAAGTTGATTTTATTGTGTTTTGTGGATGCGGTTTGATCTTCTGATTCGAACTGTCATCGTGAAAATGAACTTGGCTTTGTATTTCTGTGCAAACGAATGAAATACATGGGAATTAGCTTGCTGTTTGAGACTGTTCTGACTGTACCTTGCTTGTGCATCTGATACCCTATGCGGGTTTTCATTAATAAAGGTATTGATATATGAATATTATATTCTGAGTTCTGCACATCATTGTGAAATAGGAGAATGCGGTTTTCAGATTTAAATGCTTGATCGAGAAGGAACTCGAACTGGGTATTCTTTGCATATGGTATATTGAATGAAATTGTGCATGCTGTGCGAGTTGGTTTTGACATCGTTTCTTTTCTGAAATTAATAAGGAAACGAGTTCTTCTTCTTCTGCTGTTTTAAATTCTGAAGAAATGGTAATTGGGGATTTATTGAACATTATAGGTTCGGCTTGATGGAAGTGACAGTGGCATTTAGATTGTTTTCTTGGTCTTTGTGTTTTTTTTTTGTATAAACGAAAGGATGAAATGATTCGTGTGATCTCTGATTTTACACTGTCATTCAAATATGAACTTGACCTGAATGATTCTTGTTGTGTTTGAAGAAAATGGGTGTTTTCTTATTGAAGTAATTACAGGAATGAATTTTTCTCTTCTTGCTGTTTGAATTCTGGAAATATCATCAATAGAGCTTTACTGTACAATATGGGTTGGATTTGCTGTAGGTAACAACAAAGTGTAAATTGTTATTTATGAACTGTGTGCGTTCATGGATATAGAAAGTCGTGTGAATATTTGATTAAGTGACTGTATAACTGTTCATTTGGTTATAATACAGTGAAAGAAGTATGAATTCTTCTAGTACAGTAAGAACATAGTATGCATTCTTTACATTGTTTGTTCTATGATGGATACAATGTTTTACCAACTTGCTTTTGGTATTCGTATGAGTCTGATTTAAAGGAAGTATTGGTAGGGATGATAAATTCTTCCTTGTTTTTATTAAAAACGAGATAGGAATGGAATTATTCCTTCTTGTTGGAAAGTGAATTCTAAATGGATTTCGTAAGTTTCACTCTGAACTGTTATCTTGATTGGTGTCTCGTTTGGATTAAATTTTCAATACAGTCATGAGGAAAGAAATAGGGGTGTGGATGGATAACTTGGAATAATGATCATTTCTTCTCTCATACAGTTGGAAATCTGTAATCGTTAAGGAACAAATTTTGTATTGCTTGGGATTAAGCATCTATATTTTATTGCTGTTTACTTTTCTCATCTGTATTTGATTGCTTGAAATCAAATGAGTTGCATGAACTGAAAGGAAAGTAACTTGATTTATATTTTCAGTCAATTTATCCTTTGAAATTATAACTAATGTAAGGGAATGGAATTGATAGCATTTAATGTTATAACAGCAGTATGCATACGTGGGTTCCTAGTTTTTACAGATGTTGTAATCTAGAATTGATGAAGGAAATTACTTTTGTAATGATTATTTAGGAAAGAGGAAAACAATCCTTTGGTGATTGGGATGGTATTTAGATGATTCAGTTGTCATCTGTTCATTCTTTTTGATACTTAATTCTTGATTGATGTTCATATTAATGTTTCATAAAAGCGAGGTTCTTTTATTGAGACAGATTAATTAAAAGCACCTCATTTTAATGACAAGTGCTTAATATGCTCGATTGATAAACTGACCCATGCAAGTAATTTTGCGAGATGGAACTTGAGTAAATCGAAGACATGGTTGTTTTCTCGATACTTCTTTTGATTGTTTGAAGATGGATTGTATTTGATAGTTATTATTCCTCTACGAGGAATTGAGAAAAGAAGAAACTACATTCTTCTATCTTATGAGTTGTAATGTTGTTTAATATAAACAAAGTCCAGTAATTTGGACTGGAAAATGTATAAATTATAAAATGGATGGATGAATACAAATACAAGTGTGATATTTTAATGACTGTATCAGTTTGATATTGTTGATTAATTTGGGAATATAACATTATTTCTTGATTTGGAATTATTCAATTGTCATGAATGAATTTAAGAGGAACTGATATCTATTCTTACCTAAATGCAACTTTTATGTTGAAATGTGTAATTAGTTCATACTTGGGTTAAGATGAATTTTTAATTGACATTAAAAAGGATTTAGGGAGAACATGATCTCTTAATTGAATGGTATTCGGGATTAGCTTGAAAGCTAAGGAATATCAAATAACTTAGGAGCAGCCGAACCTCGTATTCGGACTCCGTTAATAGACTTGAACGTTAAATTCAGAAAGCAAGGATATGGGAAAAATATATCCAGGGCTAACAGACCTTAACTATGTAAGGTTAAGGAGAATAATTGAATATATTCATTGAGAATTGGACCTCGTTTAAATGACGTCTAATAAGCTGGAATTCTGAATTTGTTTATAGTTGTGGAAAACTTGGTTAATTTTAATAGGTTAAACTTATTAAGTCTATCGGTAATGGGCTGCTTAATCCAAGGATTAAGAAAAGAACCAAGTAGATAAAATGCAACCCTTCGGTACGAAGGAGAAGATGCATAGTAAGCTAGAAGACGGATTTAGTCTCTCTTAGCTACATACAACTGTAACAAGAACGAGGATAAAGGATCAAAGGCATGGTTCTTTGAAAGTTGATCTTAAATATTAAGATCATAACCAAATCACTTGAGCTGGATGTGTACTCTTGATGAGAGGATTCCATAGGACATTGACATATGCCAGCTACAGCACGGTGTCTTCATGAAGGCGGGGTCTTCATGACGACACAATGTTATAGCTGACATATTACAATGCCCTCCCAAATTAAATCATCAAGATTACATAAGTTGAATATTAAGTTCTTGGCTGGGGATAGGAGTGTGATCACGTATACGGAGTGACTCCGGAGGACTAAAGATAACTAGACACACGGAGTCGTCTAGGGATGACACCGTATGTCTGCGTATCTTTAGTTACCATGAGTAACTTCCTATACTCGTTCATATTGCTAGTTGGAGTTAGAGTTTGACCCTAAATTGGAAGGACTGGTAGGGACCAGGAAAGACCATTCTAGATAACAGATGAAGTGAGGTGAAGGATGTATTCCATTGGTGTGTATCACATCCTGGAATATGATCATGCAAAGCATGTGAAAATCTTTGGCCAAAGTATCGCAAGTGCTGGTTGCGTTGTCCTAATCACCTAATTTAAGATGCAGGATGTCAGATGAATATCAGTAACAGATATTCAGATAGGCTTCTTAAATGGATCACTTCGATAACCGAAAAGCGGTAAGATAACCTTGTATATACAATTCTAATTACTTAAGTGGGGAGTAACTCATAAAGAAAGTGGGGATGCGATCTTAAGGCTCAAATAAGAGTTTCTTAGAGTTGGAAGTTTTCTCCATGTAGATACTTGTGTACAATTTTGGATTGTTGTAAGGGACACCATGGTGATGTATTCCTATGGAATTGATTTGAGTTGTAGGCTTATATCATTGGAAATTAGTCTTCATCATTTGTAATATGTTTAATTTGATATTTTTTGTGTACATGATGCTGAGTTATTGCTGAACTTCTAGATTTTTTGTTGTTAGTGTGATTTTACTATATAGTTCTATAAGTGACACAAGTTGGTGGCTCCCTGCTCGAACCCCTCATACTCATCTACATCAAAAGGAGAACCATGACTAAATCTTGGAGAAGAAGACTTAAGGATATCCTATCTTTCCACAATAAAGTACTATAAGAAAATAGAGGGATGAGATTGTTGGTACAACATTTGTAAATAGAAAATGGGTAGTTGCAAGAGACATGGAAAAATCATGGAGAGTTGTTCATGGGTACCATGTGAGAGTTACAACGAAAATTCTTGATAAGTAATTAGTTATAGGAAAACCTCCAACATGATGTTGGCATTGAAAGGAGAGAGGAGTCTACCAAGACAAAGGGACCAAAAAGATGCTCAAAATATGATAGAGGCATATGTGGTAAGCATGCCATCACATGTTATTTCTTCCAATGTTACATTGAATTAATCAATTAGAAATTTTAAGAAAATTGCTAAGGGTATATGCTCTAATTTAATTAAGATGGTTTATGATGGAAAAATAATTGGCAAGGATGGCAAAAGGATCCTTAATCCCATTACAGTTGAGGAAATACCTTAATATGAAGGACTTGTATATGGTAAAACAAATATTGGATATCATTCTAGCATGTCAGAAGCAATAATAGCTCTCATGAAGGAGGAATCCATGTCATTAATATCATTTTTATCAAGCCTCAAGATTATAGTATAGTGTCTCCAAAGAGAGGGAAACCATAAAGCAATCAAAAAGAGGGAAGCACGAGTCCACCTCAAAAGGAAAAATAAACACCATTAAAGAGAGGACAATTATGAATTTATGAAGATCTTGTATCCCTACTCTACCAAGTGAAAGCAAATCTACACCACCACATGATGCAAATACAAATAAGATATATGGTGATTACACTCGCCAACTTCACCAACCTGCAAGTTCAATATGGTAATAATAAGCACAAGGATAATCTACAAAATTATGCCAATGACAAGTATTCCATATTTTTTTTCAATTGTAAGAAAAAGGACATGTAGCACAATAATGTTGGTATTTTGTTCCTTACGCTTATTGTGGGAAGAGTAGCCATTATATAGTTATGTGAAAAAAACTTCTACTAATGAGTCTAATATATTTAGGAGATATGGGAAAGAGATAATCCCCTCTTATATCAAACAAGAAGAGGATGATCAATACATGTTGTAGGGAGGTAATAATCCACTTGACATGAGAATGTTTGAGTCAAACAATATTTTTACTCATTGCAAGTTTAGTGAGAATTGGAATGGAAAGCATTCAATAGTCAAACACTCAACTGACCTCAGGAAACATGAAAACAAGTGGAAATGAAGGGTTAAAAGATCAAAGATCAATCCCAATTGTTTGAATACCATCTTGGACATTGGCTAATGCTTTTCTATTTGTATCTTCACCCAAAGAATGGTATACACACCTTATTTTTCAGTCTTATTGACTTTTATCTTTGCAAGTACTATTAGTGTATTAACCCCCTAAGTGATTTCTCATTAAGTATTACTGGGAGTGGGGATAACTTCAAACAATTGGGATGATTAGTGGTATATATGACAGAGATATTATGTGCAAGCCTTGATATCCTATCCTTTATATCCACATTGTCATCCTTTTACTAGGACCTATGACATCACCTTACTATCCTCTTGATATCACCTGCATTTCCACTTACAACACTTTCATACCTATGTAATATCACCTTTTTATTAACTTCAAAGTCTGTTTTCCACCTCCTAATCCTTACCATAGGATCCCATTATTTGTTATTATCTAGATTCGTTGACATTGACCATGCTTGATACAATCTAGTTATTTTCTCAATGGCCAAATACATCGATCATGGTCAATGCCATTACTTCTATTTCTCAATTTCATTTGTGTATCATAAATAATGGTGTCATATAGAACACACATTACAATAACTTCTTCAATTTATTTTCCTATGAAATTCACTCTTTTTTGAAAAGTATGCATTTGTATCTCCTTGTCATTAATGATGATGAAAATACAATACTTAATATTGAATTTAAAATAACAACTAGGATCCTTAATATCTTTTACAATTTTATAGTTTTAAAATACCGGCCCTTTAAAATATCTTAGGAAAAGTGTAGAATATCTAAAGATTGACATACCCATTTTCTCAACCATATGAAATCAACAATAATATATATATATATATATATATATATATATATATATATATATGATCTCTCTTGAGCATGTTTAATCAAAGAATTGATTTATTTCAATATGGGTAGAATACCACATAATGTAAATAATGTTTCTAAATATGTTAAATGACACAACAAATCTTTTGCCTTATCAACTTCTTTACGATATATAAACATAAAACCTACCAATGATGGATATTATTCAAAAACTCAATATGTACGTTCATACATGGAAATCCATCTTGTATCAACATCTTTTAGAAGATTTTTACCATCTATCACTCAAATTGTAAATTTTTGGAACTCTTCGAATCTTTTCGGACTCCTAGACATATATGCATGTGAGTCATGGATAAGCTCTTCCACTTTCGCAACACTTTCAAAAGTGCTAAATTTTTTTATGCAAGGTTCATTCTATGAGCCATGCAATGAATTGGAATCATATATGGGGAAATAGTGGTTTGTAGTCAAACACAAAGACCATTTATATGCCCCTGCATTATTTATGCATGTTCAATACCAACACACACCAAATTAGTAGCTATAACATAATCATCCTTCCCAATTATATCCCTCAAACTTGAAATAACCAACTTGTATGGTTCTTAGCATTGTAATTTTCTATCATTTTATGCACTTCTAATAAATGAGGTTGCCTTAAATGGTTCTCAAAAGTATAAAAATGAATGCAAACCCATGATGTATTGTCAACTGCTATGACCTTATCAATGGACAGTGAGATAAATCGTGTGTTTTTTACTTTTTCTTTAAAATCCTCCTCAAATATTGCTATAATTTTTCCATTTCCCAAGCATTGATATTTGACCAATGTGATTGTGGAATATTAGGGAATCCATTATGTTGAATTTTTTTATAATCCAGAAAATCAGAAATAGGTCTTCTCTTTTTAGAATGTGGTAAATAGTTGAGAATTGTATATTTTTGGCATGTAGATTAAACAAAATAACTTTTCCTAATTGAGTTGTAATTATTCCTCCTTTCTCAACAAGATGTTATATACATTTCTGTTCATTTTCATACTCGGATGCATATCTTACATGCATGCATTATTTTACATTTTCCATCTATGTGTTCATTTTATTTGACCATCTTTTTACTTAATCGATACATATATTTTACCACAATGTTTCTCAATTGTGTCTAGCTTGAGTTACATTTTTGTTCCTTTCCAAGTTTCTAGCTACAAATTACACATTTACATATTGTTGAGTATAATTACCATTTTTGGATTTACTATTTCAATGAATGGATATTTAACTGTGCAATCAAACTTAAAATACCATCAAATTGTCCATCTACTTATCTTTCTTCACACAAATCTCTATGTTGTATTTTCAACTGAACTAGGTGTTTGATTTGTAGAAATAGATTTTCTAGTAGTTGGATCTGATCATTGAGAATTTCCTCTATTCTCCTCTTCCTTGGCACTAAATTAAGAGTAGAATTTCCAACCAAAGTTTTTGCTCAATGACATGAAATTTCTTCTACTTGTTACATATCATAATCATGAATGTCATTCGATGAAGGCACACAATGAGGATTGTACTCAAGTGGAGGCATGTCATCATCAATAATATTTTAAGGTGGTGAAAATTTATTGTGATTAATTCTTTCATGTGAAATATCACTATTAGTGGGTACTGCATGCAAAAGGTTTATTTTGACAATTGTATTATTAATAGGTATTGGATATTACTATGAACTGACATGTGAGAATAAATGAAAAGACTTAATTATTTAGTTAGTACATAGTACTTGTATTTGGTGTGGATGTCGGTTGTATCTACATGACCCCTTATTGTAGATGGATAAAATAAGATAAAAGGTTCACTTTTTTTATGATTGGCCCACCACCTTTCGATAATCAGTAGAGGCCATCAAATCTTTATTTGATTTCAGATGTGAAAACTTGGGTGAGGTTGCTAACGGATGCCTCCAATACAAATGCGTGACTACAAGAGTATGTATTATAGATGAATGCATGTGGGTTTTGTTCCATCTATCCATGTTGTAGTAGTGCATCTAGATTGCTTCTCTTTAGTGGCCATGCGTCTGTGTAATGCCCACAATTTCAGAACCAAAGTACAACAATAAAATTTGTGGGATATTTTTTTGTCTTTCATTGCTCATAACACACCACCACATGGGCTCAAATAGAAAAATTAAACATCACATTAGACACTTACATAAGCATTGTGTAGTGCCCACTTCCCTTTGACACATTTTTACTTTTGATTTCGATACTGTTGGCTATACATATGGACATTATAGTATCATTGTGACTTAGCTTGATGTTAGATGAATGAGATACTTGGATTATGGTTGGATTTTGATTCATAGTATGTGGTGTGTGGATGATTAGAGACATTTTAAATTGATGATGATATGCTGTTGACATGGTTATATATTTCTGACATGCGATATTTTCATCATATTGAGTAGACCTTAACAATTTAACTAATCTTGTGATCGTATTGATATTGATGAAATGTAGAATCGAGATGTTGTTAGAAATTGTAAATGATAACGTTACTTACCTAGATGATGATTTGATTCATATGTAGATGATTGTGGATTTATATTGTATATTTTAGCTTGGATGTTTTGATGCGGTCACGAGGCCAAAGGAGGTATTATGTGTTTTTCAAGTAAACATTATCACAACAAACAATGGGGGGATTGGAGACCAACCACATTAAAATGCTAGATGAATTCAACAAGGGTCACCCTAGAAACATGTAATTTTGTTGTGTGTGTGTGTGTGTGTGTGTGTGTGTGTGTGTGTGTGTGTGTGTGTGTGTGTGTGTGTGTTTGTATTGTTGTTAGGGGGTCCCCATGGGGGGGATCACCTCCAATTGTGACTAAGGGGTTGTGTGTTATTCTTTTATTAGTTTCCTTTATTTGATTTTAGTATGTGATTTTATAGTGATATAGTCTCATTTTATTAATTACTTGATTTGTGTCTAGATTAGTAAATTAATCTTTTTACTAAACTAAATAATCGATGGGTCAAAAGGATTCATTTATTAGATTAGATGGATCTTGGATTATGTGTTCTAAGTTGAGTGCTTGTGATATTTAGTGTTTTACACTCTACCCCTTCATGAAAATTCGGATTTGGCCTTAAGGGAATATTTTGGAGGCTTGTGGGACAAGTTAAACTTGTCCCACACCCACACCTCTTAAATTGCTATACCAACCCTACATATGGATTGGGGGGTCAAAAATATACCCCATTATGTGTTTTGGGAAGATAAAAAAGTAAAATTTTATTGCACTTTCTTTCATGTAATTAAAGTTGTCCTTAGGGGGTGTGGGCTTGGATTGTGTGTGTAAGTATTTTGTCATTCCTCTCACCCAACATTTTATTGTTCATTGAGGGTTGAGGTTAGACTTGTGAGGTGGAGGGGAGGATGGGTGATGTGGCATCCTACATGGAGCCACCTCACCCTCATCTCTCCCTTTTCTATTATTCAAGTTATTTTCCTTGTTTGAGGGTTACTTAATTTATTTTTGGTGTCCTTGCATTTTGAAGTTGGAGTATTTTGGAGTGCTTGTGAATCTTGTTGGAGATTTTTGGTGATTGTTTGGGCTTGAAGAATCTTGGTGTGTGACTCTTGGATCAATATCTACCATGGAAAGGTAGGAGCTATACTCTTGTTAAATTATTTCTTTTATATTGTGTATATGTGCATGTTTTTGTGTGTTTTGGTATGCTTGTTGGGTGCTTGGGTAGATTTCCTAAGTGTGGTGTAGGAGGGGACTATGGGGATCTTACATGTAGGGAGAAATAAGAGTTTATTTCATGTTTTGGATGGAGTTGGGTTGGGTGCCCCACCTTGGAAAAGAAAATGCTTGCATTTCTTACTTTGTTTTTATGAGGGAGACATAAGAGATTGTAGGGAGGCATAAGAGAATGTGGGAGGCATAAGAGGTTCTTGAGGGAGGCATAAGAGTGTGTAGGGTTTTTGAGATGTATATTTGAGGGTTTTAAGGTGGGCACCTATTTCCCATTGGGAGGCATAAGTGACCTCCCCATAGATCTTTCTCCTTTGGCTATATAATTTGAAGCCTTGTATATTGTGTTAGTTCTTCTTGTGGTTGTAGTGTTTTGGTATGGTTGTGGAATCTTGTTTTGTTTCCATGAGTTGGATCCATTTTTCATTTGAATGTGGTTGGGGATCAGGGGCCAATGAGGAGGATAGCTTCTTCTCCTCATTGGCTTATTGGTTTAGTGGAGAATGTTGCATCTCCCCCCTTTTTGTTGTTGATTAAATGAAGCATGGTGGAGCTCTTGTTGGTGATGTGAAACTTTGAGCATTGTTGGTTTCCTTAAGTAATCCTTGTGAGAAAACCTCCTTGTTATTGCCACTTAGGGTGGAAGACTTGTAATATTGTATTCATTTTAGCTTTCATTCTTGTAAGTTTTCCCACTTTAAGTGGAAGATATTGTATTAATCTTGTGAAGAAAAGTTGTATTCATTATTGGACATTAAAGTTGTATTGTATGCTAAAAAAGGAAAAAAAGATTTGTGTTTGTAAAGCTAGTTTTGTTGAAATAGAAAAGAAGTTTATAAGGGAAATATCTTATTTCATTGTAGTTAATTTATTTCCCACAAAAGTGTGTTGCCTTTGTTCTAAATAAATTATTGGAAATATTGTTGAAACTCTCTTGTGGAATGTTGGAAAATTGTATGAAGAAATATTAAAGCTCATTGTGTTACTTGAAATGCATGTATTGGAAAATTTAGACTATTTGTGCATCTTCTTGTATTGTTGATGGAAAAGAGTTTAAATTATAATTGTCTTTTATTTGGTCAATGAAGTAGTCTAGTTGCTAATTCTAGTATGTAATTCTCATTTAAAAATTATTGCAAATATATCACAAATTTACTAATGGAAAAGAAATGTATTCTCTCTTACCTTCTATACTATAATTGTTAAATTGTTAGAAAACAAAGTATTAGTGCAAGTATTCAACTCACCAATACTATTATCTATTGTTTTATCCCACTCTAAAAGTAATTTTACTACTCTTAAATATTATTAATAATAAAATACTTTAATATTAGAGGGATTTATTAATATGAAAATACATTAATATTAATATTCTATTAACATTATTATATTAATAAAAAGTATGCTATTACAAATATAGCCATTGAAATAATGTGATATATATATATATATATATATATATATATATATATATATGTATTTATAACTATATACATCTATATGCATTATACAAACCAAACTTTATAAAGGTAAATCCTTTAAAAAAATGCGGTGGTAACACATAGGCCGCGACCCTTATTCAAAAAGTGTTAAGATAATGGTGGGGGTGGGGTAGGCGACCCCATCCCCAATAGTTCTAAATTATTTCAAACCCCAAACAATACCACTTAAACAATAAGCTGCCCCTTAATGCTTTTAACCTCTACGCATTTTTCCATTTTTAAACTATTTAGGACCCGCGGCCGAGATGCTTTCGACCGAGGTATACATACATACATACATACATACATACATACATACATACATACATATATATATGTATATATATATGTGTATATATACATGTATATATACATGTATATACATGTATTATATGTATATATATGTATATACATGTATTATATGTACATATACATATATATACATATAATACATGTATATACATGTATATATACACATATATATGTATATATGTACATATATATATATGTATATACATATACATATATATATATGTATATACATATACATATATATGTACATATATATATATATATATATATATATATATATATGTATATATATATATATATACATATATATATATATATATATGTATATGTATATACATATACATATATGTATATGTATATACATATAGATATATGTATATATATATACATATAGATATATATATATGTATATATATATATACATATATGTATATGTATATATATATATATATATGTATATGTATATACATATAGATATATCTATATGTATATACATATACATATATGTATATGTATATACATATACATATATCTATATGTATATACATATACATATATCTATATGTATATACATATACATATATCTATATGTATATACATATACATATATGTATGTATGCATGCATGTATGTATGTATGTATGTATGTATACCTCATCGAAAGCATCTCGGCGCGGGTGTTAAATAATTTAAAAATGGAAAAATGCGTAGAGGTTAAAAGCATTAAGGGGCAGCTTATTGTTTAAGTGGTATTGTTTGGGGTGGGGGTGGGGTAACAATAAGCTGCCCTTAATGCTTTTAACCTCTACGCAGTTTTCCTTTTTAAATTATTTAACACCCGCGCGAGATGCTTTCGACTGAGGTGTAGACACACACACACACACACACACACACACACACACACACACACACACACACACAATACTGCAATTTAATTGGTATTTTTGGGTTTAAACCCATTAAAATTTAAAAATATATATAGGCATTACACACACACATATATATATACAAGTGTATATGCACATATATGTGTGTATATATACACTCATACCCAAAATGAAAATATATATCAAACTTAACTAAATCACAAAATGGGACAAACCCATTTACCTACTTGGGAAAATATTATTGAAAGGAAATAAACAAATACATTTCAAACCCTAAATGGGGGTGTAAAAAAATAAGAAAATAATGGAGCATGTATGCCTCCCCAAAAGCTTAAGAGGCCCTCCAATGAATTCCCCATCCCCCTCCAACAACCTGCAAAATCAAGAGAAACAATAAGCCAAAGGAAAGGAGAAGATAGTTTTCTTAAGCATACTTTAGGAAGAGTTGTCTTTTCCTTCATCTAAGGGTCCTAAGTGAATCCACCGAAGGGATGAGATTCATCCCTACAAAAAGTAGGTGCGGAGTGGGTGAGTGGCTTTTGAATTTTAAATTTAAATGTTTTAATTTCAAAATACATGGGTTGAATTTTAAGGGGTCACTTTGTGGGGTAGGGGTAGGTAATTATTCTAACCCCATGTGAAATAGGGACCTTGTAAATTGTTATTAAACCTTGTGGGATTAAATAAATTTAGTATTTATTTATATTGGACCCTTTACTCTTGAGACTTACTTGTGGGATATTTAACTATAGTGGAAATTAATTTGTTTACCAAAATAACATTTAGGGGAAACTAAACCATACCTTAGGATAATTAAAATTATTTGAAATAATTTTGAGCATTTATTATTTTATTAATTATGGGGATTTAGAAAGGAAGTTTATAATTTTTGATTTAAGGTAATTTTAGGGGAAGAAGGTGTTAATCGAAAACTCAACCTTTTACAAGTATGTTTAGCAAAAAAATATTCCATAATTTTCTAGCTTGTCCTAGGTTGTTCTCGGGTTTCATGCGGGAGGATTTTAGCGGGTGTTACACATTGACCCACATAGTCAACATGATAATACCAGTGCAAGTTGATAGCCTACTTTCCCTAATGATCAATTACTAGAAATGATCCAACTACAAAAAGGGACCCAAGGATTGGTAAGTCCAAAATGCGTCATTACCATGGTTACATCCTAGTTATGTTTAAAATTCCAAGAGCATTTATCGTGTGAAGATAAATTCCCATTCCCAACTTGCCTATTCTTAAATTCATTTATGATTCAACTTATAACAAGAACTCTTAGTTTTGCTCTTTTTCCCTTACCATAGTTACCATAACTCAACAAGTTATTTGCAACATCTGTAATGCATACAAAACTCACGAGGCTCGTTATTTTGCAAGGGTTCTCAAATCTTAAAAAAAAACATTCTATCCTCATTACACAAGGAAAAAATAACATGAAGTCAAGGGGAAGAAAGGATAATATTTAAAGGAGATTTAAAGTCAAGTTACCTCTTCCTAATAAATTCCCTCCACTAGGTTACTTTATATTCTTGTTATAGTTGATATAGTTCACTAGTTGGTTTCAGTCAATTCAACATTTTCACATCCTAAAATTTTATTTATATTATATATAAGAGTTTACGTTTTCTCAAAAGTGTTATCTCACTAAGGCAATTCATATTTGTTTCTAACTACAAGATAATACCGAATTAAGTTATAAGGACTTCAAGTATGACGATATTCCTAAATGATAATCTCATTTAATCTTATACTCTTTCCACTTACATCATACTTTGGTCCCACTATTAGCATTTTTTTAGAACAATTGTAAATCAAATAACACATAATTTACACTAATGGATTTGATACTATAAGGAGTATAACCTAACATGAGACAAATCATTTGATTCCTCTTAAGCACTCAAGTGTTAAATTCATATTACAAGCGAGACATACAATACAACTTTGATGCTTTCAAATACCCTCCAAGGAACCATTTCAATCATTGGGTAAAAATGCATCAAAATTTCTTTATACAATAACCTTAAGAGAGGTCCCACAATCTATTGACTTCAGAAGCATTCCAAGGTGGACACTACGACCTAATACAAAAAATAAAAGAGAGTTCTAATATATTTCACTCACAAAACCTTTGAGTAACAAGAGGTAATCCGCTGGTACATACTAAGGGAATACTTTTATCTGAGAAGTAAAAAGGGGTTAAAAAAGGAGTTTATTGCGATAGGTATTTGGACACATAGACTCCACTCGTGTCATTAAAGTATCACCATGAGATCAATTGCAAAGAGTATCACAAAATACCTTTGCTTGGTTTTGTCCACTCACTTTGGTTCTAAGGAAATTACTCATATGGGCTTATGGGCCAAGTTTTCGCTTCCCCATTTCTCTTAAGTCAACATCTTCTAAAAACAATTTCATTTGCTTAGAGTTAGTTAAAATTTCCACCCACAAGTTAACCTCTTTATCAACCTAGGTTTAATTTAATTACAATTGCACTCAGGAATCTACACCCAACTATAGATTAGTTTAAGGTGAGAAAACATATTTATATTATAAAACCTTCGTAAAATACAAATGTGTTGTGTTGTTACTAGCCAAGGTAACACATTTATCTCTAAGGAACTAAAGAGATCATTAACAAGAGTTTAATGCATATGACAACTAGTTCAATAACTGAACTTTTGTCATCTAGATTCCATGAAGAGTGCATTCGATGATGAAGTTAATCCTAGATCTGACTTCATAAGGATGTGGTGGTCCATTAGGATACCAAAGAAGTGTTAGTTCTACTTACCCCATATCTGGTAAGGTCACCTGCATAATCGTTTCTTCAAACACATACTCTTAAGTTATATAAATGATTTTTTGAAGAATTTTCTTAGGAGTAGTACAAGAAGTCTAGACACGAGGATTAAATTATTTCTTATGATGTTAGTGTTTTATAACTTGGATGTGACTAGATTGAGAGGGAGGGTACAACAAAGGTTAAGTTTGAACTTCATGTATATGGTTAAATGATAATAAGTTACTATTGTACATTTGTATTTATGTATGAACCAAAATAACTATCTGGAAAGTGAATGCTTCAATCAAGTAAACCATAAGAAGCACATTTAAATCCAAAAAACTTAACGCTCATGAAGTAAACGATACACATTTTACCCATTTACATTTTCAATTATCTTCCTCATTTAGCTAGCTAACATAGTTGGCCCTACATTCATTATGTGACATTCATACTAGTATTCAAATGTTAACTTTAAAAAAGCAGAGAAAAACCACATAGTTTTCTAGGTATGATGCTTGAAAACATAAAACATAAAAGAGGAACAACAGTTTTTGACACAATAATTTTAATAATGTAATTCTCTTCAATTAAATTCTATCTAACATTTGTAATCTATACCAATGTACAACATTTCACTATCATCTCAAGTATTACAACATGTCACACTCTTAATCCTTCTTGTTCGGAGTACCTGCAACCAATGTTACGTCAGCCCTAGGAATGGTATGGAAATCCCTTACACTCAAACACAAAATAACACATTCATCATTTCAAGTAAATAAAAACAAGGTAGAGAAGAGCTAGAGATTGAGAGTGAGGTAGAGAGGTCATTCCGTCACACATTCACACTTTCACATTCCTTTGTACATTTTCTTTTTCGATTCTAGAGAGAGTAAGGAAGAGAGAGAAAATAGAACTCATTTTCTTTTCTATTCACCATATCATAACTATATACATAACGTATCCATTTTTCATTTTATTTCAAATACACATACATTTTCAACCCATATACATGTTCAAATCATTTTCATTTTTAAGATCAACCAACATTTCATAGTTAATTTTAGGGAGAGAAGAGGGAGGAAAGAGAAACACTATAAATTACTAAATCCATTCATGATTTTTTTTTATTAAAGTGTACTTTACATAACCATGAAACCATATTAAAAGTGTTCACAAGTATAAACAAGTCAAATGGGAGCCTCAAGAGGAATGCTTAGCTCAAGTTGCGAGTTTACAAAAATTACGAAATATAGCTAAAGTTCTTATAGTATGGGACATAAAAACACCCATTTTAAGTTCAAACATAAATTTAAACGATTCCTATTTAATCCCTTATATACAAAGAACTCAGCAGGTTTGATGGAAGTCGATTACGAAAAATAGGGCTCAAAATAGAAAGGTGACTTTGAGACCAATTATTGTAAACAAGTCAAAATTTTACTGTTGTAAAATGAGTGGTGGGCTCCAAAAGCCACTTGAAAATATAACTTAAGAAATCGTTTTAAAAAAATTGATCATTTTTTCAATTCTCTTAATGGATTTCTATAGGTTCATAGGGTTAGTTTTTAGTTAAGCCAAATCAATACGACAACTATAAGCCAAAACTAATCACATTTTCTTAAAAATGGGAGCGTCACTCCAAGTAAATGAAATACAAAATGGGAATTGAAACTTGTATCTCTAAGGCATGGAATTGATTTTAACAGTTATATTTATGGCCTTCATGGTGTCCTATATAATTAGGAATAATACTCGTGTTCTAGGTTGGTAAAATGATTTTATTTGGTGCACCATACATGCAGTGTACAAGATATGGAAAACATTTTTTTGAATAATTTGAGTAGGTAAATATTTTATTTTTTTAATTCTAATTTCATCCTCTATTGTTCTAAAGCAATTAGGAACCAACAAGAAACAATAAAATGTGAAATTTTAATGCAAAGGAAGGGAAATCCATACCTTTTTCCCGATGCTTCCTAGAGACATCATAAAGGGGATTTTCGCCATGGCGGTTGACCAAAGAAAATAATTTGGTTGAAAGTTTTTGATTCCTTTTCCACTAATCCATTTTGTGCATGTCCAACAAAAATGGCATTCCATGAACCCTATTTTTAACGCAGATTGTAAATACAACATCTGAAAAAAGACTCATCTAATATGATGTTTCAGTGTTTTCATTTGCCTGTTTCAACGCTCCCATTTTATTATGCTCTCTTCGAACACCAAGAAACACATCCTCACTACTATCCCAGGAAGGATTCCATCTCCAAACAAATACTTAAAATCAGTTTCCTAGGTTCAAATGGAACGATGATGGGAAATTTTAGAGTCTCATTGAGATAGGTAGTGCTGCCAAGGCGTCATCCAAACAACATATCCATACAAATGCAACTGGTTTAAATTTGTATATTGATGATAAATTTTAGAGTTCCCTCATAGTAATTGGGTCTAGATTAAATTCCCAAACCACCTCCAACACCAAAAATGGTTCCTAAAGATAATAAAAGAGGAACAAAATAATGACTATGTCTCTTTAAGGCATTTGCAAATGCATATACTTCCCTGTCTGAAGCCAATGAGAAGACATTTATTTAATGAAAGGTAGAGAATGGAAAACCAGAGGGTTCCATGTAGAGGAAGAGTGAAAGGGAAAAAAATTGTAGAGAAAAAAATGTGGGATAGCAGAAAAAGGGAACTTTCAATGTTTTTGTAATGCCCACATTTTACGCTCAGAAATATAATATAATAAAATACCAGGATAATTTTTTTTGACTTACATTTTTCACTACAAAACACCGCGAGGGCTCCAAATACAGAAACCTGACAACACATACGACACTTACATAAGTCATCGACTCATATAGACACATGACAACACCATATACATGTTGATGCCACACTTTCCCCAATGAACGAATTCTACCAATGCCCCAACAACAAGAAAAGAACTCAAGGATTGGTGATCCCACAACACATCATTACCATGATTACATCTTAGTTATGATTAACATTCTAGGAACATTATTATGCAAGGATAATTTTATTATTTTTCCTCCTATATATTCTTAAATTCATTTCACATTCAACTTACAGTTCAACCATTTAAGTTGGCTCTTTATCTCTTATGAAAATCTCCATAACTTACATAATTATTTGGAATATTTCAAATTGCATACAAAGTTCTTAATTCTCTTGTTCTTATGTTAATAATATGCTTCTCTAACATTTATTCAAAGTTTAAAATTCACCCTTGCTACACAAGGGAATCTGGCGTGATGTCATAAAGAAAAATTAGGATTTAAGGGATATTTAGATTCAAGATACCTTTCTCCCATAAGAATTATTTGATCACGGTATCTTTATTTCCCTATCATAGTTAAAATAGTTTGATAACTTGTTGAATCCATTCAACATTTCCACATCAAGAAATTTTATTTAGATTATAAATATCTTTTGTTTTCTCGAAGTTTGATCTCACCAAGACTATTCATATTCTTTGTAACACCTGAAATTGTTTAATTGAGTTATAAGGATTCCAAGAGTGACATTATTCCTAACCTCAAATCTCATTTTACTCTAATATGATTTCCTCTTACATCGCACTATGGTCTCATTATTAGCATCATTTATAAACAATTGAGTCAAGAAATTACTTGTGTAACTTCCTGAAGAAGTAAATGATTGGAAACATTATAAACTACACACGAGGCCCAAGATAATCTCCTAATCAATTGAGGTTTAGTTTAATTAAAATTGCACCTAAGGATCTATGCCTCAACTATATACGAGTTTAAGGTGAGAGGAAAAATTTCATTAGAGAGGCACATTTTACTCGATTTTATAAATATATAGAAGTATATATATATATATATATATATATATATATATATATATATATATATATATATATATATAAAATTGAAAACCGAATCATCATCATGTTATATAACAGAAAATCCATGGATTTTCCGGGCTCTAATATATGTGGGTATGTGGCGCGAATGGGAGAGAGAGAGAGGTTTGGGGTTCACGGTTGAAGGGCTGCGTGGCCGAGGGGAGCGGCATACAGAGATTTCGTGGGGAAAGGGAGATAAGGTGGGTAGAGGGAAAATGGATGCGACAGGTGTGGGTGTGGCCGGGGATGGTGAGTGTGGCGGTGGTTGGGGGTGTTTAGTGGACGAGGAGTGGGGAGGGTTCAGCCCTCCCCCAATTAATTTCCATAAACTCTAAAACTTAATACCGTCATTTTTTGTTTAGTTTTTTTAAAATTTTTTCTTTCTTAAGTTTAATTTATTTTGTTATATATTATATACATACATACATATATATATATATATATATAATAAAATATAATTCTATATTATAATACTTTTCTATTATAATTTATATAAGAACAAAAGTAAACATATTTATATGACAAAATACATTTATATTAAAATATATAAAATATAATACATCTATATTTCAAGGAATGGAACACACACACACACACACACACACACACACACACACACACACACACACACACACACACACACACACACACACACACACACACACACACACACACACACACACACACACACATATATATGATTACTAATGAATCATAAAATGAACTATAACTAGATTTATACATACACCATCTTGCAATTATGTAATTTTTTTACATAGTTCAATATTATAAGACAATCACCTTTTTACATATGTATTTTTATATATTTGTTTTTGTTGTAAATTACTTCTCATACCATGTTAAAGAAAAATTATCCCAAGTTGTATCCTTTGAAGGTATGTTTAGACATTGATATGTAGTTTTGAAATACCTACTCCTTTCCAATATATCCATTTCATTTAAAAGAGAGAAAACTAGTTGTGTTCTATTTGCAAATTTGTAAAATTTATAAGGAAATATGTATTTCAAAATGATTCTTTATTTTACCTTCAATCATTTCACAAGATTTGTCAAGGAAGAGTTAAACAAATATATATTTTTCAATAGATCCACTTTCCTTCAAAAAAGGAGTTACAACAAGTTCATAACAAAGGAACATCTTGTTACAAGATTTCATTACAAGGAGTTCAAGCTCAATATGCAATATATTTCTAAGATACATGAACTACTCAAGAAAAACATACTACAAGCCTCTTTGCAAGATTTAAGGGAGATTGCTTAAGCAAAAATGACTCAAGTTTACAAGAAATACCAAATACAAAAATAGAGATTTTACAAGACAATGAAAGTTTCCACAAAGCCATATTATTAAAGATACAATGAGAAAGATGTCCACAACAAGATGAAGAAGACAATGAGAAGCCAAGATGACAAGAATCTCCAACTATCTTCCACATTGAGCTCCAACTTTGAATGCTTTCAAAGAACCAACACAAGGAGAAAAGGCTTGTTTAACCACCCAACCTTTAGGCATCATTACATGCCTTTCCAAGGTTGGAAGACATGCTAGCCTCCCCCAAGCCCATGGGAGAGAGGACTAGCTTCCAAAAACTTTACACAAGATTAAGGGAGACAATCCAACATTATTTTCACATATAAGACAAGACAAATACTAAGAAAAAAACCAAATTTTGCAAAGAAGGAATGGAGGAGAAACCATATTCTACCTTCATAATGGGGAAGAGAAGAAGAGATCTCCAAGTTCCAAAAGTGTAGCCTACATTGGATGCACATAAAAATAACCTTCACAACCTCCTTATTCCTCCAAAGTCATCAAACCCTCCTTATTTCTCCACCCATTCACCAAAATCCTTCTTGGGAGGATTTTTAAACCCATTGGGTTTCCTCAACAAGAATCGGGAAGGGGGTTTGAGAGAGAAAATCCCTCTCTCTTTCCCCATAAAATCCAAAATCCTCATGCCAAATGATGGATGGAGAAAAAGAAAGTACCACAAGCATACACACAAGAAACAAACACACATTTTAAACAAAACAAGACTAAGATCTAACATAATATAAAACATAAAATGAGCTCAAGGATCCTACCTCCAAAATCTCTCCAATACTCTAGCTTTTCCTCTTCCTTATCCAAGCAAGCTCTAGCTCCAAAATCACCAAGCCTCCAACAAAATCTCAAAATAAAGTTCTCTTCTTTCCCCATGAGGGAGAATTTGAAGAGAAGCCAACAAACATCCTCATAAATGAGGGGGTGACATGTGTCACCCCTCTCTTCTCTCAAGCTCAAAGATTCTCAAAATAAAAGAGAGAAAATATAAAATAGCTTTTAACACCCTTCTCCCAAATTACCCAAAATGAAAAACAAAACAAACTTGTGCAACTTTTAACAAACACACATACCAATCCATCTTACATGGATGGTGACCAAAGAGAGGAAAAATGGGAGGGAAACTCCCTCTATGCCTTGAAATTAAGCCTCCTACCTATTAGGTAGGGTCCAAGGGCCTATTTTCATGCTACGTGAACTCCCAAACTTAAAAAGGGGTCACTTCAAATGCCTAAAATATCCAAATTTCGGGTTTGGCACATTTGGGTGCAAGTGTAGAGGATGTGGGGTCCACCCAAGGGTTCACATGTGACCCTAATCCCCCTCTAATTAAACACATCATTACCCAAACTCAAAACTTAATGCAAGTGGGGACCATTAAGTCCCCAAATCAAGTTTACAAAGCAACTAAACATCCTAAACAAGATTAATATTACATGACATACTACATTAAAAATGAGGGTCACTCATGGTGCCCAAAATAATTAAAGCTAATACTAAGGCCTCATATAATAAACACGGTTAGGACTTAGCCCAGTGGTGCTTGTGTAAAATTTGCATAGGTGCCTTGAATCCCATGTTTTCATGTGACCTGTCACCTACACACTCATTGCACACATTAAACACACCTGTCCGTTACAATGTAAATCAACTACTCAATAAGCAATCAATGAAATCTATGCTAGCATATCATCATCCTGAAATTGAAAATGTGACAACATGCATAATTACAACACAATTTACCATGAGTTAGCCGTAGAGATAAATAAAAGTGACACGCATCCATATAATCCAAGTATGCGACTACATATCTAATATATCTCAATTAGGTCTAATGAACATCAAAATAAGTTAGTATCCTCAACATCAAATGAAAAATTTATAAACATACTAATCAAATCAAATTGGCGCTACATGCCCAAATATCCATACATGTCCAAGAAGGTCAAATATCATAACATATATCAAATCCCTATCAAATCATGTCTATGAATAAAGAAGTCAATAGATAACCGAGGCTATACAAATGTGGGCACTACACAACTCAAAAATTGGAACTGAGATCTTGATTTGACTCAGGACTTGGGCAATATCATACGGGACATACTTTGGCAAGGAAACATTGGAAGGAAGGTTGACACACTCATTAGATGGCACATGATTTTTCATAGCTTGGGCTTGAGGAGGGGTATGAGTTTTGTTTGGGTCGAAAAAGGCCCTTGGCAGATGCATCTTTCTTAGGAGCCTCTTTTGGAATATTTGAAAGCAATGGAGTTTTTGGCTTGGCCTGAGGCCCTGTCCCTTTGACAAACCTACTTCTTGTGTTGTATTCCTTCTCTTGGGAAACAAAAATGTTCATCAACAACTTCCTGTCCTCCTCAGATGGGATTCCTTCATCATACTTCTTTATCATTAAAGCTCTTAAATATTCAAAGTCATTATTGGGCAATTCAAAAGCTTGTAAAATATCTACTTCTAAAGTATGAGAGGGAGGAAGAATAGGTACCCGGTGGATGCAATCCCAAAAATAAACATCAGTTCTAGCACTTATTACCTCAGTTGAAGTTTCCCCTTGTGAGCTTGTGGAGCAACCCATCATGCAAACATCATCATCATTATCATCATCAACTTCTTCTTCTTCTTGCTGATCTTCCTCACATGGAGCATGGGGCGTGAAACATCTGTCACACCAATCAATGCCATATGTCTCTCTACTGAAACAATAAATATGGAAACCAAAGGATCATGAACCATTCTATTTTCCCTGGCATGGGACTGTTTATTTCCAAATCCAACAGGTCCCTTTCCTCTGTCATCGAGATCTCTCGACCATTTCTATGATGATTTGAAAACCTGTCTTAGCCTTTTTGCTTGTGGCTTTGACCTTGTGAAATCTACCCAATTCTTTTTCTACCCAAGCTAATTTGTATGATATTTCTTTGACAACCTCTACAAAAGTTTTCACAACTTCCTCCAAATCAGCAACCTTACTTATTTGAGGCTTTTAAGGTTAATTAGTTTTACACCCTCTCTTTTGGAGGCTTTCCAATTGCCTTGATGCTATTCTCTATTTGCAGAGCCATGGTGAAGGCACACCTCAAATTAGTTGGGTTTTTTTCCCTCAAGTAATAAGTAGCCTTTTTATCAAATCCATCTCGAATATTTGATCAAACATGATTCATCACATGGCCTTAAGCTAACAGAAATATCCTCAAGGTCTTGTTAAACCATGTATTGAAATCATGTATCACTGACTCATTAGGATTCTTCTTGATGTTTTGAAATTCTGATCAAAAAACCTAGGGCATTTCTATCACCATAATGCAATCTAAATGCATTGTTCATTTCTTTCCAAGAATCAATTGAATTATCTCGCAAAGCTTTATACCGATCTCTTGCATCCTCTTCCAAAGTATGGATAAATTTTTTGATATATACATATTCATGTTCAATCTCAAAGTTTTCCATCATATTGATAAAAAGCTTTAAATGTTGATCACCAGTTATAGTGTTGTTTCCTTGGAACTTTGGTAATATATTTCTTACATCCTGGGGAACTGCTTTTGGATAACCAACCATCCCTATAAAATTTATAGGACCAAAGCTATTACAACAAAAGGAGGTGCAGGTGGGGGCTGGGTCATGTTGTTTTGAGGAGGTGACCCTAGAGGGGAGATAAATTAATGAGGGGTAGAGGCTCTTTGAAACACAGGAGTATAACTTTCAAAATGGATATCCCTTAAAGGCCTTGTTTGTTGGAAAACCCTATCAACTTTTGAAAAGACAAGGGCAAAATGAGAAGAAAACCTTTCAAAATCAAATGAAGGCCCTTCTCCAATTAGAGAATTCAATTCCATAAAGAGGCTCCCCGATTCATAAACACTTGAATGGAAGTATTCATGATAGGCCGATCACTTTCATCAATGGAGATCCCTTTTCTTGTCTGCTGATCTCCAACAAATCTCCAGGATTTTCTTCCTTCGGCTTTGTTTTTTCTAGCTCTAGAAATAATGTCCAAGTAGGATCTCTAGCAAAGAAATATCTTCTTCCTTCCAGCTTTGTAAAGATTGGTAACAAAACTCACTTGAAAGAGGTTAGGACATTGGTACTCATCAAGAATCAGATTAACAGAGGAGTCGCCACTAAGGATTTCTACCTTAGTTGTGCAAATGCACTAAAATATGATCTGTCAAATGTCTGTCGATAGTAGAAACTAGAAATGGGATGATCGACTTTTCTTTACCCATATTTCTCAATGAAAGCTATTACACTAGGTGTAGGAACGAAAAATTACACACAACACTTGCAACTTTGAATACTTCTTACAGGCCCGAACACAAGATAATGCTTGAAAAAATATATTAGCACTTAGAGAATATAAGAAGTGTTTACTAGGGTCTGAATATGAATTGCAACCACTATGTCCCCGGAAACGATGTCAATCAAGTGTTGGTACCCAAATTGGTTCTCCCTCAGAAGCTGAGCAGCATCACAGGTTTAGTAGGAAGCTTAGAGACAAGCAAAGAATGTAATGTGTCATTTTGTAGCTGGGGATGAAATGTAACTTCCTCTTTGTCACTTAGATGTGGAGAAATGGGTAGCACCCTCAAGAGGATTTGACCTATCCTCACTACTTTATGGTTGTGCCTTTCAACCAGGGTGATAGGACCATTTTTGTAGCCTGCTATTTGTGGAGGAGATGGAGATATCCTTCCTTGTGAAGTTATTAAGAAGACCTTGAAGAAAATATGATCAATGTAACAAAACCTAACTCTCACGAGTTGTCACTCTAGATAATGGAGATATTTTCTAAGCAAGGTTCATGCCACTAAAGACAATAAAAACCTAATTGTTTCTGCATGTTTTGGTAGTGAAAATTATGAATTTGTACACACACAAAAATAGGGGTAGTATGGGTAAGATTGGTTGTTTTTAAATGAATTTTGGTGGGACGTGAGGTAGGATGAACCTGATTCACCAGATCCTTGAGAACTTTTACAAAAATGGAGAGCTTGAACAACAGAATGCCTCGAGATAGTTAGGATATTCCTTTAACCAGAATATGTGCTTGAATGGAGGCGCAAATCAACACTTTTCACACAAACTTCAAGGATAAAAATGAAGGCTCATTGGAAAACTTAACTAAACATTATCAACCTTTGTTTAACCATGCTAAGATACCCTTAAAGGATAGACTTATAGGCAATCGTATAGTCATCTTTAATGTCACGGTGATTTTAATTTTTTTATTTCACTATCAAATGAAAGCTCTTATTGAAAATAAAATTGTAAATGCCACCAAACTATCACAAGGATAATATCTTGTGTGATTCACAAAAATTTGATAATATTGCAATAGAACAAGAAAACTACTTGTAGACATTCATAAATGAAGCAAACACAAATTTTGCCCAAAAATAACGCAGGTTAACTCAAGTTTGATTAAATTTATCAGCAGGGAAAATTTTCTAGAACAATCTCATAGCTTTTCAATGGTTGTACACTCACAACCACCTTGACATGATCAAATTTAACACAAAGGAGATAAACATGTTTCTTCAGATGGTTTCTTAGAAGGACGAGTTTTATCAAGCTTTTCTCTTAGATAAATCAGTCCCGACCTCTAATACTCCAACCATTTGCACGACAGATTCATTCAATTTATAATACTTCATTTACAACAGAGTTTCCCCCCCAAAACTAGGGACATTCAAAGCACCATTGTGTGTTGAGACTCCCAAAATTAGATTTGCAAAAAATTTGTCAGGTGTGCAGAGGGAAAATATCTCCAAATATTTCCAGCATTCAATTCTTCACCTAGTAGGTCATTTTTCATCTCCTGCGCCAACTAATTTCTCCTCCAATCTGTCAAATCTGGTTCTTTACATGCCAAGGAAAGAAAAATTGAAAATCAGATTGAAGCCAATGATCAGATCACGTATTGATTGTAAAATACCTCTTTAGATTTTTCCCACCCAACTAAGATACCAAATTAATGTTCCTCTTCATTTTACGTGCAAGATACTCTAAGAAATGATAAAAAATTGTAAAAATTTATATCCCCAGGAGATTTGGAGTAGAAATGGCAGAAAATTAGATATAGATGCACAGTTGCCATTGATCTCTCTTTTGAATCTGGACCGTCCACGTGGGAGATCCGAGCTAAGATGGGACTGGGGTTCCTTTTTACCTTTTACACTTTTTGGAAAAAATGCAAAATTTCTAAATTTTCTCCACCCCTCCACCTTTGAAAAATGGGCTTGAGACGTGTCCCAATGTGGGTCCCAAAGGAACCGTGGCTAAATTTTGCTATTTCACCTCTTTTTTGGAAAAGGGAATTTTTTAAAGTTTTCCTGTGCCTCGCCCTTCCGCTTCTAGTTTCTAATGTGGGTCCCAACGGAACCACACTTCCTTTTACACTTTTAACTCCTTTTCCCACAAAAGAAAAAAATTTCCAATTTTCCTCCGAGAGGTCCATGACTCCGCCGTTGGTTTGGAGCAAATTTTGACTATTCTTTATCGGGCTTGTGGGTCATTTGATGATTTTAATCTTTTTGAATAACAAGGGGCAAAAAAATCCAAGGTTCCCCCGATGGCCCGCCTCCCCGCCTCTTGAATTTTCAAACTACCAGATGTCTCAGAATTTTAGGAAGTTGTTGAAAAGACTAAGGAAAGAAGACTCGACGGAAACCTCCACGTGTCTTTATGGTGCAACTTCAAGAACCTTATAAGGCTTTAAAATGATTTGGCGAAGGTGCGCTTCCATTTTAGAATTTCACTCCATTTTTCCAAAAGGGAAAAATATCAAACTTGCTTTCGAAGTCCCGCATCTCCGCTTTTAACTTTACCACGTGTCTTTTTGGGGTCAAAGTAAGACTTTTTCCCTACCGCTTAAATTTTACTTTCATTAAAGAATGGCGGGGCCACGAGGTGGGTTCAATTTTTTTGCCAAAGTAGCCAAAAATAACAAGTTCAAAAAATAAATCCGCCGTGCCCCATCCAATTAGAAGAAGCCATGTAAGTACCAAAAGAACCAATCAGAATTGAGCAAAGCTTCGGGACCAAACTTGCCTTTTTTCCAAAAAAGAAAAAAGTGACAAGTTAAAACATTTTCCTGCCATCCCCTGACCAACCAAAAGAATCCACGTGACTACCGAATGCTAAGGAATAATTTTGATAGGAAAAGACGCCCACTAGACCATCAAAAACACATAAATTCACCATTCATGCCCAGAATCTGATTTTTCGTTAAGGATGAAATTTTTTTGAAACAAAACTAAGTGAATCATGGTTCCAAGCATCTTTCGACCATGGATTTGGATTTTCAAAGGCATACAAATATAAATCGATCATTCTTGAGCTTCCATGGTTGGGGAAAAATAGGAAAAATGATAGAGCCCGCGGATTTTGAAGAAATTAGGGCAAAAACAAGGCAAACTCAGAGATTCCTTCAAAAAAGGACAAGAAAATGGATTCTATAAACAATTCAAGGCATTCAAATGGAGGTTAAAGCTTCAGAACATCCACATCAAGAGATGGTTTCATTCTTAAGCTGCTAAGGAAAACCAAATGAAAAATGGTGCAAGATCAACTTCCATCACGAAAGCACAACATACTATAATGAATCTCAAGTTAGCATTATTCACTTAACACCAAGGGCATCTAAGAAAGGCTGGAAAATTATCTTCTTTTGTAAGTGCTAATACCTCAAAATCCCAAACTTGGTCCCTCAGTATGTTTATAGATGCATCCTTCAAAACTCCTATGTTGCCTTAGTCCGGTTTGCACTTGGATCCCAGCTTTCACAACACATTAGATGATGGCTACAATAGTCCCTTTCATATCCATGCATCTAATGTAAGAACATTTGTGACTTCCACACTTGACTCAATCAATATGTTGCTTAACAACCATCCATCCACATAATGGTCATTGGGAGTACATTTCACATTATCATGATATCAATTTATCATTTTGTGGAGAAGATTTGCTTGCTTCTACCATCCTGATTTAAAACTTAAGCGCATTAGTTCCCCTAACCAACTTCCTAATAGTGGGATAATGTTCTCCTAGTGCAACATTCTTCATGACTTCTTTTAGATCATCAATATCAGCTTTGGACTATCTTTGATGCTTTCTTTGATTCCTTTTATTGTATCACCTTAAGATTCCTTACTTCCATGGTATCATGGTAAACCTCCTTGTCTTGTGAGCTGAGATATGGGTTTGCCTTTTGCTGCAAACCTCCTCTTGGTGATCGTAGTCTTGTTTCTACAATGCTTCTCTTTCACTTGCTTTGCTTCAGTGCATGTAATAATATTCAATTCAATGCCTCAATCCTTATCTATCTTGGGCATCCACTTATCTTCTACCACACCTTATTGGCTAATCATCCTTGGTATGCCTTTGTTTTCTTGCCCCTCACTTACTCACATGCTCATATAGAGTCCAGGGGCACTTTCTATCTATGGTTCTTCATGCCCCCCGTAGAAAGAACATGTGATTTTTGAGGACATTCATCATATTTACCTATAGTGGTTGGAGAGATCTCGTGACTTGGTAACATTTCCACAAGGACTCACCTCTTCCTCCACCATGGTGTCCTCCTCCATGTTTCCACCATGAGTATCCACATCCCCTTCCACGAACTACTTGGTGTGACCCTCTCATTCTCTATCATAGGCGTTGGATTATGATCCCGATCTTGGTGCTCATTCTTACCATATTTCATAATTATTCTAAAGTTACATGTTGTTTGTATACCCCAATGTCTATAAAGATCCAAGGATCTGACCAATCAACCAAAAATACTTAGTGTCATGGGTCGTGGACCTACAAATATTGCAAAAGAAAGATACATTCTTCCTTATTGTTGTCTTAAAAAGGACATGGACTAACATCATGATTGAAATGTTCCAGATCTCACAATCCAACAACAATTTTACATATAGATACTTTACACAGGAAACTATCTTTGGTGTTTTTTCCACTTCATATCTTTACACTAAATTCTAGGACATTTCATGGGATAAATTTGTGATAGTTCTCTAACTACTTTTAACCATAGCACAATTTGTGCCTCTAAGAATGGACTAATGCCACTCAATGCTTGCCTTTCTCAACACGTAAAGTCGCGCCTCCACTTCACACGGATCAACGTATGTTCCACCCTATGTGACAATGCCATTCTAAATGGTGTAATTAATCCTCCCATGAACCATTGTACATGTCTTTCATAGCGTGAATATCTATAATATAGCTTAGATAGAAGTGTCTATGTATCTCTATAAGCATCGTACTCACTTACACTCTCAATAGTGCCTTGCTGATATCCTTTAGTTACTAATACTCTTTTGCTCAAACTGGGGGATATGGAACTCTTTCAAGAAAGCATCTTTCAATGCATACCACACAAGTTTGATCGTGGTCAAACTTCTTATACCATTTGAAGGTCCTCAATGTGGATAAAGTAGTTAAATTAATTTACCTTACTTTTGGCCATCTTTATTTTGATCCCCTTTTTGTCACGCCACAATTTCACACATATACATGTTCCACAACATCCTTTATACCTTCATACTGGGAGGCGAGGAGACATCTCCATATAAATATTGCCATGGTTGCCCCAGTGGACCTTGACACATCCTTTCCGAACTTCTTGTTGTGGCCTCTTTCTCCAGCCACCACCGTCTTCCATCTTTCTGGAACCTATACCTCCAGATCTTCTACATTAAGCTTGAATATGACCTATAAATGTAAACTTATGCTCATAATAGGTAGTACTATGTCTTAACCCCTACATCTTCTTACTGCGAGGTAGTTCTATTTCCATGCCGCAGGTGAATCCAACATTCTCGCGCCCCACATTACGTGCGGATGATGCGCCTAAGGATGTTCCTCCAAATATCATTGGGGAATTAAATGCTATTCCATACTTGCCACAATGTTTACTTACCTCCTTTTACTCTTGCTCTCTACTTCCAAAAGTTAGATTGACACGATACTTGTCATACTTAGATACCGAAAACACAAGTGCAAGAACTACTATGGGTTCTAAATGTGGTTAAGATGTGCACCCATGGTCTAGGTAAGTCTCTAGTTTGGCGCACTTCTAAATGTGACGCCAGGGGATCTTGCATGTTTTATTTTTCTAGATGGGGGACTTCCTTGCCTCTTGCTATTGTCTTTTGTGAGCTATAAATCCTTCAAGAGTCATCTCTCTCCTCAACACCATACTTTCGCAATTAACACTACTTCCTATATCCCGTCTCGCACACCTCATTAAACTTAAGTTGCCTTTCCTCCTCTTGCCTCTAGGCACCTTCCATATTTCACCAAAAACTATTCCTGCCCTCACGCGTGGGTGAAGATTAGTTAGCCCTCGGATCTACCCTTCAGTTCAAAGTTACCATCGAGATTTTGATCACCGTGATACCCTCACAAATATACTCCTCTGGATACAATAAGCTAAAAATTGGAATTCAGCTACCTCCGGCAAGAGTACGTTAGAAATTTTTATTCCATAATATAACTGTTTAGAACACCACGAAACCACGTATCCACAAAGTGAGTCAAGATCAAATCAACATCATAAAGGGCCTAAAATTATTCTCTGTGTCTAGAAAAGTGCACGATACCTCCAATTCCACTGAGATGCATAAGTAGTAAGCCACTCGTATAGTTCTACTAGAAAGATGGCAAAAAATCTCTCATATAAGATGTCATATAGATTATGTTCTACCCAAGTGTGTGCATTAAATGCAGATCCACTACTGAACCACCGTGCATATTCTTCCTCTAGATCATGTATCCATTCCTCAATACTTGGTAGAGTTAATCGGTATGTCTTCATCACGAACCATCTCGAAAACAATGAAAAGAGGTCTCAAAACAACGGAACCAATGTCAGAGTGGCTAGAATTTACTATATAAGTCCCTAGATGCGCTAGCACATCACTCAGCTAGACTGAGCGCTCACCAAAAGCGCACAAAGGTACCGGGTCCCTCTTTAGGGTTGCTATAACAGGATGTTAGCCTGATGAAGGAAGAAAAACATAGATTCATAACTAATCTATCATTCTACATTATATGCTACATTAATATCTATGATAAAACAAGAGTTAAAGAGTAATCATGATTGAATCAATAACATACACTACTCGTTTACACACAGGAATGACACTTAGATTTAGCCAATATCTTCCATCTATTAATAAACATAAAAGCTCCTTACAATAATGTCAAATGATACCAATGCGCGTATGGACCTGATACAGTAATTCAGTCATATGTGTATATCCCTAAAGCTTCATACATCCATCACACTCATATATATAGGGTGGGTACTTTCCCTTCACTGCTTATCTATTCTAGAAATAAGCCACATGCTATTAATAGCCACATGCTAGTTTCATAGGCATAGCCACACATGCTTGTTTGATATCTATAGGCCTCTTATAGCTAATCAAAGTGTTAATCCTATTCTTAGCTTACGTCTCCATGCAAAATGATTTGATTTGATCCTTTTAAAATAGACAATGCATGGTGTGCACATCTCTGCATCGTTGGAGTGTTGCACATGCCATCTTCTAAAAATAGGCCGTCATGCTCAATATCATCGGCTAAGTCCTGAATCTGAACTTACCTTCCACGCGTGGGTCCTTCTTCCTTCCCCGCACCCTCGATCTCTAGCCTTCTCTCACAATGCTGTAGACTCCTTGTGTGTTCTCTAACCAATATTCTCTTATCAGCAACTGCATAGTCATTGCTTGAACAAGTATTCTTAAGGTGACTTACAGGTGGTCTTCACCACTCAAGATTGTGTTGGACTTGAATAGAAGATATTCTCCTCGC